>CATIXQ010000012.1:17582857-17653432 GCA_949711755.1 Leptidea juvernica | reverse complement strand
TTATAAGCTTGATATAAAAAACCCACTTTTATACTAATATAATATCTTTATGATTTTTAGGTTATTTTGACATTCACATTCTTGTCGTATTTCTCAGTATTCAGATTATATCGTTGTTACAATACTAAACACCGCATTTCGAGATGGCCTATTCCTAGATCCAAAAAATGTCTCCTTTCTTTTATTTAATTTTTTTACTTTAAATTTGTCCTATCTGAGTATGAAAATGTATGTAGCACTAATGTTTCATACATGTAGAAATACTACAAAGCTTCGACAACTCGACTATAGTTCGTGCTTTGCACTAAATATTATTTTAAATTTTACTATGACACGCTGTGTTGTTAAGTTTTGTTATTCAAGAAACAAAGTGAATTAATTATACATCCGTTAACGTGATCATTTATTATTCAATAGATCACAGAGGTGCATTAACTAATTAATGTGCAATTAATTAATTGACATCGTCCAGTCTCATACAATATTACTGATATGTGACCACCTAAAGGTGATATTAATTAGAGGATCTATTATAATATTCTCTATTTAATATTTTTAATAAAACATAATATTTTAAACAGTTAATTTGAGAAAATTGTTTGATACAACAAAACATTGTACCTAGAGTCAGTAATTATGTTTGTGGTAGAATTCATCGGCTTGCCCGAGAATATTATTGAAAGGAGTCTAAATATATATTAAAAAAATGGGAAAAAACCAGTGGGAGGCTCCTTTGCACAGGATGCCAGCTAGATTATGGGACCCACAACGGTGCCTATTTCTGTCGTGGAGCAGTAATGTGTAAGCATTATTGTGTTTCGGTGTGATGGGCGCCGTAGCTGTGAAATTACGGAGCAAATGAGACTTAACACCTTATGTCTACGGTGACGAGCGTAATTGTATTGCCGCTCAGAATTTTTGGGTTTTCAAGAATACATAGCGGTACTTCATTATAATGCAGGGCAGGGCGTATCAATTATCATCAGTTAAAGATTCTGCTCATCTCATTCTTTATTTTCATTAAAAAAAAAATAGAAGGCTTTGGAGTCCAATATACCAAGTCTTGCCATAAATACTGAAACATAGAAAAAAAAAATCTATTGCAAATAATTTTTATCACTTTTACGGTGTGTAAGTTTAATACATAAATATTAAATAATTAAAAATATAAAAAGCTTATTGGAAATGGTCTCCATTGGTTGCAATACAGTCCTTTAATCGAAGAGGCCAGTTATCTATAGAAGCACGCACTCTTTCCAATGGAAAATTCTTGAGTGCCAATCGTACGGATTGTTTTAGGGACTCCAAATAATAATTTGGATTGCTATAATAATAGCGTTAAGAGCGAGCCGTACTCTCTAAAACTAACCATAAATCATAATCCAGCGGATTAACATCGGGACTAGACGACGGCCAGTCTTCAGCTCTGATGAAGTCCGAAACGTTCGTTTCCAACCAAGACTGCGTAGACCGAGCTTTATGACCTGGCGCCGAGTCTTGCTTGAAAGACCATTCTTGGTTATTGAACATGGTGTTGTTACGGGGCTCACTTCCTTCTCAATAATGGTATCTTGTTACACTTGAGCTCATGTCTTGATACATTTTTCACAATAGTATGGCTCAGTCACTCCATACCCCATCAAACCATCACTGAAGTCGGATAGTGCCCACTTTGCACTCTGTCGACTAATAGGGAAGCTTTCTCAGAGCTTTGAGAATAAATACGGTCATTTTGGTTGTTAAAATGGTGCTCCATTGGAAAAAAAATGTCCTCCGTAAATCAAAATTTTCTGTGAACTCTCTTTGCTTACCGCTTCAGCAGTTGTTTCGATTTTACGACCCACTATTCTTTTTTAAATTATCAGTTAAGAAATGATCAGTACAAAGCCATCTTTTAAATTACGTGACATGGTTCTAGGTACTACCGTCATCTCCCGAGACAAAATCTTTTGCTTTCGGACAGGACTTCTTCGAATTCATTCTCTGACTGCTTTGACCACCTTTTTCGTATGAACACTACGTGGACGGCCAGATCTTTTTCTGTCACAAACATAGGAGGTCTCACTGTACCTATTAATAGCCCGGTTCACAAACATTTTACTAATACCTAGCGTATGGAGAGTTTTAAAAAATACATTTGGCTCCATACCTACTTTGTGTAATAGAATCACAGCGATTCGGTTCTCTTTATCACCCCACTACATCTTAATATCGCAAAGTATTGAACACAGTATTGGCGCCAAAATGAGAAAACTCAATGAACAATTATATAAAAATTACAGATTCCAAATTCAAATGAAATATTTTGTTTATTTTTAATTGTTACAGTATTTATCGCCAGATCAAGTATATTTATCAAATGTATAATAATCGTAATAAATAAGTAATTATTAAAATTAATAATAATTACTAACTACTTACTAATTAGGTGTCGGGATATGCAGTAAATTTCCATTGAAGGACGTTGCCGCACCGTAACAAACTAAAAAAATCTACTTTAAACTGTTGCTATAACTTCACATTGTCGAAAAAAAAGGACTATACTTCAGAATTAAATATATTATACGTAAATAGTTGAAAAGTGGCAATTTGATGGGTAGGGCGATAGACAAATGATTTTATGCTGCCGTCCACAAAACAGGTGCATGGTTTAGTCTCATCGCTATAATACTATTTTGCAGATATGACTATATTGATAATTATTGTTGAGTGAAAGGACACAATGTGTCCTTTGATTTAATGTCATCAAATCAAATTATATCATTCAATCATTTATGTCCAAAATTCAACAGTATATGAAAGGTGATACAAAATCAACACAAGAATCTCGTATACTACGATTAACTGGTCTTGAGATATTGTCACTTAAGTAAAAGTAAGATAAATTCATTTGATAATAAGTTAAAGGCAAAGAATACTTCCTACATTTCTATAGAATTTAGTGACGACAGATGCAGAGCATTTGGTTAAGATATTCTCCTCGGATTGGAAGGTATATTCAAAGGGTGCTCTAAACGGAAGGATACGAGCCGTAAAATAGGATTTCATGCATGCCTTGACTTGTGTGAACAAATATGTACGGTTGACAACATTCGACCTTTGCTCCTTCCGAAGAAAAATCATTTCCTGCACCCCTTTTAACGTGCACCAAAACTTTTATCCTATTACGGCAATCAATTTGTCCATTCTTATATCATTTTGAAAGAATAGCAACAAAAAGTTTTATTATATTTTAGGATATAAGAGATATGAATTAATTTTTACTCGACCTGTACCCACCATAATACTGTTCATTTTATTCTCATATATCAATGTACTATGTGAATTATTTTAACATAAATTCGTGCTTATAAACCTTTAAAATGTTCAAATGAATAATAATAAAATAAAACAATATTATATTCATAACAAAATTGCGATCGTGACTCATCCCGCGTAATTTTAGGCGTTTTACAAAATAGTTATCTTTGAAGAAACAGCTGGAGTGGAGCATGGTGGAGGCTCAGTTATGTTTTATCCAACCACCAACCACCGGTCCATCGTATGGATTTAGTCTTCATAGAAAACGGCACTTTGAATTCACACCGGTACATATTAGTAGTCCTAATTTCTTACGTACAACCCGCATTGAAGGTTCTTGAAGAAAATTTGGATATCATTGACGATAACGCTCGCGTTCACAATTCTGGTGATGTGGCAACGTATATTGAAGAGGTAGGGATTCGTCGTTTGGATTGGCTAGCTCGAATCCCTGACCTCAATCCCATAAAGTACATTTGGAATATTCTAAAACAAAGAGTAAGATCGGTGCAGCCCACTCCGCAAACCATCAGGGAGCTAAGGAATGTATATGCTGCGCGGTGGGAACATAATCCACAAGAAACAAAGAATAGCATCGATAGCATGCCCAGACGAATACGAGCTGTCATTTAGCAATAGGGGGCCACACTCTATATTAAAAGCCTTACTTTTCTTTAAATTTTTATGTTAAAAAAAATTTACTTTTAACCTGCTTTTTTATTTAATGAACAGATAAGCAACTAGCTGTTACACTCTGGGTTCACTTTCCACTAATTTTAACGAAATGTAATTACTAAATTGACAGAAACTACTTTCTACTTATTTATTTAAAGTGTTATCATGATACAAGCTACTTATAATCATGAAATAATCTGAAGATGCTAGTGAAACAGGTTATTAAACTAGGTGCCGGTTTTTTTTTTTTGCAAAAGAGTATACTATTTACATATTTTATTATAATATATTATATTGATGCATTTACTAAAGATACAAAAACTTTTGTGTTTTTTTATTACACTTTATATTCATTGTAATTAAAATAATCTGTGAAACAATAAAGCTATATAAGTTTATTTTAAAGTGTGGCAATAGGCTTTTGCCATTTCTTCTCCATAAAACTCAACCATTGCCGAAGTGGTAGCAAATGGTAAAAAATAAATTTTTGGCATTCATAAGTGTTATTTCTTTGACCAAAATGGATAAAGTGACTTTAATTTGATTAATATAATAATAAATTAACTCTGTCTGATTAAATATCACTTTCAACTGAAAAGAAAAGGAGTGAACCTGCGAATATGGTTTGAAGAATATAATGAGAAAACCTAATCTAAGTTTCACTAAAGTTTCACTGAGCTCAAAGAAGAATATGTAAAAGCTTTTGTTGTGAACAAAGTATCCAGATTCCTGTAGGAGATGTTGAAGCAATCAGCAGCATATACTATTGTGTTCGTCCCTTGTGACTCATCCCAGGACCGTTCTGAATATTGCATTTAGTGTCGTTGTCTCTCAGTTGTGACATTGCTTGGAGCTCTCACGGCAACAAAAGTGATATTGCCTCTTAAATTATTTTATTAAGCTTATTCGATTTATTTTTCAGAATTTTTACAGTGCATTAAGAGATTCTATATTACATAGCTGGAATTAGAATTTAGTGTACGGTAAAAGAGTGATTAGGGGGAAGAGAGAAGAAGCTCAAAACCCCTTGAATTTTTTAAATTTCTCTGTTTAATCAATGTTTAATGCCGTTAATATGTACCTATCTAAGGTAAGATATTACATATTAATTAAAAAATGAAACCCCCATCAGGAACGTAGTCTTCACGCCTATTTGTTTAACTCCTAAATGAGTTGATATGGATATTCTTATTCTAACTAAAATTATAAACGCTTAAGTTTGCTTGGATATTTTTGTTACTATATTGCAAAATCTACTAAATGGAATTAAATGAAACTTTACAATTATATAGCATATAAATCAGAATAACATATAGGCCATAATTTATAAAGATATTGTGCGTTTAGTCCAAAATATACCGATAAGTGACAAGTTCTGCCACATGACACAAATTAAGATATCATCGCCACAACCTGCATTTATGTCTTTCGTCTACAGTGCGGTTTTTCTGCAACTTCCTTTCACGTATAACTAAGATAAGGAATGAGCTTCCTTGTGCGTTGTTTCCGGGACGATTTGATTATAAAATGCCGGCAACGCTGCTGTAATTCCTCTGATGATGCAATAGAACGTGGGCGGTGGTGATTGTTTAACATTTCGTCCTCCTGTTCCATAAAATAAAACCGTAATACTTTGATATACCAGAATATCGTACAATTTGCCTCAACAATCAAAACCAAGCAAATTATTTCTTTAATCTGACGTCTGACATTTAATTCTGCAGCTGAGTGTTTGCTATCGGAATTCTAACTGCACTGATCCAAGTTTCAGTTGGGATTATGGAGTAACTTAGCACTAGAGGCGTATCCATTTAACTAATGCATTGTCCGACAATTGGTCTTGGTGCAAACGAGGCACTTTGTTCTGCCGACTAACATATTAGCTGCGTTCCTTATTCCTGCTAGAGTAACGTCTTGCAACAGAGCGCTCTAACTTTGTAGAAATGGATAGTCTCTTAATTAAGAATTAATCTAATGAATGTCTTACACAAATTGAACCAACAAACGCCATGTCTGAATAATAAATAACATTAACCCTATTCTAGAACTACAATAGCGTGGACATTTTATTGGTTTTATTATTGTATGGTCTCATAATAAGTGTCGGTGTCACAATAAGTTGAACCGTTGATTTTCACCACGGTGCCCCGGTTCGATCCTCACCACGGTGCCCCGGTTCGATCCTCACCCGCCACGTACCAATTTCGGTTTAAGAATTTATTTGCACGTTTATTAGACGCTTTCGAGGTTTTGGTCTGACTCCTCCGCGGTGACCGGCCGGCTTGGAGAAGGTAGAGAGATTGAAGAGACACTTTTTAATTTTTTGGTATAGCTTCTACTTCTTCACGTAATGGCATATGTTTGTTAAAATTAATTTGTGACTGGCGAAAAAAACTAGTTATGTCTTGTGGTTTGTTTTTTAGGTAGATATTTGATTCATCCCCCCATAGTTGCCAGTTAGTAATGGAAAAATAAGAAGAAAAACAAAAATAGAAGATGCACAGAAAAGAATAATGCTCCTTAAATGGCACTGGGCAGGACATATTTGTAGGATGGACAGTAATAGATGGACGAAGCGCTTAACAGAGTGGGTACCACGAGAGGAAAAAAGGAGAAAAGGGAGACCACGTAAGAGCTGGAGAGACATCTTCAACAACAGATGTAGATCCCATTGGATGCGGACGGCACGAGAAAGAGATGTTTGGAAGGATTTAGGAGAGGCCTACGCTACATAAGCGACTACTACTTTTAAAAACTAATAACATTATTATTAATTTCTATTTTATTTTTTTATTTTATAAGACGCTTTAAAAGGACGGTTACATCAGGGGACCATAAAAATGGTCTTCCATAAAAAACATTATATTGCTAAAATTGAATACATTTCAGTCACCAGTGGGGGGCTTATTTGCATAAGATGCTGATTAGTTAAAAAAGATTCGGCCGAGTATCGTTAATTTTCTTCTAAGAATTGATGAATTCCGTTACTTTGTCATGGATTCCGTAATCAGAACCTAACCAAACTATTTTTGAAGTATAATTTCTTTTTCCTTTCCAATAAAAAAAGAATCATCGATTCGGCGCGATATTGAAATAGTCGTATATTTATCATCCATTTTGCTATACGCATGTTTTGCAAATTTAAGACTTTTATAGTTTTCTCATGGATGCCATTGTTGGGCCAAATTACAATGAGACCACACGAGAAGCACCAGCTTTCAAATAAAAAAAGAATTATCAAAATTGGTTCACCCAGTCGAAAGTTTTGAGGTAACAAACATTTAAAAAAATACCGACGAATTATTGAGAACCTCCTCCTTTTTTGAAGTCGGTTAAAAATAAATAATAATACTGTTCATTGTCAGTACATATTTTATGAAAATTTTATTCACGTTCACAAAAACCGTCGTCTTTTTGGTCTAAATAATGATTTAAATTTTTATAACAATAGAAATAAGAGATTGCTTGTAACTAATTCTAGTAGCCTTTATAAGATACATAATAGCTTTATGGGTAAATGCATACACTTTTATAATAAGTCCCAGCCACTGTTCAGGCATTACCTATAAATAAATTTTTTAATAAAACATTTAGTTTTATTAAAAAATGGCTCACTCGTAAATCCTACTACTCCAGAGCTGAATATCTATGTGAATATAAGCCTTTTAAGAAATTTTTACTAATCTATACTAAATGTATGGGAGTGTTTAATATGCATTTTTTTGGACACTTCTCGTTTGATTTAAAAAAAAAATTGACGCCATTTTACTGATAAGGTAACGAACTTTCAATATATAAGTAATATAAGTTTAAAGTGTTTTGATATCTGTAATAGTTACGAAACAACTGCCTGATCACACTTCACGATTGCATCCTGTATATATGTTCATAAACATGATAGTTTCAATACGACTATGAGATTAGTCAAGACAATCTATATAGTAAGAATAGGTTTGGAAGTTCATTAATATTTTAGCATCGTAATAAACTTTTAGCGCTGCAATTTGTGGTTGTGTTCAATAAAGGGGCGCTGCCAACATTATTAGTTCCAATTAACATGGTAACCTCAGCACATATATGGACAATTAAATGAAGTGATAGCTTACTTCCATTAGGAGTTCCTGTTTTGTTTACATCAATTAACAGGCTGGAGTAACTGTCACATAATTGACAATGACTCACTAAATATAGACAGTGTTTTGAATAAACAGGATTTGTTATTATATAACAAATCCTGTTTAGTGATATCCTTTACTTCTGGGATTAATTTATTTATTTATTTATTCAAGGTCTACCAACACAGGATACACAAGACAATTTATAAGATTGTAACAAAGCAAAATTTCAAAAATCGTGTTCATGCAATTACAGGTGAACACATCATGCACATTAACATACAAACAATTTAGTTGTTAATTATATAAAAGTATATTGAAGTCCTATAACGCTAACATGTTAAAACAATATAAAAAGATAAATTAATTCCACAAATCATTACAAGCCACAATACAGTCACTTCAATATAATCACTAAAATACTATATAGGTACAATATATTTTGTCAATGCGTTTTTTATTATAAATTAGGTCATTACATTTTATTATTCAGAGTGTCAGGTTTATCTTAAATTGTGCTACTGTATCTCCAAAAACATCTATAGATCGCTTGTTTGAAATTATAGTGTTGAATTGACGCAACAGCAATTAAGCATAATTAAATTTGTAACGAAATTAAATGGACAAATCAAGACTTAAACTTTCACTATAAAAATAACAAATTGTTTAGATTTGATAAAACGACATCTCAATTATTGGGGTTGAGCAGGTAACTGTAAAGTAGATCCTGTAGATGGAGCCACAACCTGATAGTTGAACAAAGACATACCAAGATTTATGTTCGATGTGTCACTCGGACGGTTGGCTCAGTTGGTAAAAGCGCTCGAAATTGTTTAATAAATAGGATTATTGATTAAATAAAAGATCCAAAAGAGGATGAAAGGTGTTAAGCTTTATTATTTGTAGATATGTAAATTTAATGTTGAACAGATTGTGTTATAACCAGTTGATCCAGTGGTGTGGGTACCTAATATCTATTCGGGCAACAGCCTTCGGGTCGATGTCCAGTAGGAACGTTTATTTTTCGTCGTATGTTCATTAGTGTTGTTGCACAAGTATATTTCGGAGGTGGTAATGATTATGATGTACAATGCAGTCAAATATGTATTCATCGTCATCACCATCATAATCATCGGCCGGAAGATGTCCACTGCTGGAGAAAGGTCTCCCTCAAAGATCAGCACGACGATCGCTCCTGCGCTGCCCTCATCCAGCGTATTCCAGCGATCTTGGCCAGATCGTCGGTCCATCTTGTGGGGGGCCTACCAACACTGTGTCTTCCGGTACGTGGTCGCCTTACGAGGCCTTTACTGCCTCACCGTCCATCTGTCCGTCGAACTATACGCCCTGTCCACTGTCACTCCAGCTGCAATCATTTGGGCTATATCGGTATACTTTAGTTCTCCTACGGATCTCCTCGCTTCTGATTTGATCCCGCAGGGAATTTCCGAGCATAGCCCTCTAAATTGCTCTCTGAGGGACCATGAGCTTTCTCAGACTTCTCTTCAAATCAGTATTGCTTGCAAGATAAATGGCCGGCATCTCTTCTGTGACTCCACTAATTTTGCAAGAGCGCATGATTCGGATCTTACATCCATCTTACAATCTGTCTTGTCAGCTAGGCCGTACTCGTGGTTTTTCTCATGAGCCCATTTAATAAACGGTTATATAAACCGTACATGACATTAAGTAAGTACAACAATTGTATCTACAAAATCTTATTAATTAATAACAATATAAAACAGTCACTTTAAGTGTGACTATATTGTTTGTGTACATTTTTTGCATTCACTTGCTAAGTGGCGTTTTCGTTTTTGATACAATTCTCTAAAAGCATTTCGCTATTACGTAGTCTGCTCTTGCAATTTTCTAAACTAAAATAAATAAGAGCTTAAATGAAACTTCAACATCGTTGGGAGACTACGGCAGGAGTGCAATGGCGTAGGTCGTCTTTTTATGCGTCACCTTTAATGTTATTTTCCCGTTTATGACACTATAAAGACGATACCGGCCACTACGCGTAATGAAAACCTCTGTTCAATACCTGGTGATAGCATTTCTGCTATTAACAAATATACATGACCATATCGCGATATTATTTTGCCGTAAAAAGTTATAGAAATTGTTATTGCAAAGTAGATAAAATTTGTATAAAATATATATAAAGGAAACAAATTTAATCATATTATGTATTGTGTTTTACTATATTATAATAAATACAGCATTTAATGAAAATCGAAGAGCTGAGTTATTATAAAATATATACATTACACATTAAATATTTATAAAAAAAATTAAAGCGAAGTTAAAACAACTTTGAGTACATACTCTGTAGTGCCATCGACAAAATTTATTCATGACCCATTTTGCTGATAACTCTATTAAAATCATAAAAACAGTAAGGTTTAATACTGTACTAAGGTTTAGTACTGTCAGTGTTTAATAAAATGGTTACAGTTACTTAGGAAATGTTCGGTCTAGGAAATTTCGACTTACCGGTCTATTGACTGTAGGAAAATGACATTAAGATGAACTCCCTTTCACCACATTTGTAGCCAATGATGTTCTAAGAACGTCATTTTTTGTAGCAAAACAATCTTTGTCAAGGCATTACTATCTACAATGTCGGTGTAACTGTCAGTGTACTTTGATCTCCAAACGTTCTTATGTTTGAAATGTACCCGCATATTGTGTACTAAATAAATACTGGAAGTCTTAGTCAACCTAAGATGATTTACCTGTATAGATGCATAAATACTAACAAAAAACGGGTTGCACTTCGGGAGTGCCGGCAGAAGTAAAAACTTTAACATTAACGTTGTGGATTTTTGAATATTTTGGAATTGTAAGCGAATAATTTCGAACGAATTGCTTTATTTATCAGAATAAAGTATCAGCATTTATGTGGTTCAATACAATATTCATTTATTGTTCTTTCGTATACAAAAGTGACAATCTACATAAAATAATTAACACTTCAGAACTATTACAATAATTTTACATTAAAAAGTTTATCTCTCAGAAAAATCAACTGACCCCATAATTTCAACAACTGTCTCACGAATTACGATTCGATTTTCGTAACAGGACAAGAGTTTAGTATTTCGAGTTTAGCATTTTATACCCATCCCAAAAAGGTACACAACGCCACTAATGAAGTTTACACTTCAAAAACGGCCTCAGTTACCAGCAATGTTTGCGTTACAATGCTGTGCCTATTTTCTGAAAACTGTCAGTTTGTGTGTGTACGGATTATTATAAGCATACTTATAATAATTGGCTTTACTCACGAATCATCGCAATTGGTACCGACTAGTTTCGGACCGATTTAAATTAAAGAAGTAATTAATGTTAAGTGTTCCTCATTTCACTACCACCTTTTTTCTAATTCATTTGTGGTTGACTCTATCAAACTGTGGAAGGCTTTTCCTATTTATATAAGAAAAGCACAGACGCTCAATGTATTTAAAAACTTAATACAAACTATTTCTTAGAACAATTTATCTCGTGAAAATGTATAATAATAGTATAACTATAATATATTAGTGAAAATATATTTTACTTGTTATTTTGTAGCTGTTAAATCCTTTTTTTTTCCTATTAATGTCAGTTGTATTTACATAAATATTTGTATGGGTGTAATATATCCTATATTATGTTAATTTATAGCCTTATGTCAAGTTATATGTAAATAAAATCTCCCACACCTGTAGTTACCTGGAACAGATCGCTGAATAGCAATCAGATCGCCTAATTGTGCTTTCATAACTGTTATATACAAATTGTAACTTTATGTATTTTTAGGGCTATAAAGAATTTTTTATTAATTCACGATACAAAACAATAGATTGAATTATTTAATATTATAATTAACATGCAGTTACTAATTTATGGGTGCGTTCCATTTGATATCTAGAATTTGGTACTTTAGGCATAATTCAGTTAGCGAAAAAATTTGCGGAGTTCTACAAAAAAGGGAAGTAGATATACTTGGTCAATAACGATCTTATTGACAACTCATACGATATTTTGCATGTCAATTGACGAAACATATTGGATCATTAGTAATATTATATTAACATCTTAATTACAATATTTCTTGCAAATAAAAGAATTTCATTTCAGACAGCTAAATCATATTAACTATCTATAGTTATTTTCAAAAACATTCTAGAAATAGTAGCTATAATAAGATCTAGTTTAAAAATGTTTTTGAAGTGAATATATTTTTTATGCCAAAAGATTTTTGACCTGAATGTACGTAGCGGTCCGTGGTGGCTTGGACTCATTTAATACCTGAAGACCAGCCAAGTGCGAGTCAGACACGCGCAGGATGGGTTCTGTATTATTATTCCGTATTAACACATCATATATAAGAATCGCGTTTGTTGCATGGGAACCCCCTTAAACATTTACTTTCTTTTGTTTTTTAGTATTTATTATATATAGGTCCCGTTTTACCCTTTGGGCACGGAACCCTAAAAAATAAAGTTCTCAGCGCTACAACACATGGATAAAGTTTTACATAAATATATCAATCTAACTTACGTACCAATAGTAATCTTTAAGTAATCAAATGTATAAAATATATTTTCCAGACACAATAGCGTGGGTCGATGACCTCTTTTTTATGATCTGCGTAGGATCTGTTTTCTTTGTTGTTTAATAGCATGTTATTTTGTAGTGATCGAGAGAATTTTTATGTTTATCATAAACTCTTAGTACAGTCTAACAGTCTTGATGTTTACTTTTTAGTAAAACAGCTTATTATCTATAACATAAGTACGTTAAGATAAATTATGTTTCCCATTTTTAAATACATTGCAAGATCTGGTATGGTGAAAAATATTTATAGCGAAGAAAGGCAGAAAGCAAAAAATGGTGTGAGTCTCGGGACGCCCGACTGAAGTGATAACTTAAACTTATCTAAGTTGAACTATTTATTATTGAAATTGTTTAATATTACGTTTTAATGTATATTAATATTATCATAATGTCAGGAAAGGTTATTTATTATTAAATATTTTATTGATTTTAATATATAATTTACCTTAGTTTCAATCTTGAATATGTACATTAAAATTTTGTGTATAGACAATATTAGTATTATGATTTAATCCTATAAAAGTATCATGGTTAGAGTGAGAGAGGGGGAGTCTGCCTACCGCTGCCGTATGCGTGAGAGGAAGGAAAGGCAGACAGTCTGGCACCGTAACGAGTTACGTTAGGAAGCCGCTTACCCTCAAAATACATTATTACATAGATTTTCTTGCCCCAAACTAGGCATAGGTTGAAGCATGGGTGTAAGACCACGATATATTAATATATACATACTTTAACATACATCCGTTACTTGGAAACAACCTTAGTTATCATATAAATGTGTGCACCTACCGGGATTAGAATCTGGGACCTGAGTAAAGTACTCAGCGCACCTAAGGAAGTACTTAATCTCATGGAAAGTAACCGAGAAATATACTAAGAGTACGAAGACCTGAGAATCACCTTCTTTATTAAGGTTGGTTAATTAAGTTTAAACCAATTTCCCAAATTTATTATATTTATTTGCTTTAAAACAATGCTATTTAGTAATTTAAGGTAAAGGATTTTATAAATGTAGACAATTTAAATACATTCTAGAATCATCTTCATAAGTATTCAAATCGTGCTCGCGAATTCCGACAGCTGTCACTTTAGAATGCCTAAAATGCGAGTAAATATTTAAAGCCCGCTCACTAGAATGCACTTCGCAAGTTGTATCACTTGGTTCCGGGAACTGAAGTGTCGAACATGCTTTCTCGCTCTGTAATCCTTTAGCTTCCAGAAGCATTCAACGCCATGTCGTGTTTCACTACAGCAAAAGAGATCACATATCTATTATCCTGTTTGTATTCTTATTGTTTTTCAATATGTTTTACTTGATATTGAAACAAGAAGTTTTGGATTGGGTTATATTAAAATATTTTTTATAATTCTAACATTTATTTTTCCAATAAAAGTTGAATTTATTACTGAATTTAAGAATTAATTACTTAAAAGTAACTTTGTTTTTCCATCCTGGTATGGACTGTAAATATACAGCCCAATAATTGATATTTTTTTTAATTTTATTAGTCGGCAATTCATAAATGATGTTGAATAACTGATGTTATTTTAGAAGTTGGGGTTTTTAAAATAATTATGGGAAATATTGATTTGGTTTTACATATTATTTAAAAAGAGAATACTGGAAGTGATTTGTCATTAAATTTAATTCTTAATTAATATCTGCTCTCATTTGTACACTTAAGAAGTAAAGGCGCAATAAGTTGAACCGTTGACTCTCACCACGGAGCCCCGGTTCGATCCTCGCCCGCACGTGCCAATGATACATAAGTCTACATGTTTGCCCTCCATAAAACACGTAATAAATAATAGATATTCTTTTAACTTAACACTCAAAAACTCACATTAAAAAGGGCTTCGTAGTAATAATTATATTCCTTCCAACACATGTTATATGCTACGCAAAGTTTTGGGCGGTTAACTTTTCTGGTCTCTTAGCCGTACCGGGGATTAAATTTTTAACTTCCACCGAATATCCTCGTAAAGTTGACGAGTTGAATTTTTGCTTAGAGGACTTACGGGTTAACTTATTTTATGATTTCAACCAACAGTTTTGTCGTAGTTAATATAAAGGGAAGTATTCTTTGATTTCCCTTACTATTGAATTCTATATAGTTAAGTTGTATTGAAGTAGCAGATATAATAATATATAATTTAGAAACGAGAGACGTCGTATGCGCATAGACAAGACCGAGATAAACAATAACTTGTCCTTCAAGTTTAAGTTTAAAAATATACAAAAAAATTAACCAACATATTTTGTCCTTTTGTCCTTTTTTTTTGTTTGTCCTCAGACGCGTATCCAAAGCAATAGGTGAAAAAACAGCGCTAATGTCATATTATGCATTCGTGGTTTCAGCTTTAAGATATGGATTGGTGATATGTGGCAACTCGGTGAGCATAGGGCATTTATTTATTGGACAGAAGAAGTGTATCAGGGTGGTTTGTAGAACCAACCCCCTAGATTCTTTATCCAATGCAATATAATATTTAAATATTAATATAACTTAGTCGTAGTACATCGATAATGGTCATTCTATTACCGATACAATTACATCTCATAGTATGAAAACTTTACCAATTTTCCGAGCATCAAAGAGAAATATTTGATATTTCAAGCTAAGCAAGTACTGGCAACTTGGACAATCTTCCTCTATTATGTAATGGATTGGCGTTATTGCACAAGTTCGCGACTTTATTGATAGAGTTGCTAAAGTAATTTCGATATCCAGATATTTTGATCTTAATATTATTACTATCGAAAAAATCATATTATGAAAGATTACTACGTTTAAAAACACCGACTTCAAATAAAGATTTAATTATAAAGACTTAATTTAATACACCTCTTATAAATAATAATAAAATCAGCCAAGCCAGAAGCAAAAAAAAACTTAATAATATAAACAGTTTACTTACTGTCAATCAATGACGTCTGCCCACTTGGGTAGTTTTGTTCTAGATGAAACTATCCCGCTCAAAGTTGCAAGTTGAGTATAGGTATACCTCTATTTCATTTGGCTTGGCATCACTTGAAACTATATGAAAATTTATAGGACCAAGTGGCAACCTTCTCGCATCAAACTAAAGAAAAATTACGTAAATCGGTTCATAAATCTCAGCGGAATCGGAACATATACATAAAAAAATACCAATCGAATTGAGAACCTCCTTTTTGAAGTCGGTTAAAAAATGGTACATCTCCATTTTATCCAAAACGCTGAGGACTCAGATTAGCTTTCAGCTTTAAAAATAGTTACTGAGGGTTTTCAAACATTGTGAAGACATATTTTCCTTGAATTTCCTCGGAGATTATGTCAGGAATTTTTTTGTAATGATAATCTGCATTTGATAATGAGATGCCAAAGTTATTCGATATCCAGATATTGTGATCTTAATATTATTACTATCGAAAAAAATCTGATAAAGTCTTACAGCTACCTGGACAGATATCCTGTTGTAAGATAAAAATTACTGTTAGTTTTCCTTGAATTTTCTCGGAGATTATATCAAGCAATTTTTGTAATGAGTCTGTATTAAAGATCTTGTAACAGTTTCAAGGTGAAGATATTCATTATAAACCTTCCGTATTATAAATTTAGATAATTTCAGTTTTAACGGAGAGGTCTTATTTAATTACTTTAAAATCAAGTCAAACATTTATCCGGACCTTGTTTATATTGGAGCTCATAAATATAATTAAATCTTCAAATAATAATATGTCAAATCCTTATTAAAAAATACTAAGTTAAAACAATATGAGGGACTTAAAACTTGTTGATTTACAGTATTTAGTAAGATAATATTAGCAATATCTATCATAATTTGTGAGCACACATGAGTAAATGAAAGGCTTATAAGGTTGGATAGTCTACTACGAGTACAAACTACATAAATATTGAACCAATGTAGTGAAGATTTCACAATATCGTAATAATAATTGTTATATTTAAAATGAGAACTCTAATGAATAACATCATGATTGTAAAAAGAAAAATTTTAATTTAGTGGAAAAAGCAACGAACCGTCTCCTTTTTTATAGATGGCCAATTGAAACGTTTCCAGCTCTCTGAATAATTCATCTTTCGTTTGAACAAAGACGAAGTGGGCCACGCGGCGATTCTTTGATCTTTTGTAATTGGAATCGATGCTCATATTAAAAAGAGAAAAATTCTTTAGAGACCGATGAAATGCACCGAAGCCATTCCATCTGAAGCGATTTAAAGCGGCTGTGATTTCACGCCTCTCTGAGATGTACTCGCTATTTCCTTTTGTCTCTTCAAAGGCTGTAAAAGAACTCGTGATGAAAGGTATTTTGCATAACAAATTAATTGTTACCAATAGTTAATTGATACTTTAACAAGAAGTTAACACTACATTTATCTTCCAACATCCATATATATTCACATTTTACTGTTTGTGTTGATTTTTTTAATATTTAAAGTCGTCGACGTCAGTCTATGACAGCTGTGAAAACGTTGAAAAATATTGATGTTGACAGTTAACTTCTATTTTAATTCACGCACACTAACACAAATTGCGAGTGTAAAACGTAGCTTGTCACGAACACTAAAATAATAAACTTGGCCTGTTTTCATCGGTTGTCTAACAGCAAGAGGCTGTATCTAGATGTATAAATTATCTAAGATTTAGAGCGCAGAAAAACAAAGCAAGAGATAAGCACAACTGTAACGGAGATATCGTAAGATAGAAAATATAGGCCTACCTACTGTTATTACGTCATAGCAAGGTACTATGACAATTTATATTTAAATGTTTTAAAAATTAAATAGTTTTACCAGTGGGAGGTCCTCCTTTGCCTGGACGCCGGCTGGATTATGAGTACCACAACGGCGCCTGTTTGTGCCGTGAAGCACTAATGTGTAAGGATTATTGTATTTCGGTCTGAAGGGTGCCGTAGCTAGTGAAATTACTGGGCAAATGAGACATCTTATGTCTCAAGGATACGAACGCAATTGTTGTGCCGCTTTTGGATTTTACAGGATTACTGAGCGGCACTGCAATGTAATAAGCAGGGCGTATCAATTGCCACCAGCTGAACGTCTTACTCGTTCCGTCCCTTATTCATAAAAATTGTTCATAAAAAAAAAACTTGAAGCGCTGAATACAATCTTAGCTTTTGTATAAATAATTCAACATAATAGATGTAAAATTAATTAAAATTTACGCTGATAATGTAAAAAGAGTTAAGTTTATATTTCATTATTTGATAAATATTAATTAATATATTGTCAATACCGTAATAAGGTACTCATTTATTAATGACGATTTGGCTGCTTATTTAAATAAATTATGAACATTAGTTGAAACGATATTGAAAGCAGACAAAATGGTATGTCAGCATAATAATTTACAATCTAAGCTATAAATCCCAATCATTTTTCAGCATAGTACCGAGCCACGTCAGGTTAATGAAAATTTTAACAAATGTGGATATATAGCCGCGTCACCTGGCAGACCTATGCTGTGATGATTGAGGGAACCGCCCGAACCCGGAATTATTAAAGTGTAATTTATGCGCGCAATTTGTACCTTGCTTGTATTCGTTTCTTGCGTCATTCATCACGGCAGAAACGTTTAATTTCGAGAATTGTAACTAAAAACCGTTGAGTTATCCCTTGGGTTCACACAAGACATCAATATTGTAGAAAACATAAGAATTTCAAGCAGAAAATGTTTCTACTAACTCACATAGGCTACGGACGATAATTTAAATTGGCTTTTTTATGACAATAAGGGACGAGACTAGCAGGATGTTCAGGTAATGTTAATTGATACGCCCTGCCCATTACAATGCAGTGTCTCGTCTCCTTGAGACATAACATTTGCCAAGTAATTTCACAACTACGGCGCCCTTCAGACCGAAACACAATAAGGCTTACACATTACTGCTTAACGGCAGAAAAAGACGCCATTGTAGTACCCATAATCTAGCCAGCACCCTGTGGAAAAGAGCCTGGTAACTTGCAGTAACTTATTCAAATGAAAATCATGTAGGTCAAGAAAATTGCACTTTTGAATATCGGAATTTTTTCTTTTTCTTTTACGTTTACCACCACTTGGGAAAAAGTTGAGCTTTAATTAAAAGAAATGGCGGAAACTCATTCTTCTTCTTTGCGTGCTTCTCCGACTAGCGAAGGTTGGCGGTCAGCTTTGTAGTTTCAATTGTTTGTGCTTCGCGAGGCGAAATAGTTCTGCCGCACTCGCGATGCCAGTCCACTCTCGGATGTTGCGCAGCTAAGGCTTTTTTCTGCGACCTACGCCTCTTCTTCCGGCAACTTTTCCCATCATGATGAGTTGTAGGACTTTGTACCTCTCGTGCCTAAGTACGTGCCCCAAATATGCGACTTTCCTCATTGTCAATATTTTAAGTCAACATTTACAGTTTCATCGTTATACAGTAAATATATCATTTCAATTACAATATATGAAAAGTTATCCAACAAAAATACTCAAACGTCAAATATTCAATGCGTTACACGAGAAATTAATACGTTACGTATATTTATACGTAAAAACAAAGAGTTATTGAGTACAGTAGATGCATCTATCCACACACACCGCAAATAAAAATAAACCTAATTTTCAAAAACTAAATATTCTTACAATTACCGTGCACATATATATTCGAAATATGTAAGTTTGTAAGAAAACACCCAAATCTATACACATAAATCATAGACCCGGCACAACACACCTCGCTGTAAAAATAATCTTATTCAAACTAACTCTAAATTAACATTACACAGTTCCGGTCCCTACCCAATGTCAGTTAAAATTTATAATAAGTTACCAGAACACTTAAAAGCCGAAACCAATATTAAAAAATTCATAAGCTCTTTGAAAAAGTTACTTTTGGAAAAATGTTACTATTCTATTAATGAATAGGTACCTAGAGGAAAAATATATTTGAATGTCTGCCCCTCTGTCGTTCATTGCTATGCCTTATTACGAGGTGAGGTGATAATTGTTTAGTACTACAATTTTATTTAGTAACTAAGTCGCATGTAACGCAATTTAATTAAATAAATAAGTTAATTATGAATGAAGGTAATTTACGAGTATTTAATTAGCAATTATAAAAATATAATAACTTTAATTTTAAAAATATGAAACAGAGTTTCTAATAAGTGGTACCGTAGGAGGAACTGGAAGAACAGACTAAACGGCCGGGAGGAGGATCATGTAGATGATAGGATATCAAATTAAATAAACAACAACATATATTTAGTGATAAATGATTATTATTAATAATTTCATACGTTCTTTATCATTTTATTATTTTCAAAAGTACAATCGTCTACAAAAGTAACAAGATTAAACGTCTTTTATTTTGCAAATATTACAATGGGTATATTATATAAACATGATATTTTCATTTTATCACATAGAGATCTATGTTTAGATAAAGTTAATGGAACACTTTTTAAATTATTAAAACGCATGTAATTCTAACTGTGTTTTTACATTTTTCGTAAAAGTAACATTTTTATTATTATCTTAGTAAGCCCGACGATTCAAGACGTTTCCAGATCTTGTTTTCAGGGGGACTGACACGCAAAATCTAATGTAAAAACAGAGCTACTTTTAATCCTTTAAAAAGTGTTTTATTTAAATATGTAAACTCGGTTTATCAAAGAAAATACTAAGTTAAGGAAAGCTAATCATGTGAGTGTATATATTTTATGAAAAAAATAAATAATAAACCGAATAAAATAAGGCTTGCACATAACTACTTGACGGAGAAAAAGGTGCCGCTGTGGTACCTAACCACCTAGCTGGTATCTTGTGCAAAAAAGCCTCCAACTGCTGGTACTAACGTGAGGATAGGTTTTGTGATCCTGCAGATCTAAAAACTGACAAAAATTTAAGAATGAATGAATGAAAACTTTATTTATAACAAACACAAACCACACAGAATAATACAAGTTAAAAAAGAGTTACAGAGGTTATAAAAAACTAAAAAACAACAAAAATAAAAATAGCTTACAAAAAAATAAAAGTCGGGTAAAAATAACACTAAAGAAATAATTCTAAGAAAGCTAAAAAAATAAAAATATAGCTAAGTATAAGGAATGTACTTTTCGCAACCATGACATTACCATGACAAAACCAACAGCTCTTAAAACTTAAGATAATTACAGAGAGCCAATTATAGGTTTCCACAATTATTTTAGAAACCTTATTTTTTTAACATCCTTTTAAGCAGTCAAATAGTATCATTATATTAAATTCTCCTTATAAAAATCTCTACCATATACTAAACAGTATTCTGAACTACTACGCAGAAATCAAATCGAAAATCATTCAGTTTTAGAAGCAACCAATGAGTCTGTCAAAATTTAAGGGTTTCTGAAAAGTTATCCAAAGTTTTCATAATTTATTACGATTTAAAGGAAGATAATGGTAAATTTCCGCCAGCCAAGTCCCGTCCGTTTCCTGCAGCCCTGCTTCCGTCGTGAAAACCTTATTAATTTACTTTCGTTTCGCAATCATAACTCAAAATACTAATTTCTAATTAATCTATTTAATGTTCTAGCCAATGTAAAATCTAAAGAGAAAAACCTGTAGGTAGATCAATAAATAATTGCTCGCTTTTCGAGGACGATCCGTATGTGTGTAGGGGTATTTTCAAAAAAAAAACGCGTAGCTACCTAAAAGGCTGCTATTCCGCTGTGATCCCTCTGATGTTGTAAAAGATCATGAGTAAAGTGATCACCTAGTAACAGATAACCTCAAAAAAATGTGTGTGTACTTATGTATGGACGCAAGAAGTTATACTTCTTTGGCCTAAAGAAGCAAAACTCATTAAAATGATTTATTCCTCGTGCTATTCTACGTTTATATCTTGCAAAGATGGCTTTGACAATTAATTATTAAATAATTAATACAATTGGGCTTGAACCCTTTGCCTGTCCTAATAATGGACAAAAACCAAAAAAAAAAACGAAAGACGCAAACGTCAGAAAATTTTATGAACCAACTTCAACCTGTTACTTTTGTGTTACAGTGATGCGTGCGCATTTAAAAATAATTTCACTCTCATTTTTTCATAACGCGCGAAGAATTACTTCAAAACTAAGCTTACCTATTAATAGGCAAACAACCAATACAAATTTACCAAGTACAATATAATCTTCACCACTACACCAAGAGAGAGAAAATATGCAAAACTTTCCACGCACAATCTACGTTAGCGCCATACATAACATTTTTTTCAATTCGTGATAATATTATTATGTTAAGTTAAACTATTTTCTATGATTTTTGTGAAATAAACTTAAAATAACAAGGGGCATGTGAATGATGTCGCCTCACAGGTGAATTTTAAACCAGTAGCGAGTTAGTAGTGATTCTCCTTATCTAGATAGTCCTAATCTGTACGTGTAGATAGGACGTGTATTTTTATGTTATAGTATATTACCTATTTCCGGAAACATATACACAACCTGCAGCAATAACAAACAAAACATTGCATATCATCGGAGGGACTTTTTAATTAACTCAACTGCTGTTCTTTTAAATAAAATAAATTACGATTATTTCTCACTATGAGTCATTTGCAATACTTTTTAAATAATTAAAACGCGTCTAATTATAACTGTGTCTTTCCTTTAAGCTTTTTCGTAACCCGAAAGGGTCAGTCCCCCTGAAAAAGTGCTCTGAAAAGGTCACGAAGTGTCGGACTAAATAGAATAATAATAATATGTTACTTTTACGGAAAACCTAATAAAAAACACAGTTACAGCTACACACGTAGTCCTTTAAAAACTAAAATGTATTTTATTTAAAACGGCCCATATAACATTGGCGTTAATCAAAGATCATACTCACGCCATTGCTGCCATCATTTACAGTACGAATTAAATATTTTCTATCTTGATAGTACATTCAGTTAAAAGATGCATGTAGCTTTTTAAAACAATTGAAAGTGATGAATTATTTAAAAATAGCAGGCTTAGTGGGCACGGTACAAAATTAGCGGAAGTTGTCCGGTATTCAAATCAAGCTTTATTTTATCTTCATGGGGCAATAAAAATTATACAGAATTGTATTATCTTCCGCTCTGTTCTCATAACTCAAAAGAAATATTCATGAGCAAACTCTTAAGTTATAATAATTCTAAAGTATTTGTGCTTATTAAGAATTGGATATTTGTACTGTTTGGGCAATTATATACAGCGATGAGTGATGCATTATATAAGAAAATACCTAAATTAATACCTGATAATGAAATTCTGTTGAAAGTGCCTTAAGCTACGTATTTCATGTATTTAAATACGTGATACACGATAAAGTGTAGTGTTTTAAAAGAGAACACAACTTATATCCATCAGGATAGACGCTAGAAGTAAAACAATAATTTAGATTTCCAAAAAATTACCAAACAAAACAATTGGTTGGATGAGGGCAGCACAGGACTGATCGTCATGGCCATCTTTGGGGGAGGCCTTTGTCCAGCAGTGGATGTCTTCCGGCTAAAATGAATGAATGAATAGGATTCATTGTATATTGTTAAGGAATAGGAAGATAAACGTGGAGGCAGCAGACAGGCAAACAAGCCCAGATAAAATACTCAAATTTGCGCGATTACCACAAAACTATTTCTTACGCTCTTTGACAGAACTCTTTGAAATACTGGGTGTCGAAGTCTCCATTGATTGCCGATTTCGCAGTCATCTGGAATCAAAGCCAAATTGGTTTCGAATAAACTGGGGGACATAAATAAAGCATGGTAATACTTCAAGTCTGTAGATATTCTAGCACTCACAACAACGCAGTTTCGACCAAATAAAGAATAATGCTCTTATCTTTGGTCTAATAAACCCGAGTGTCAGCTGGAACTATTTGACTGCGTACAATATAAATAAATAAATGAATAGGGAAGTCCCAGTCCCAAGGGAGTCGTAAGAGACGACTAAGGGCATTTACCAGTGGTAGGCTTATTTGCACAGGAAGCCGGCTAGATTATGGGTACCACAACGGAGCCTACTTCTGCCTTGAAGCAGTTATGTGTAAGCATTATTGTGTATCGGTCTGAAGGGCGCCGTAGCTAGTGAAATTACAGGGCAAATTAGATTTAACATCTTATGTCTCGAGGTGAATCAATTGAAGTGCCGCTCAGAATTTTCGCGTTTTATCAAGAATTCTAAACGGCACTGCATTGTTATAGGCAGCGCGTATCAATGACCATTAGCTGAATGTCCTACTTGTCTCGTCCCTTATTGTGATAAAAAGTGCCGAGATGATTGTTGTTGATACAGTACTCTGTGAATGACTAGATCACTAAGCGTTGCATAGAAACGTCACTCCAGTAATTGTTATCTACCGCATTAAGTATTTCACCACCAAATACCACCTTTACAAAACACGCCACAAACTTAGATATCATCACCACCATCTGGTTGAGTGTCATTCCTCTTTAATTGCTTTCAAGAAATTTCCTTCCACGTAGACTTTTCTAAAAGGCTGGTAACGTTCCTGGTAATCATATGCTCGTTTGTCTTCCTCTTCCAATAATTTGTTATGTTTTTAAAGTGATAACCCTCACTTCTGAGATTAATACACAAATAAAATTTGAAAAAAAAATTTATGAACGATGCGGGAATCAAACCTACGACCTCTCAGGTTCCGTGCGAATGCTCTCCCAATTGAGCTAACCATTCGAGTGATGTACGTCTTAAAATCTTGTATGCTTTGTTCAACTCGTCTGTCTTCCAATAATAATAAACCTCAACCCAAGCTCCCCTATAACACCGAAATACGTAGGTCACACTAAAGGTTTTGCGAATCTTAAAAAAACAACATGCTATATCCAAAATATTATGTTTATTGCTTTTCAAAATACTCTAATTTTTTAAGATTTTTTCATGCGATCGAACCATTATTTAAAACAGGAGGACCACAGATCTGAAGGCATGTTTTCTACGTGCTGATTGAACGCTATCGCTCCCTCTTCGGAATTGGTAAAAGTGAAACCTCTTATCAAATCTTTGATTTTGGGGATAATACAAAAATCACAGAGTGCTAGGTCGGGGCTATGTGCAGGTTGGGTGACGAGTTGTACTTTTTCGGAAGCTAAAAATGGCTTAGTTTTGTTGGCCGTGTGTGAAGAAGCGTCTTTCGCGAACTTTTTTAACACCCTGGGTACACAAAAGGTAGAATACTACTTGGAATTAACACTTTTTTGATCTTCAAGTGGCATCATAAAAATAGGGGTGGTTTTTTTTTTACATTCAAGTCGGTTAGATTCCCAGACGAGGCAAGTAATTTTTAGAAAATCTTTGAATGCAGAATTACTAACTTTTAAAAGTAACATAAAGTCTTCTTTCAGTAAAATATCCTATCTACGATATTTAAGGTACTTTCCCTTCATGTCCCATAACTTTTAACCATAATTAAAAAATGTCTTTTAACATAATTTTACCCGTGGGGTAGTTATGTACCGCACTAATATTATCTGCCATTTCTCATACATCATCTCATTTATATATATAATAGTATCCTAAATAAAGTTATTCAGAAATATACTTTGAAATTAGTTTAAACAAAAAAGCGCTATTTATAACCTAGGTCCTAAAGAATCATTCAGAGAAAATTTTAAAGAAATAAACATCTTGACTGTTGCCGCTCAATATATTCTTGATAATGTTATGTTTGTACATAGGCACATAATATGTGAATTTGCAATAAACTGTCAAAACCATAATGTTAACACCAAGAACAAACATAAACTTATAATGCCTACTACTCGACGAAATCGAGTGAGTAAGTCTTTATGGGGCGTTGTATATTATGCTTTTACAAAAAGCTCACAGATAATGTTCAAAACATTTGTCTTACGAAATTCAAAAGAATTGTTATAAAACGTTTGTGTGGTAAAGGTTACTATTACATAAATTACTTTCTAAATCTAATGATTGGGAATTGAGCGACCGCCCACTATTAAATAATAAATTTTTTTGAACGATTTTAAAATGTAACCATATTTTTATATAAAAAAGTAGCCTGCTGAGTTTTTTTCTTTCTATTCTTCTCTGGTCTGAGTCATACCTTTTGGAATGAGTGGTAGTTTTGGACTACTTTGAATTTCAACTTGAAAAGCCAGAAGTTATAATAAGATAAAATGCTTATAATGAATACTGGGGAATGTTGAATAAAAGCTGAATTCCTACATAATTATGATTAAGTTTAACAGAAAGCAACGCCCGGCGTGTTAATAAACTGTAAAACAAAGGTGTGCTAATGAGAGCGAGGTGTACAGGACTCGAATGCTAATAAGCAATTAAAATACTAGCTGCTTTTATTAACGTAGTGATCACAGCACTCATATCATGAAACTATGTTCTTTTATCATTGCTACGAGCAAATAAATTATATAAATCATATTAAAACCTAAAGAACTCTGAGATATTTCAATTCAAAATATCTTTTATTAAATTAGATTCACAATATAAGGCTTTACATCAGTTCGTAGGCCTTATAAGTAACATTCTTAGCAATAAGATATTTGAAACGAGATCTTTTAACAAAAGGGCTTTTCCAAAGTCGGAATTAACACTTAATTTCGAAATCCAAGGAAAGTCAAGGTTCGATTAGCACCCAAACTGCCGAAAATTTTCCAATCAGCCCCTGTAAATTGGAAAACTTTTATATGCGTCCAAACATTTCAGGTACTTCTTTGGGATTACGATATTTTTTGTTCAACAATGGCAAACGGCACGGCCTGAAAAATATTTTAGTAGGTGGTTATTATATGAATTTTGTTTACAAATGACATTGCGGATATTATACAATTGTATAGCATACAAAAAATATTTTTTTTAAAGTTTTAATTGCATTTTATCTTAACTGTTTTATTTAAGTTCAATTTTTTATATTTATTTATTTTGTCCGAGAGTGGAGATTCTCGACTCCTGTCAACCGCAGTCCCCCTGAAAACGTACTTCTGAAAAGGTTACGAATGGTCGGGTCGAAAAAATAAATTATATTAATGTAACTTATGCAAATATCTATTTTTATTTTTATAATTTATGAGAGCTATAGCCACGTAAAAAAAAATGCAAATATCTTATGTACAAAATAAGATTACAATTATAAGGTTTTTAAACATCCATCAAAGAATATATCATTTCTGTGTTTTTTCATATTATATGGTATACCAACCATAACCCAGATTTGTAATAACTAAAAAAAGAAATTGAAAGGATAAATTCAAATTATTTAACAACCAATCATACTAATGAATTAAAATATTTGCCAATCTTGGCAATAATTATATTATTCTTAGATAGTTTATACGTTTAGATAGAGGCTTGCTGTTAGACAACCGATGAAAACAGGCTAGGTTTATTACTTAAGTGTACGTGACAAGCTACGTCTTACACTCGCGATTATGTCACTTTGTGTTAGTGTGCGTGCATTGCTCAAAATAGACGTTAACGTCAACCTCAATTTTTTCGACGTTTTCACAGCTTTCACAGTATATATAGACATACTAGCTGACCCGACAGACGTTGTTCTGTTCATAATAAAATAAAACTCTTGTGGATGGAATTTTCGAAAATCCATTCTTAGCTAACCTCTACTCGTTGAAAAGAATATTCCTACCAAATTTCAAGCCTTTAGCTCTAGTGGTTCCAGAGATATCGTGATGAGTGACTATATACGTGGAAATCTTTTATATGTATATAGATTGAACATGGGAAATGGATTGTCTTGATTCGGACCACAAACTTTCAAGGATTGGCCTTAAGATTTGAATGGTCAGGGCGAATGCGAGACGGATCGGAAATTAAAGATTTGCGGGCTAACTTGACACGCAAAATCTTCATTATGTAGTTGCTGCAGATCTGAAGAATTGCTATTATCATTGCTGCATTGATCTCTTGACATCGATCAAGTTATTTATCTGTGCTGCCCATTAAGTGTAATTGTAAAAATTTAAGCTATGCATCTTCGAGAGGTTGCAGTGATCCAATACGATGGTGAATCTGTCCTTATATCTACAATATCAAAAGCAAAACCTGTATTACTGATTTATAAACACTTTTTTTAGAATTAGCATACACAATACATAGGAATAAGTATAGTAGATATGTTATTCTTCTACTGTATTGTGTGTAAGTATGTAAATAAATAAATACCTCGAATGTCGGATTAAATCCTCGTTCTTAGATGTCTGCCCCAAATGAGGTCATTTGGAAATAAACATTGTATTTTTGAGTGTTTTCTAGAAAATGGCAGCACAATTCTTGCATTTCTCCGCAGAATACTCGCAAACAACGTCCATCGGCCCAATGCGAAAGCTAGTATGCAAGCAGTACTACAGTACAGTATAAGTACTGCAATCGTATCGAAACGCTGCTCGATTCAAATCAGTACTTCATAAATTTCTTCTTGTGCGTCGAAAATTATCTATAAGTTGTTGATCTCTGAGGTTTTACTGTACGATTTCGTATTGCCAGCCGATCCGTTTTACGGGCTGCTACGCTTTGCTCTTGTGATTCATAGCACCACGCCGATCCATACTAACGTGGTTCTTTTCTTCAGTCCTTTCATTCGCAATGTTTCGAATCCTAGTTGCATTACGTCTTTGTCAGGAATAATTTGATCGTCTTAGTCGTGACATTGTTAATGATAATATCGGCACAATAAGCTAATAGTTACTCGCACACTCGGAACAAACACACCAACCAGTCAACTTGAATAACATGATGTGCACTGTCAGTTGTATTTTATTACTCATGTAGCGTGAAACTAACAAAAAACTTCATTGAATTCTTTCTATTCTTAAGATGTCATCAAAATGTCTATCCATAAAAAATGTATCAGAAAATAATTCTTTTTTATATTAATATTTTTTCGTGATTTTTTCGATATTTTATTGCTTATTATCCTATTCCGCACTAAGAGAAATCCAAAAAAACAAACAACAGAAAAATTGGTCTAGCCGTTCTTGAGTTATAAATGGTGTAACTAACACGACTTTGTTTTATATATATATAGATAAATGATTTTTTTGACATTTTTGACTGACTAAATAAAAAATAATAGTGTATATTTAGTTTAAAATAAAAAAAAAACAATAGTATGAATGACAAAAATACCATTTAATGTTATTTCTACAATAAACGATAAACTCTTCGAGTCCATATAAAAATAATCATAAAAATGGGAGTTTTAGATATTAGTTATGTTGATTTTAAATTTTTTTTTTGTGAAAACGCAGGTGTTTTTAAATTTTAATCATAAAATAAAGCTAGATTGATAACCTATATCTAAGAGCTTTCAATAATAAAGTTTAAAAAATAAAAATATAAAAGACCAATTTCGCACAAGTCCTGTATTTATCTATTATGTTCACGCATCCAATTAAATCTAATAGCGCATTTATAATTGGTTCCCACAAAAGCCTTCCTATCAATTAGTGCAGTAAAATTAAGTCAATAAGCAAATAATATAACAATGTTGTTATTAGTTTGTTCAAAATTGGTTTTTGGCTCGATACAATGCGCGACCGCGCCATTTCGCGGTCATTAGCAATTTTGGCAAAGCTACACCAACCCCTCTAACTTATGACTTTATGAGATTCTCACGCAACTAAATTGCTTTTCACGTAATCGATACAAACGTTAGCATTTTATATATGTATATTATTTGATGACGTTTTAATGACACTAATGAGCTTTCTCATTTAGAACAACTTGCGCTAAAGTAAAATAACCGAAATAATATATAAAGAATGCTTACATATTTAATAAACCCATAAATACTTAATTAAACTAGTCTTTAGCATAATTAAAATTATTATAGAATTTAGTACACATTTGAGGGAAGTTTTGTAATTGCGTGACTCACTAAACTTGTAAAAATATATATGAAACTTTAAAACTGGTTATTATCTTATGAATCTGCGATCACTCTGGTATCTATGGTAGATACACACCTACATGCGTAAAATAATGCCAATGTTAAGATAATTTATTTGCTCGTAGCAATGATAAAAGAACATAGTTTCATGATATGAGTGCTGTGATCACTACGTTAATAAAAGCAGCTAGTATTTTAATTGCTTATTAGCATTCGAGTCCTGTACACCTCGCTCTCATTAGCACACCTTTGTTTTACAGTTTATTAACACGCCGGGCGTTGCTTTCTGTTAAACTTAATCATAATTATGTAGGAATTCAGCTTTTATTCAACATTCCCCAGTATTCATTATGAGCATTTTATCTTATAATAACTTCTGGCTTTAAAATAATTTCAAAGTATGTCTGAATAACTTTATGTAGGGTAGTTGTAACCAGACAACCTCCAAATATGGAAGCCTGCCGTAGAGCTCCCTAATACTGACTTATACCTATTTCTGCAAGAGTTTTTTTTATTACAGAAAGGAAAATTCAAAGTAAGTAATGCAATGTAAATACCCTATGTAATAAGGGTTAATTTCACTTGTACCACGTATCTAATGATGTTAGCTTAGTTAGTTTTTGAAGTGAAACTTCTTTAGAATCTTTGTAATTTGAAACTGGATGAAACGAAAAAGCGAGACGATAGCGACACAAACATGTAAATGTATAGGATTCAGCTGGTGAGAGAATGAGACAGACACATAAATTCATAAGATTTAACATGAGAGAAAATGAGATAGAAGCATACAGTGTTTTGGTACCAGGTGATCATAGTTGAAGCAGAGATTGTCTTATTTATGACGCGAGTATAACCTAATATATTCTGACGTCATGCGCAGGACATATTACTATATAGACACCAGGAGAACATAAAATATATGGTAGCGGTGATAGTAATGTCTTTCATAGGGGTTGATATCATGTTATTTCATACTAGCAACATGTAGCAGGACCTCAAATGCAGTTTAGAGGTTCATGCGCAATGCACATCTTAAAATTATTATACAAATGTTGACCTGCTGCTGTTGTTGTTCGTTGGTGTTCGAGGTTCTCTTTGTGCTCTGCTTCATACCCCCCCCCCACTCTTAAACAGATATCAATGATTCATCCTTAAGCCTAATCATGGTCTAATTTGCTATTACTCCCACTATTAGTATTCGTTTGTTAATACAGTGTAAATAGAAATGGCATATATTATAAGTGCGCTAGTAAAACACGCGGTTAGAATAAAAAAAAAACATCTTTGATGTATCCGTTTTGAGAGTTAACTAACAGCCGTTTTCAATAATCTATCTATCCACACTTTAATTTACTAGAAGTAGACAAATCTATCCTTTTACGCTTACTTAAATTTCAATAACCTATCTACAGATAACATTGGACTATAACTAATAACAAACTATAACATAACTATGGATAGATAAGATGTTGTCATTAAACGGTGATAGCAATTTATCCGTAACTAGAGAAACGTTATTGAAAACGGCCGTAAATGTATCATGTTATTTATAGCAATCTTTGGTTTCTTTTATGCAAAAACAAAACATTTCCATCCAACGGATGTTCGATACAAAACATTTCGTACTGAACATTCGTATAACACTTGATTAACTTTTCTCGTGTGTGCATACACATTCCTGATAGAATAACATGGATAGAAATTTCTTATGGATAAAATCCAGTGCAGATACTGCCAACTTAGCTTTTTTAATAATTTCATTCTAAAATTTTATCATAATTAATTGAACTTCACATTTTGTAAGTGTGCAGAGATTTAGAGGAGTAAGATTATAAATTTGAATACAAGGGCTCTCATACAAATGAGTGCCCACTTGAGAATATTACGCGAAGGTGGTCCTCACCACTCCAATATCTCATACAGTTGATTCAAATTTATTTTTGCTCTTGAATATAATATAGTTTGAGTTGATATTAAGTGGAGTTTCAGAGCTCAAGAGTTTTATTGCTGGATCAAATTTAATTTAATAGAATTAGATTGAAGTTATCGTTATTGTTTGTATATTGGCTTCCAGCTATAATATTCAACTGACAGAAGTTTAAGTAGTTTGAATATTGTATATCTTGAATGATTCAGCCCTCGATTCTTATTCAGAAAAAAAAAAAAAAAAAACTCAGTTTTAATTGAGAATAACCGAGCTAATGCAAGATTAATGTGATGTGAAAATAATATTAATAATTTGATATTAATATATCGTATGCTTTCTTAAATACCTTTGAAATTACAGGTATTATTAGACAACAAGCCATTTTATTTTATACTAGCTGACCCGGCAAACGGTGTTTTGCCATATAAAGTATAATTCACGCGATAGTTTTATAAGTAATAAAATATTGCCTATATTATAGCCTAGCCAAAATAGCAATTTTATTACGGATCCTTAATTTTGAAAAAAAAACATAGCCTATAGCCTTCCTCGATAAATGGACTACCCAACACTGAAAGAATCATTCAAATCGGACCAGTAGTACCAGAGATTAGCGCGTTCAAACAAACAAACAAACAAACACACAGCTTTATAATATTAGTATAGATATCACACCCTCTAATAATTCATCCGTCTAGACTGACTGTGACAGCTGCGAAAACGTGGAAACAAATTAAGGTTGACCGTTAACCTCTATTTTGAGCAATGTACGCACACTAACACAAAGTCGCTATCACTAAAATAATAAATCTGACCTGTTTTCATCATCCCTACTAATATTATAAACGTCAATGTAAGTTTGTTTGTTACGCTTTCACGCCTAATCCACCGAACCGATTGTGATAAAATTTAGTACAGAGATAGACTAGAGCTTGAAAAAGGACATAGGCTACCTTATCCTGCAAGAAATAATGGAGGAGTTACAATAGGGAATGGTAGTTTATATGGAAATTCGTCATTACCGAAGATAAAACTATGAATTTGTATTTAGGAAATTGATGAAAAAATAATTTGTAAACATTTGTTCGAGCATTTTTGAAACCTTGACCTACGTGGGGCGGAAATAGGAGATTAAAAGTTCACAGGGCACTGCCACCAGCGGAAAGACCAGTTTGTCAGTGTATTATTTGAAAACTATTCTAAAATATAAAAAAAAAATTGCCCAATGTCGCTATTCAATGCGGATGAAGTCTCGGGTTGAAGCTAGTTACAAACAAGTTTGCTAAATAGTTTTTGTAATTTTCTAATTTTCCTTGCAACTGTATAATATTAAATCATACATTTCTGTTAAGTTTTTTCAATCTCATATTACCCAACTCCTATTTTGTGTATTTTTTTCAACATAGGACATAACTGGGTATTTCTTTTGATTCGGTCGAAGTTTTTTTACAGTTGTTGCTAAGACCTTTTGTGTTTCGGCTTAAAGAGCGCTGTAGCTACTGAAATTAGTGAGTATTTAAGGTACATAGCATCTTATGTCTCAAGTTGGTAACTTTTTTTTTAATGGAGCTAAGGGACGAGACGAGCATGACGTTCAGCTGATGGTAATTGATACGCCTTGCCCATAACAATGTAGTGCCGCTCAGGATACTTGAAAAACCCCAAAAATTCTGAGCGGCACTACAACTGCGCTCGTCACCTTGAGGCATAACATGTTAAGTCTCATTTGCCCAGTAATTTCACTAGCTACGGCGCCCTTCATACCGAAACACAGTAAGCAGTAATGTGTAAGCACATCACTGCTTCACGGCAGAAATAGGCGCCGTTGTGGTACCCCTAATCTAGCCGGCATCCTGTGCAAAGGAGCCTCCCACTGGTAAGTAGAACAATTGTGATGCTACATAGAATTTGGGGCACAATCAAGAATCCTGGTACTGGAGGGTTATTACAAAAATCGAAAACAAAGTTTCGGGTGACGGTTCGTACATTTTCCTATTAAATTCAAATTCGAATTCAAATATTTTTATTCAAATTAGGATTTGACATCACTTATTGAAAGTCAAAAAACTACCACCCATTCCAAAATGAATGCCTCAGACCTGAGAAGAATGGGCGCAACAAACTCAGCGGGCTTTTTTTTTTTCATCGAATAAATATATTTTACTTGTTATTACGAAAGAGTTTCGGATCACAAGATCAATACAAAGTTCGCCTTATATGTATAACGAAAAACTTATTTTTTTGGTTGATTTGATTTGGTTGAGTTGGTTTGATTTATCGGGAATATAAGAATGTACATCCAAATCATCTTTTTGTCATGTCTATGGTTTCTAAACGAAATCCATCCGCACTAATCGGATCCGGAGTACTTTGGTAATAGGATTTAATTCGAAGTTCGTTTTTCTGTCGTTTTGGACCAAAACTTCGGCTTTCGATTTTGGGAATAGACCTCCTGTTTGTTATTTGGCTAAATTCATAATTTGGCTGTATGTGTGCAGAAAGTCTCTTAAAATTTTAATTTCTTATTATTTTTTACACTGATTCCGTTATACCTCTTCTCATTTTTTTAATATTATTTTATGCCCCGTCTAAGTTTCCTGATATTGTTAGTCTTTTTTTTAAATTATTTGTTTAATCCTTATCTGCGTAAATATCTCATTGTCTGTGACTTCACTTGTTAAGGCTCCCACTGAAAACCAGCGCTGCAGCTTGCTGCAGCATGATGCTGTAAGACCTATATTTGGTGACACTTGACACTATATTTAGTATATATTTTTTTTTACTTGTTAGTGTAATTATGTAAAGGAGAGGTCCGAAGCACCCGCAACCGGCGAGCATGTATGAAAAGAGTAATGAATGTAGAGGAAGCGCGTGAGGTTTGTAAGGATAGAAGCAAATGCCATTCTATTGTCTCTGCCTACCCCGACGGGAATAAGGCGTGAGTGTGTGTATGTATGTGTATGTAATTATGTTGATTAATTTAATTAGTTTTAAGATTTATTGTAGTGTTCATTGTAGTGTACTGACTAAATAAAAATTTTCATTCTTTCTTTAAAACAGAGACTACGTTTAATTTAACAGCTTATTCAAAATAACTAGATTATATCTATCTGTATTTGCTAGAAAACGAAGTAAGTATAAATGTTGAAATAATTACAACAGCATTTCCTATGTGCATGATGTAACTATTGCATAATGTGCTTGATATATACTCGTATTGTCGCCATTTATGACAGAATTAACTTTCGCATAATTTAATTCTTATCGGCCACGCAAACCATATCAGGACAAGATTTCGTAAATTATTCATGAAGAAAGTTGTAATGGCGACTTGATTTTAAGTCGTCGTTTATAAGCCACGAGTTCGTGTTATTTCTTGGTTATTACCATTGTATTGTGACTATCATTACAAGTTATTACTGAAAAGTGTAGGAGTATGACAATAATAATATCTTTTTAAATGTAAATTCAGTGTCCTGATGTTTGGAAACAAAAATGTACTCCCTAAACTAACAAACGGATTTTAATGGGGATTACTTCATGGAGAGTCACTTCAGTGCAACTTGAGAGATAGGATAGTTTTTATTTCGATTTGGGACCGATAATTATTTTTGTTTCTATTATTTGTTTGGAATGCAAATATTTCTATCAGAGAATTTATTGACGCACGGTTTGACAGAAACAATTTCATTATAACAACAGGTAGCATATTTTACGACATCAAGATATATTGTCTTGATGTCCTGAAAAATTATTGACAAATTCATAAAAACTGTTTTTTATTTATTATATATGAAACAATGTCTATCGGGTCAGCAAGTTAAAATATATTTTTACTGAAATTCTTATTATTAACTATTGTAACACAGAGATTAATGTATGTTGCCTAATGTTAATGTAACATATATAACTTGGAATTTACAAGTGCCGATAAATTTATATGAATTTAGTGAAGTAGTTATTTATTAAAGTAGCTTCAATATTGCATAGAATTAAACTCTTAACGTTAATTGTAATATTGAACCTATATCAATTATTAACATTGAGCTAACACAGATGAAATTGAAGATGTGAGATTTTGTAAAATTGTTATATCATTTTAATAATTTGTCATTTTCCGTAGTTCAGTCGTGATGTGTAAAATAAAGCAAAACAAGAAACCCAACGAACGTGGTAAAATCGTTGCTTTCGTTAAACGAAACGTTAAGTAAACATTGTTTGAAATGCTTACACGCTCCTCCAAGTTGTGTTAGTTAGTTTTCAGTTTAACCAACACAATATTATGTTGGTTGAGTTTACTGCATTGCCAAACGTTTGTTAAGTTACTTAGACTTATTCTTTTGTAATTGATATTGTGCAGGAACATAGCTTTCGGGTCACATGATGATAAATCTAAACAATATGTTATGTTTTCTAAAGTGATAAGCCTCACTTCTAGGATTAATACAAAATAAAATTTGAAAAACAAAATTTTATGAACGTTGCAGGCTCCTTTTGATCCAAAATTTTATGATCCTGCATCGTTAATAAAATTTTGTTTTTCAAATTTTATTTGTGTATTAATCCTAGAAGTAGGGGTTATCACGTAAAAAACATAACATATTGTTTAGATTTACAAGAGCGACATCTTAAGTCAATTTCCTAATATGCAAATATTGGGGTTGAGCAGGTTATCAACTGTAAAGTAGATCCTATAGATGAAGCCACAACCTGAGAGTTGAACAAAGCAAAGATTTTATGACGATACGTCACTCGAACGGTTAGCTCAGTTGGCAGAGCACTGGCACGGAACGCCTGAGGGTCGTGGGTTCGAGTCCCGCTTCATTCATAAAATTTTGTTTTCAAATTTTAAATTATAAATAAGTTAAATAAATAGCCTGACGGCCAAAATTTCAAAACTATTGTATTGATGTATGTATGACAGTAAATTGCATAACATTTAATCATCATAAAATTTCACAAAAAGTGCTACTACACACCATAAACACTAAAACATAAAAAAAATTGATCAGATTTCAATATATTTAACCACCAACGAAAACGTAGGGTACTCAAGAGCGAAATATGTGTATCTCGATACATAATCATTAATCACAAATCAGAAATAGTTACACGGATTATTTACACTTTACAGGTAAATGATTAATTGACGTAGGCGTGATATGTGGCGAGGGTATTGTGATCTAAATGTAAATCCGTTTATGTGACAAGCGAGCCTATTGGCATGATTTGCTGCGTCAATGGAACTCTAATTTGTGCCAGGCAATCAAATTTCTATTAATTATCACGTTCCAATTATAGGCATAGCCTTTAGAATTATGCTGATGTGTGTTGGCTATACATCGAACTACCTATCGATAGCTAGCATAAATACATAAAAGTTAAATGCATATTCTGGCATAAGCTATATAATTAACATAAAGTTACTTTAAAGATCTTAACGTAGTTAAAATTAAAATATTTTATCTAAAATAGGATTTAAAACACTTCGTGAACGTTAAAAACAATCAAAAGTTTATTGTCTTAAGTTTGAAGAACGGGTGTGAGAAACTCAGGTGGCTTTTTAAAATAAAATTATATAGTTATATTCAAATTTATAAATATGATGGCCTAAGAGTGATAGCTTGACTCCCAATCTGAGGTATCTAAATTAAAAAAATTAAGAACCGTAAATAGTATTCGAATCATACGTTGGTAACACTGAAAATGTTTAGAACTGGCCAGTTAGAAACATTGCTAATGAAAATTTTTTTTGAATTTCAATTAAAAAACTCTTTGGTAACCTAATGTAGTATATTGCATTCATTTGTCATTTGTTTTTGTGAATTGGCGTCAAATCTAAAACTCTTGTTACACATGAAAATAAACCTAACGCGAAAAAATTTTCGGTCAATGATTTATTATGACTTTCGTTGGGCTTACTAAACAACAAATAAATTATAGGCTACGATTAGCATTTATTAATGAAGCCCCATCTCGTGCCACTATTTACAATTGGTTTAACGAGTTTAAGCGTGGAGGTAGCAATCTTAATGATGATCCACGTAAGGGTGGATCCCTTAACAGCGACTACTGAAGATAACATCAGTGCTGTGTGACGCATGATAGAGAAAGATAAGAGAGTGACCTATCAGCAGATACGGGCAAGCCTAGGCATTGGTATGAGTCAAGTTCAAACAATTATTACACGAACATTTAGGTGTCAGGAAGCTTTGTACTTAACCGACCACCAGAAACACCTTCGCATGGACTGGTGTCGCCAAACGTTAGATTAGTTCAACGACGGTGACTCAAATGCTGAATTTGACATCGTCACAGATGATGAAAGCTGGATATATTGCAACGAACCCGAAACTAAAAGACAATCAGCTCAGTGGGTGTTACCTTTTGACGATCGGCCAACTAAGGTAAAGGAAGGAAGAAGTCAAGGAAAAAAGATGATTGTCTCATTCTTTGGTCGGAAAGGTCATTTCGCGACAGTTGTGCTAGAAGATGCAAGGACAGCTACTGCAGTTCTGTCATCATGTCAATCGCTGTTTGCCTGTTGTCTTGGAAAAGATTCGACAGCAAAATTTATTGAAGTAGGCGTTACTTTGCGGAAATTCATAATTATACAAATGATTTGAGTTTGCTTTAGTTCGGTGATTTGAATTTGCTGGACAGGCACCGAACGTCAAATCGATCTTTTCATTAATAAAATTAATAAAATCAGGGTGGATTTTAATAAAGTTTAAATTAGAACTCGAATCAAACCAATCTCTAAATTTCTTGGATTTAACATTTACAAGAGTAAATAATAAATTAGAACTCCAAATCTATAGGAAGCCGTCATATACAGATATTGCTATTCAAGCCTCATCTTGCCACCCAGTACAATATTAACTAGCAGCCTTCCACTGCTATGTTCACCGATTAAATCAGTCCCACTGTCCCGTGACAACTTCGCGAAAGAACTTAATACAATATACCAAATCGCGGTTTCCAACGGCTATACAAAACAGTTAGTGCATAAATTAATTAAAAATAAATAAAAACATTTAATTAATTCAGAACTTTATCCCGTCCCACCACAATCAAATACCAAATATGTGGGTAGTTTGACATATATTGGTCCAATATCAGATAAAATAGCTAAAATATTTAGGAAAAACAATATTAATGTGTCCTTCCGAACGAATCACAATGTCAGTCGAATATGTAATGGCAAAGATCGATTAAATAATTCCGAAAAATCCGCCGTTTATAAGCTAAGTTGTGACACTTGTAACGGGGTATATATAGGTCAAACAGGTCGAATCGTCGAATCGTTTCGAAATTAGATTAAAGGAACATATTTAGGAATAATCATCACGAAAAATGACACTTCGCAAAACATTTAATTGATACCGGTCACTCACTCGGAAACTTTATTCCCTTCAAAGCAAATTTAGTCCCTTCACCATTGCTACCTCTTCCGTAGGTAGTAGCTGACTAATCACAGCGCGTCATTTCATGGGACGAGGGTATAAAAGAGCGGCTTCCGGCTCATTTGATTCAGATTTGATTCACTACGTACATACATACAAACACACATACATACAATCATAAACACATACATACACACTTACATACATTACACAAAACATCACCACACTCGCCGGCGAGTGTGTTCTTATCACCTTTTCATCTTTCATCTTCATTTTCATTCTCTCTCCTACCCACAAGCACACAGCCGGTCTGAGGTTCGAGTCTCCTTAGGAGACGCCCCGCGACTGTTGTTGCGTAGTCTTTACGGCCTCCACGGCCCACGTCCTACTTCGCTGTGAAAGCCAGGGCTGCTAACAGCACAGAGGAGGTATTAGTCGGTATGGGGTGTCCGCTTACGTGGACACTTGAGTCCGACATATAACGCCCCGTTCCGGGGCGTAAATACGTAACAGTATTTCCTCCTCTCAAAAAAAAAAACATTTGATTCAGACTCGGGCCACATTTTGGCGACACAACACGACCTGAGGATGCCTCGTGTACACGTAAACACGTGTCAAATTGTTTACAAATATTGGCGGAATTAACAGTAAAGAAAACTCAAATCATTTGTATGTTGAATATTAGACTATGGCAGGTGTCGAGATAATGAGTCATCCAGTTCGCCCATGCATTTCTGACCTGGCGCCCTGCGACTTTTAATTACTCCCAAGAACTAAACATAAAATTCGAGGTGTTCGCTTTACGAGCCCTAAAGATGCAGGAAAGCGTACGAAAATGCCATAACCCCTAAAGAAGAATGGGCCCACTGCTTTTCTCAGTGGTTCCATCGAATGCGACGATGAGTAGAGAGGAACGGAGATTACTTCGAAAAACAATAAAAGTATTGGCAACTGTCTGCACTAATCCGTTTTTCATATTCTAAACATTTTCACTAGATACAACAGAATGTTACGTAAACGAAAAATTCGCAAGTAAAATCGCAGGAGGTTGCTCGTATGAAATACTAATTTAATAAGTTATATTATGCATTGGTAGATTGGTATGCCAACAAGACAATTAGAATTTAGTAGAAGCAGATACAAGGTAGTAGGATTATCCGGAATGACGATCAAGGTAGGAACGCGATGGAAGACACGCCGTGGTAGACCGCAACACGCCTGCACATGCCAACAACACTCCTCAATTAATTTACATTGCTAAATACTTGGAGTACATACCATCATCGTATCTATTCAATGGCGTTCTTTGATACATTCTCCATATCTGATATTTAATTTGGTATTGGAGTTTTCGGTAGTTAAGCTTTTTGATTTATAACGGTTTACAATGTGACGAGTGTGATAACCGTAAAAAATAGCAAATAAAAATATTATTTGCAATTTTTTACGGTTTTTTTTTTTGAAGTGAAAACTTCATTTGGCGCATCGTACACACATTTTTTCGTAGTTTACGCTATTCCGTCACAGCGTCTGAGGTGAAAGGCTCGATTGGGCGAACTCGGGACCACCGAGTGTACCCGGCGTAACCGGTAACACATCTCGCATAAAAAAAATCACATGTGTCGCTCAGAAATAAGCCCTCTCTAGCTAAAGTTCAGAACTAGGTATAAACTGTCGTATCTATTGTATTTAAAACATTGAAATAAATTTACGTATCAAAATTATAAAAAATATTTTTTTATAGATTACATAATATACGATTTAATAGCTGAGGCTTCCCAGTATGTTATCTTTTGACACTTGTATTTGAAATGTCTCACAACTTCCTTGGTAGATACATAATAAAAAGTATAATAGAACAACATACATTTTAAAAATGTTTACTTTGATAATAACTTCAACAAAATTTTGTTATAATTATTGTGTCAACAATTAACGTCCGTTCATTGTTATGAATAAAAGATAAAATTTATTAGCCCAACCATTCTCATAAAAAATGAATTCGTAATGATATTTCCTCATAAATCTGTCATCTAAACAATTCTTACCCTTTCTGGAATCTGTAATAAAATGTTACCAAGAACAGAACCGTAAAGTATCATAAATATAAGATTCATTTATATTCTGCCACAACCCTTTGTAGGAAACAAAACAATCGAGAAAGGGAAAACTTAAGCTTTTCGAATCATTTTGATTATTAGATTTATATATTACATGATTAGCTTTTGCTTCTTTACTTATTCACCACTAATTTTAGCATTTAATAATTGGTGATTTTGTGGGCTTGTTAATTTTTTTATCATTGATTTATAAGGAACACGTGTCTTAATTAGCAGTATCCCCAGAGATCGAATAATACGACCGTCCTGAGTATAAAATGGTTCAATAATTAAAAACGTTCACTATTTTTGTGGTATAAGTTGAATGCACAATATAACTGCTTAACTAGATTAATACTTATTTAAATCATTTAATATTAAACACTTTTACTTCTTGTGTACTATGAGTTGCTATATAACTGGTAAACTAGATTAATACTTTTATACTTAGTTGATTTGTGCTTTCTACTTTGGTTGTAATTTAAGTTAAAATCAAGCAGACCGATTAGGACCAAATGCCAAAGAGGATGTACACACTTCGTAATAAGAGGCCGGACTGGTTAAGTTAAAATTTGAATTTAGTTTAGTATTTAATATGCTGTGATTCGACATAAGTTTGAAATAGTAGTAATTACAGTATGGCGATTAGCGATGATTATAATCCTGCTACATTTGAAAACGAACAGTTGCTTAAAACGTAGTGGTTTTCGGCTATCCCCGTTTTGTACCAAATTATAGCCCCCAAGATTATAGAATGACTGCCCCTCTTATATAAAAAACCAACAACTCACCAAACCATATTTGCTAATATTATTAACGCCAATTTATCACCCGTAAAACAAGAGTTGGGTATTGAGATTTCAACGCCAATTTATCACCCGTAAAACAAGAGTTGGGTATTGAGATTTCAACTTATTAAGAGCAAAAGTAACTAAAAATTTATTCTTGTACCAAACATGGTCATATTTTTTTCATTCTATGCTGCTTCTATTAAATCAAATTTCACTTTAACAAGTTGATTTGCTTTCAGGAAACAAAAGGATTGTAGAAGGAATATGTTTTATTTCCTAGCTTATTTATTATACATTGCAAAAGTCCGTGTGCTTTGTAAACGTATTTGCATTGAATTTGAATAGAACAAACAAAGGGATTGCTCAAGACAGTGCTTTAGGAGGCGATCGTGGAGTCAGCGGATCGTAAAAATCCAAGATCGGGAATACTAAGTATTGTCTTTTCGGATTTGTTACAGACAAGCGGATGCGGTACTATACGATTAGCATAATCTATTTCTGGCTTACGTTCTATAGTATGTAGTGATCAATATAAATATTTTATATACAGGCAAAATGCATTATGAAAAAATCATTAAAAAAAGGCCGATCAAATGGTCAGGGTCTTTATGGGAGGCTCCTTTGCACCAAACAAACAAGGTTGCTTCCCACTGTCTGTCAATATGTATGCTTAGATCTTTCTACGCAACTGATTTTGATACGGTTTTTTTTTAAATAGATAGAGTGATTGAACAAGAAGGTTTGCATTCATAATATGTCAGAGAAACACTGGTAAATTTTAGAGGTTTCTAATGTCGTCAATAAAAACAATATTTTGCTTACGAGATAGTTTGAAATGTACAACGGTATTCAACACCATGTCTATCTCTTAGGGATAACACACAACCATTTTTTACCTTTACTTCTTACAAAGCGATTTTAAGGAATAAAGCATTAGTCACTATCCAATTAATTATATTAAATACATTTTGAATTTAATATAGACCAATAGAGCCCTTTACAGCATTTAATGAAAATAAAGTTTTCGAAGATATTACAGGTTTTAAATGCAGGGACATAGCGGTTGCGGTGGTACCGGACAGGAAAGCATAAGATTGAGAATCATCAAGTTTATAAAGTATTGCAGTCTACGAAATAGAAGACTTATTTTTGTATGTCGTTTATTGGTAACATATAAATAAAGGGATCATTCGCAAATACATTATCTAATATATAAAATTCTCATGTCGCGGTGTTTGTAGTTAAACTCCTCCGAAACGGCTTGACCGATTCTCATGAAATTTTGAGTGCATATTGGGTAGGTCTGAGAATTGGACAACATCTATTTTTCATCCCCTTAAACGCCATTTTTTTTTTAAATTTGTTTGATTATGAGCCAACATTAAAAAATACATACAACTTCAAATTTTCACTCATCTACGATCAACAGTTACTTTTGTATCGCGATTTTAATATCGGCAATACAACGATAGCTGGGTCAGCTAGTAATTATATTATATTTACTATTAACTATTGACAGAGCGAAGTCTAGCGTAAATAGACTACAGATTCCAACAAAGGTAACATAAACTTATTAGACTCTACCAAATATTCACTAGAATGTTCGCCTCGCTATAAGCCCGACTCGATGATAATGGAGTTAACAATTTGCATAAACACGTTTGCTCAGATTTTGACACCCTCGCAACATACATATGTTTGACTTTTGAAATGTATGACGTGAATCCTAGTTTGCTTTTAGTCAAATATGAGAGATTCAAATGTTTGCACTTGAAATATTTCTTTTCGGTATATTATGTCTTTTTGGATGGTAATTCATAATATTTTAAAGTACATATATCCAATTACACAAATAAAACTGAAAACAAAATTTACTTTAATTTTTAATCTACTTTACAATAGGAAATTAACTTGAGATGTCGTTCTTGCAAATCTAAACAATTTCTTATGTTTTTAAAGTGATAACTCTCACTTCTGGGATTAATTACACAAATAAAACTGAAAACAAAATTGAGGTTGAGGTTGAGGTTAAGCAGGTTATCAACAGTAATATACATCCTGTAGATGTAGCCACAACCTGAAAGTTAAACAAAGCATACAAGATTATATTAACGATACGTCACTCAAATGGTCGGCTCAGTTCCTAAGAGCGCTAGCAAGGAACGCGAGAGGTCGCGAGTTCGAGTCCCGCAAATTTCATAAAAAAAAAATTCAGTTTTATTTGTGTAAGTAACCGTAGACCGGATTATCACTTTAAAAACATAACAAATTGTTTATATGTAATTGTTTTTAATAAAAAAAAGGTTCGGCTATATAGCATAGCTGTTATGATATAGTAAATATGCGCCAAGCGTTTATTATAAATAAGTACTCCACAATAATAGATTTATTATTATATTAAACATTTCGAAAATCCTCCCTATAATTATTATGGACGTCATATTTATTAATAAAACTGTATCAGTCTTGGAATTTTCTCGGTAATATAGATAATTTTTATGCAATGTTTTTTTTTGATTTTTGGGTACTGCAAATTGTTTTTGCTAACTTAAAAAAACTGCGTTCTCTCTTGTAAAATTATTAGTCTGTGATAAAATTAAATTCTTTTTTTTCTTTTTTTTTTGTAAAACCAAAAGTTACGCCAAAACTCAAAGGATCCATTAAGCCGATTGCCTTATTAGTTTTGTCAATGTGTGACAATATGGTCCCCCTGAAAACGTGTCCTGAAAAGGTTACGAAATGTCGGGTTAAATCTAATAACAATAAAAATGTAACCTAAAAACCTAATGTAAAAATACAGTTTAAAAACACGAGTTTTAATCATTCTTAAAGTATTTAATTTTAATGTTAAATCCTTCGCACTTAAATAATTTATACTTTTAGATAGAGCGTCTTGCTGCTAGACAACCGATGAAATCATCTCACCTTTCCCTTTCCTTGGAAACGATCTTGTCACATTCTTGCTCCATTTCTGTCCATGTCCTCTTACCGTATGCCCAGCCCATTTCCATTTGAGTCTTCTAAATTTTAATTTATTTAAGTACTTAGTATTATTATAATTTATTTTCCACCTTCGAGGAGGTTCTCAATTCGATTGGTATTTTTTTTATATATGTACACCGATTACGCTGAGATTTATGATCCGAATTTCGTGATTCTTCTTTAGTTTTATGCGGAATTTTTGCTATTTAGTCCCATAAAAACTCAACAGAGCTTTTATGTGCTACCTATTGTTAGGTTTAAAGTCGGTGCCAAGCCAAGTGTAATAACATGTACCTACACTCGCCATGCGTGACTGTGAGCGGGATAGCTTCATCTAGAATTAAATAATCCAAGCGGGCAGGTAGCACCTACAAATAATAGTTTTTTATTAATATTAAAGGTATAAAATTTGCATAGAAATACAGATCGTATTAAGTTAAATCTTTATTAAGTTATATCATACTTTTCAGTTTTCGAAGTCGGTTTTTTAAACGTAGTTTTTTTTATATATTCTAAGGAAACGATGAGCATATGTTTGTCTATATTTTAATTACTTCCTTCTACAATTCACACATAACGTGATACGATTAATTCATTCAGCAAAGTGCACATTCAATTTAGATTCGTGTATAATGCATGCGGTGCGATGAAACTGAGCCTAGGGAACATTTGCCGTATCTGATTACGCATTATGCTTTGTCATGTCGACTGATGATGAATATTAATTAGATGCTGCTGCATCTGTTTCTTCCGTTACCTGCATCTCGATAGAGTAACAATATTGTGTTTTTGTAGTCAGTTAAGAATATATCTTAACAGAGAGTATTGGAGATATTATGTCTCGAATATATATATCTCACCAAATAATAATAGATTTAACTTGGCTAGACTGGAATGCTATAAGCTTTTCTTTCACTATCGAGTGTAAAAAAATTAATAATGGTATGCAAAATTACATATTTTGTATTCTATATTTTATGCAATCACAATATCGTACGTAATATTCCCATAGTTCTTTAATTGGGCTCTTGATATCAGTTGGAGGTTCATGCATGAACTGAAATTATTACAAATACTTATTAAATCCTGTTTGTTGTTTACGCATACTCAGTCTTTTAAGTCCCCCTTTGCTTGCGAGCTTTATGGTATTCAAAATATTGTGGCAATAATAATATTCAGGTATTTAAGAATTCATAAAAAGTTGATGAATATTTAAAAACATGGGTTTGGCAATGCAAGGCATTTACAGTTTTATCGTCAAATGTCTAAAATCTTATTCACCTTTATACGAGTATTCTGGGCAAATATTTAAATATATAATGAATCATAAGCTTGGAGATTTTTAACTACAAAAGTTTAGTTGGATATATAGAAATACGCGAAAGTTTTTAGATTTCTTAAAATGTAATGGTCGATTTGGTAGTGCATGAAATAAGCCGGGAAAAATACACTCTATTTAAAAAACACTGATGGTATGTCATATTAATAATATTTCAAAAGGACAGGATATAGCAGAAGAAGAGAACCATGTCACGTATTTTAAAAAATGAGTTAGGACTTGCAGCCTATACGAGACGCACTGGTCATTTCTAAACTGAAAATTTAAAAAGAATAGGGTGGTAAAGTTGAAACAACTACTGAAGCGGTACCCAAACAATTGAGGAACAATTTAACAAATAAATAAATCTAAATTAAATTAATTTTAACAAACAGTCCTGATCTTAATCCGTCGGATGATAATTTATGGTCAGTTTTAGAGAGTACGGCTTGCTCTAAACGCCATAATAATTTGGAGTCCCTAAAACTATCCGTACGATTGGCAGTGAAGAATTTTCCTAAGAGTGCTGAGTATTTATGGCAAGTCTAGGTTTATAATAATAATTAAAATGAATTGTAAATCGATGAAGCCGTAAATGTTGATTTCAAAAAGTGGCAATGAGTTTCATGCCGCTTCTTTTCATTAAAGTTCAACAAAAAAAAAAAAACCTTTTCCCAAGTTATGATGTAAATTTTGATGCAAATGTAAGTTTTTGACATTCATAACCTTTTGGTGTCCTAGATCTACAAGAATGAAGTGACTTTGATTTGAATTAATTTCTACAATAGTACAATAGCCTTCAACCTGTTATATTTTATGTGGTTAGAGCATTAATATAAACGTAAGTGTCAAATATTTATTATATCATATAACAAAAAAAATACACCCTTTTACTGCAGAAGAAATCACATAGCAAATGAGTGCACAGTTTAATTAGTCCCAAGTTATTGCCCAGCGTAGAGTAATATTATAATGACTTATACATCGATAGCTTCATTCCTTTAGTTAATGACTTATATATTTTATCATTTCCAATACTCAAGAGAAATTATTTGAAGTACGCTATAATACCAATAGATATAAATAATTATAGTGTGATTTATCTGTCTCTATCGTGGAATGTGGGCGATAAAGAAACGAAATACTAAGCAGTTTTGAGGTGAAAACTTCTTTAGCGGCATTGAGCGCTTTCCTTGGGACGGGTATAAAATGTTAAACTCACGTCAGGACACGTGGCCTGATTGAAAATTCGTAAGAGAGTTGTTGAAGTTATGAATGAAGATGGATGAATTTTCTGAGTATAAATTGTCATTTTTGTATACGATAGAGCAATAAATGAATATTGTATTTAACCACATAATGTACTAGACTTTTATACTGATAAATAAAGCAATTCGTGTGAAATTTTTCCCTATTTCAAAATATTCAAAAATGCACAATATTAATGTTCAAGTTTTCACTTCTGCCGGTACTCCCGGAGTGTAACCCGTATTTTTTTTTATGTTTTGTGTCTTATAGGTATTTGATTATCAATATAACTATTAATGGGTACGGGTGGATGAGTGCGTAGATGACCGATCGTATATTTTGTCAGTTCAGTAGTTTTAACAGTATAAGCGAACAAAAACCGGCTCTCGATTTACTAGTATAGATGAGAATAAGCCATATTGAAGCATATCCGGCTTAAATTTAGTCTACCATAATTAGCCATTAATTGAGTGTTCAATGTGTTGTAGTCGATTGTGTTTGTACAAAGAGAATGGACATGTCACATTGACTGTCAGGTGATTCCGGTAGATTTATACGATGGCCTGCACATTATCTATCGCTAAGTGATAGAGCTGAACCAATTGTTGTAGGTTGTCCACAGGGATTTACTACTTTACTGTACAACTGCATATTCAAATTTTCAAATTCAAATATTTTTATTCAAAATAGGATGTGACATCACTTATTGAAAGTCAAAGACTACCACCCATTCCAAAAAGAATGCCTCACAATGAACAAACTCAGCGGGCCTTTTTTTCTTCTTCAATAAAATTTGTTTACAAAATAATATTATACAATTAAACTTATTATTTAATAGCACACCATTTCCAATCTGTGGCATCATTAAGAAAGTCATTTATGTTATTAGTAACCTTTACCACATAAACGTTTTTTAACAACTCTTTTGAATAACGTAATACTTTTGTTTTGAACATTTTCTGGGTTCTTGTTGTAAAAGCATGTACATCGCCCCAAACAAGACTTACTAACTCGACTTAGCCGAGTAGTAAGCATTATAAGTTTATGTCTGTTCCTGGTGTTAACATTATGGTTATGACAGTTTCTAGCAAATTCATTTATGTGCCTATAAACATACATTATATTATCAACAATGTATCGAAAAACAACAGTCAAGAGGATCATTTCTTTAAATTTTGCTCTCAATGATTCTTTAGAACCTAGTTTAGGTCTTCTGCAGCACAAATATTGTATTAATATCGTCAGCGTTGACCCATAGCATACACTTCAAAAGTCACGTTTAGATAGAGCTTCTGGCTGCTAGACAACCGATGAAAACAGCCCAGGTTTATTACTTTAGTGTGCGTAACAAGCGACATCTTACACTCACGATTTGTATGACACTTATGTAAGTGTGCGTGTATTGCTTAAAATAGAGTTTAACTGACAGCTTCAATTTTTTTGACGTTTTCACAGCTGTCACAGTCTATCTAGGCGTATAAATGATCTGAGGTTTAAATCCCTTTGTGCTTACAATGTTGTTTCAAAGACATAGATGTTAATTTATGTATGCTTACATAATATGTATATTATTTATTGATCAAATCTTATAACTAACAATACTATGACTGCATAAAATTAAGACTATAATTACGGGAAAGTGTACCAAGAATACTGGCTGCATTTCCGCGTTGGACAGCTCGTTGATCGAAATAGCTGCCAGCGCTTGGGTATCCAGTAGCCTTATTGAGGCGCGAAGATATCACTTTGTACATGCTCCACGCCTCTGGGCCCCACTGGCCAAGTGTCTCGACACCAAACGGCACAAAGATGTATGACTCACTGAGGCTAACATATTTGCAACGCTTGCTGTCTTCGTCAGTCGAGACAGCAGCCCCAACACCAACTGACGTAAGTTGGACATGTACATTGTATTAAATATATAGTTGTCAGGCACCTTTCTTCCAGACGCATGTCTGTCATATCCTTAATTTGGTGTTAGATAATTTGTGTGAACAGTATCAGTTATTATGTGAGTTGTTGATAATGATCATCTACCATCAGTTGAGTCTCATGCTTCTTATTTTTGCAAACATTTTGTAATCGTAGAAAATTTTGTTTCCAAAGAAGTATCCCACATTCGAAATGTGTTGCAATATTATATTGTGCGCCTAGGAAACGATAAGACGATTTCGGACGAGGGTAAGATGAGTTGTCTACCTGAGCCAAGCGAGGGCTAGCATAACCCGAAGTCTGAAATCGTGGTTCCCCCGTTGTCACAGACAATAATATTTTTCATTCACATTGAATGTGCGTTTTTTAAAGTTGGAGCTAACCGGAACCAGAGAATTTAAGACTAATAGTAAAATATCTGTCAGTTTAGTTGATGTTTAAATGACATTTGGGTTTGAAATAAACAGAAGATACTTTGACAAGATCGAAAGCAGGGCTCCAACGCATCAGCGCATTTTCAAAGAAGGTTATGTAATATTAAAAATATAGTTTTAATGATTTGTTATTCAATAATTTCAAAAAGGAACATTCATTACTCATACGATACATTAATATGATAAAGATTACTATTGAGTAGGTGTGTTTAAATTTTCCAGATAATAACTTTTGTCTATTTAAATAAAACACTTTTTAAAGGATTAAAACGCGAGTTACGTTTTCCGTGGGAGTCGTGGATCGTGATCTGGAAAGGTCAGGAAACGCCGCGTTAACTAAAACAATAATAAAAAATTAATTTTTAAGCAAACCTAATGTAAAACCACAGTTACATCTATTACACGCGTTTTAATCACTTAAAAAGTGTTTTATTGAAATATGTAACACTCGCGTTAATCAAAGAAAATACTATTTGCAACTTTTGTTTACATGAATTGCAAAGCGATTCTACACCGACGATATAAATAGAACATAATATTGTTAGTATGCAACGAGGTGTTAAAGCTTTAAACTTACTTCTCAAAAGCTTCTTGCTTCTTCGAGTTTCAGAAAAAGTCAATGGAGTTTAAGAACACGAAGCCAACAGTTCAAAGTAGTAAAGTAGAAAGTTCACGGTCTTGGTTTTATTTTTTATTTATGAACAGTTTAAATTGTGTGTACACAGTTCAGGCGCAAGTTAAGCCTGAATTTGAAATTAATTGTCGGTTTAGTAAGATTGAATTACTGAAAAGAGTAATAATATGTCTTGTGAATCACGCAAACCTTAAACTAAATTCGGAACTCCAACCTTATATTATGAGTTATAAGGTTGGAGAGGGAACGGAACCTGCACCTCCAGAGAAAACGTTGGCTCACTTATCCCGACGGATGTACAGCTGACTATGGAGTAGAGCATGCAGCTTGCCTGAGGACATCTGACTGGAAACCCGTAAAAGAAAATTTAAAACTAAACCTAAGAAAAAGAAAATCTTCTCTCCGGGACTGATCGGAATGTCGTTGTACGACGTTGAATGTTAAAGTTGGAATGAATCGAATCAGAAACTACATAGATGAAGTTTACAAGTTGATGAATGAAAAAAAATTAGATGTGTTGTGTGTGAATGAGAAAAAGCGCAAGGGGAAAGACATGCTGACATAGAAATATGGTCGGGAGTTACCAATGAAGAACATGACAGTAAAGGCGTCGGTATACTGCCTTCAGAGCGAATATCAGAATGCATGCGAAAGTATGAGTGCGTAAGTCCCCGCCTTATACGTAGAGCACACTAAAAGTTTTTCGTAACTTAAAAAACCAACATGTGTAGCAAAAATATTATGTTTATTGCTTTTCAAAATATTCTCCACTACATTATAAATATTTTTTCATGCGATCAAACCATTTTTTTTAAAACAGGAGGACCACAGATCTGAAGGCATGTTTTCTACGTGCTGATTGAACGCTATCACTGCCTCTTCGTAATTGGTAAGAGTGAAATCTCTTATCAAATCTTTAATTTTGAGGAGAATACAGAAATCACAGGGTGCTAGGTCGGGGCTATGCGCAGTATGGGTGACGATTTGTACTTTTTTTGAAGCTAGAGATAACTCAGTTTTGTTGGCCGTGTATGAAGAAGCGTTGTCATGATGTAAACGAACGCGTCTTTTTGTCGTATTTCGCGAACTTTTTTTAAAAACCCTGGGTAAACAAATGGTAGGATACCACTCGCCATTAACACTTTTTTTGATCTTCAAGTGCAATTGTGCAGATGGGACCCGTAGCTGAGAAAAAAAATGCGATCATTTTTTTACCAGTGTTTTTCGACTTTTTGGGCTTCAAAGCAATAAAGTGACGTTTCGTCTCTTGTGACAATGTCATAAACAGCATTAGAATGTCCGTGGTTACTTACATACTTCATTAGCATCTGTGAGCACCATCCCGCGCGACCCGCTTCTGCTCCGCTGTCAGTTCATGAGGGATCCAACGAGAACAAAGTTTACGAAATTTCAATTCTTCGTGTAAAATTTTCTGAATTTGGCTCGTACCAACCCCCAATAGTCCTCGATTTGTCTCAAAGGTAATCCGCGTAATCTTGAAGACGAGCGGCACGGTCTTGCGTAGAGAGTGATTCTTTTCGACTTAATTCCATTTTCGTTGCGTACTTAACTTTGTTGTATGATAAAAAACAATTGACAAAAGATTTCCCGCTAATTCTTTTTTTTTTAATTACTAAGAAGTTTGCAACGTTCTAAAAAATATAACATTCGAAATTCAGCCACTGGAAAATAAAGATAAATATTGTTTGAACCTCAGATAATTTATACGTTCAAACAGAGCTTCTACCTTTCTACCAAGGTACGCATGACGGCAGGACAAGTTTATTACTTTAGTGTGCGTGACAAGCTACGTCTTACACACGCGATATCTCAGTCACACTGTCTTGCTCTGGGTGTGTTGCTGAAAATACAGGCTGACAGTTCGCCGAAATTTTTTTCGACGACATCACAGCTTTTGAGTATTAAACTATCTAAAGATTGAACATTATCCTTTACTATGGTTAACCCTATTATCAAATTGTTATTTTTATAAACTAATTATGTTTTATGAGATAATAACGTATCAAGTATCGACATTGAAATACCTCTGACTTTCTGACTCATCATGAGATCTCGCTCAGTTAATTGCGTATTTACTCAAAATGCGATGTAGACTCTCATTATGAATACTTATCCAAAATAATTTTCAACGACTCACTTTCAACCGAGTAACAAATCACCTACACGAAATAACGTTAAGAAATCATTGATTAGTAACCGACATCATGTTATATCATTATATATTCTATAATCTATCTATATCTTTTATATAATATGTTGTAGGTATATTGTCATAACATTTTCACTAGTGATTGACTTCATTACTTATATTTTATGGGCCTGGTTTTCTTCTTCTTCTTCGGCGTTACACTCTTGTCAGAGTGGTCGTGGTCGTCACGTCGAGGTTAGCCGCCTGTTTCACCTGTGTGGTCTAGTGCCCTCGATTTTACCCTGCACTATTAAGCGTTCTATGGAGTCGCTTCTACGTCGCGATACATGCCCGAAGAAAGTGAGAATGCGAGGCCTGGTTTTAGTAACCCTGTAATGTCACGGGTACACTATTGTGATATTATAATAAATCTAGGTATATTACAAATGAAGATAGCAGTGTGAGACGTCGATCGTTCCGATTGGTCAATTTATTTTCATACGCAGTTTGCAAAACGATAATAGTAAACAATGGAGCGTGCATGCGGAAAGGTTAAGCGTAAATTATCCATCAGAAATCATTGTTGTAATAGTAGTGAACAAGGGCCGATTCGGTTCTCGTCGACGCGGCACGCTACGCTCAGCTCGTGCGTTGTATAAAAAAAAAAAATAAAAATAAAAAATAAAGATTTCATCCGTGTACACACATAATTGAGCGCTTCGTAGCACCACCATGATATTGGGTTCTAAAATGTCGTATCATCAATACTTTTCGCAGATCACGCGTTGCAAATATTTTTTTAGGTACTTTCTTACATTATAATGTAACCTTGGATTATATTATTTCAATTTAAGTAGGGATCCCATTTTTTTTTGCAAAATATAATAAAGCCTATGTCACCTGGGGATAGTGTAGCTTTCCAACAGTGAAAGAATTTTGCAAATCGATTCAGTAGCTTCCTAGCCTATTAATAGCAAATAAACAAACATCAAAGGAGAATGGGACTTTTGGGCCTGATGGTTAACAAGTTGAAATATACTTTAAAAAAAAGGGTATATTTTTCTGATGTAAAATACAAAAAACTATCTCATTTTGCAATCTACAAACCGAAAAAACATTAAAATAAAGAAAATAGAATAAAATGTAATCGAATGAATATTTAATCGATTAAAATAATATTAAGATCCAGTAGTTTTATTTCAATAATATTAGTTAGGTGCATAGTTTATGTTCGAATGACCATATTAATATGAATAAAATATATTATTTACTCAGGAAAAACAGAACTGAGCAATTATTATATTATCAAAAAAATTGATCAATAAATCGATTCACATAAAAAATCGATACTAGTGAAATCCTTGTTCCTCAACGCTAACTCCACTTTGACAATGACAGTCAGACAGATCATTTCGTTTCTTCGGCATTGTCACTTCGTTTCTGGCTGTATGGGCTTTTGACCCCTTTGCCTGTCCAGATGGACGAACAGAACCAAAAAAAAATGTCACTTCGTTTCTTGTTGTATTCGTCGTGTTACCGACTTGTTAACTACCTAGCCAATTGAATTCCAAGGAAAGTTGTCTCTAGCAGTCTGTTTTACAGTTCATTCATGATGAGCTAATAAGTATATATTCTTATCTGTGCAAATAAAACTATCTTTTTATTTAGGTATACTTACTTTATTATATCTAATTACCAATTGTCTTATAATATAATGCAAAAAAGTGTCGTTACAGTAGTAGATAGGTAGGTATTTTTTAATCTAAAAAAAACCTAGGTTGGTATCCATCTAATATAAGTATGTGATAAATCCTTAGCAGCTAGGCATTGAATAAACCTACTATAGATGAGCTGTCAACATAAAGGTAGTTTAAGAAATAACCTCATTTTTATATCTTCGATTACTCAGCTCCTAGATTGACAAATATTGCAAAATTTTCAATGATGGATTATTTAAATATTATCTTTTAAATGGTGCTACTTTCATCTTGTTATCACCTGGGCCCAGGAATGTATGGAAGCGTTTCAATCTCCTTTTTCCTCCTTATAATATTAGTATAACAATATTAAGTATTTTATTTAAAATATTAAGTAAAATAATTATATTAATAATATATAATATATATTTAATTAATAAATAAGTGATTTTGAATCCTATTTTTATTCAAAATCACTTATTGAACATCAAGAAATGCCACACCGTCGAAATAGCTGCCTCAGACCTAACAAGAACGGGCGCAAGAAACTCAGCGGGCTTTTTTTTTATATAAAAATATGGATTACGTTATATCGTACAATAAATATTTATAATTAAAGAGCCTGAGGGTGTTCGCTTCATTTCCAGTCTGTGCTATCATTAAGAAAATCGTTTAACAGACTATAAAAGATTTTTTATTTTATTTTAAAACTTTATCTGTGTAAAATACGGCAAGCCGTCAAAATGCGATAAGCCGTAAAAATTATCTGTAGCAGGCAATTTAAAAATTCTTTTTTGTATTATCTATGATGTTTTAGTAACTATTTTATTAAACTTTTAAGTATATTTTAGTTAAAAATAATTACTACATTCATTAGTAATAACCGAAATGTTATATGTAGGTATACCTAAAAAAATCATAAAAAAAGCATGACAGCCCTACTTTATACGAAATTTGTTCAAATTACGCAGTATCTATTATTTATGTTATCTAACATAGCGCTAGCTTGTTTAAAAACAAAATTGTCGACGTTCTTTTTCAAAAACAAACCCAAAAACTTGAACAGCAATAAATTATTTTGTAATCCGAGCCCGTTGCGTCATGCGGTGTGTAAGGTGTTTTAACAATTCTTTTAAATTTCGTAACACATTTGTTTTGTACATTTTCTGGGATCATATTGTAGAAGCATATACATCGCCAATAAAAGACATACTAACTCGACTTAACCGAGTAAAACAAAGCATAATAATTTTCGCTGTTTCTGATATAGCGAAATATTAAACGCGGGATTGTGTCACTTCTATAATTGTTCTCTTAATATCTATCGAGGTTTCATGCACGAACTGTAATTATAACAAAGAGTATGCAGCCCGTTTGTTGTTTGCACATACTCTATAATTCGAGTCTCACTTCGAATGCGAGCAAAAGCTTTAATGCATCCCAAGTACTCGCAAAGCAAATTGCAGCAATCGGATTGGTTAATTCGGGATTCGAATCATTGTTATTTGTAAACATAAAAATGATTTAAAATCAATGAAATTGTAAAAAGAATACGTCTTGATGATATTAAATGACGTTTCGTGATCATGTCACAAAGGTTTGTAAGAAAACTTTTAGGAATCTGGGGTTTATGTTACGTATGGCTCGGAGTTTTTCGAATATTAAGGAAATTATTAATTTATATAACGCTTTGATTAGAAGCCAGTTAGAATGCAACGCCGTTATCTGGGCTCCTCATGAAGCCAAGTACAGTATAATGTTAGAGCGAATACAAAATAAATTTATACGGTAAGTACTGTATATGAGGCTATACGGGGTTGACATGCGTCATGTTCGTGAACGGGTGCTACTCGTGGTGGCTGGATGATCTTGTTACCGGGAGGTCTGCTTGATGTGTTTTTAATTATTACTATTTCAAAGTTATTATATATTTTATTTTATGAAATGCTCACATAATGCCTCTACTTATTTACGGTATGTGTGGATTGATGCATCTACTATACTCAATAACTCTTGTGTTTATAAGTATTAATTTACGTTTTTTTTTTCTTTTTTTGACTTACTCGTGTAAGCCTTTAAATTTTTGACATTTGAGTATTTTTGTTGCGTCGCTTTGCATATATTGTAATTGAAATGATTTGTAAAACAATTAAAATGTAAATCTTGACTTAAAATTGTGGCAATGAGTTTCTTGCTACTTCTTCTCATTAGCTCAACCCTTTACGAAGTAACGGTAAATTTCAATAAGAAACAATATTTTTTTTTTGACATTCATAAGTGTCATTTCCGTGACCTACATGAATAAAGTGTTTTTGAATTTGAATTTACCCTTTTAATCCGCTTATGTACCCGACATTATTTATTTTGGGTATGGTAGGCTACAGCGAGCTGAGGGTAAGAAGGGACCTGGCGCTGATCTCATATCTATTCTAAGTACTAAGAGGGAAGGTGCATAATGCGGATATATTGAGTAGACTGTATTTTGTTGTTCCAGATAGGTACGTATTGCGCCGATGTCGGCCGCCGTTGCCGATGGAGCCGTCCGCGCGCACCAACTTGTTAAACCAGGCAGCGGTGACGCGTGCCCTTCGTACAATTGATGAAATAGCCTCACAGACGGATCTATTTTGTTGCACTCAGGGTGAATTCACGAGAGTAGCGTTATTTATAATATGTTATAAAATTTAAGGGTGTAAAAATGTAAAGTGAAATTTTGTATGTACCTCTATCGCATTGGAATATTCTGTAATGATAGTGTATATTTTAATAAAATAAATATATAAAAGATTCCAGTAGAATACCATCATTTTTCCCACAGGGATAAAAATAATGAATGAATGAAGTTATAAGAAAACTAGCTTCACTAACAAAATGGAGGACGAGGATTAGTGCACGTCTTTGTTGCGATATAACTTACGTTCGGGTTATATTTAAGTTAGAATTTAGCTCGCTATTTCTTGACTGTTCCCTCTTGGTGATTGCGGGAAAACATAGTTCTCTGGATTGTGACCGTCTGCTATAATATATCCAAAGACAAACTCTTTCGTATTTTATATTATATTATTATATTATAAGTTATTAAGAATAGTAGGCTTATTAGCAAAGTTTAACATGACATGTGGCACGTCAACGTCACACCTTGTTCGAGACCGGCTTGAGTACGCCCACTCGGGTGTAGTATTAGTTGCCGCACTTTGCTACTACGCCTCTCGTATCTAGTTTGAGCGCAGCGGAGATCAATCCTGAATGTACGGGTTTTGTTTAATATTTAAATAAGGAACGTAACTTTCTTTAAAAATATATTTCCGAACGTAGTTTGTGTCAATTTTCTTGTCTTACCTTACTCAAAACCTGATGTTTATTTTGTTACGCTAACGTTATTAAGGCTCGTCACATTAAGGCGACACTCAATAGTGACGCGATGCATATTTAAACCAAAGTGTTGCGCTTCGCAAAATTGGGACGAAATTGTTCCTGCAACCAGCGTCTTATACAGAATTTTGTTACGCTTAGACTAGAATATATATTATTTTATGTAAAAGTAAATCTGCGTATCTTTTCAACCAACCTTAAAAAAGGAGGAGGTTCTCAATTCAAGTGTATGTAGAGTAAAACTTCCACAAATGTAAATGCTAAACACTTTATTTTGTGGGTTTGATTGATACTGGGCTGACACGCTCGACTAGCCTCAAATTAGGCGTAATAAAGCTGGGTTGCATCATATCAGCTGTTATAGTTAAGGTGTAAGTCAAATTTAATATTAATAGTAAGGCTGACTTTAAGGAATATACTTCACCAGGACACCACAGTCGCCCAGCAAGTCGCGCCAGTCCATAAGCTACCAAACTAGACACCATACAGACACCAGTCTTGACGCGTCTGAGCTGGTCGCGCCACCAAATTGGTTGGCAACCAAACAGAAACCAGGTGAGTAACTCTCTATAGAGCTGTATACATTATTGTTGGTAGCGGCGACTGGTTTCGCCGCCGCCACTGTGGTGTCCCGGTGAAATTTAGTGCTACATAGACTGCGGAATACGTTGCACCATCGTATTCCTTGGTATAGTTAAAGTTAAAAAGTGAAATATCAAGTCCCACAGTAAATCACATAGGTATTAATAATCATTTATTCAACAATCCTTTACATACATCCTAAAACCTGTCAAAATAAATTGAAAATCTAAAATTTTCCAAATGTTGAATTATGGCTAACACGTTTTATCGGAAAATGTGAGAAGTACGATAATAGCAGCTCATAAAGTATATAAGCGGTTGCGATAGATTCAACGAGTTTAAAACTTTTCTATTTGTAAAGCCATTACATGGGATTCAAATTCTGATGGGGACTTCCTAAGTGTAGTAATGATCGCAATTTCTATGTCTATTTAAGTACTTAATGAATATCAAATCCTCCGACGGACCCACGGTTACCTGTTTCTTATTATTAAGTGCCTATATTACTGAATATCACTAGAGATATCATTTAAATAAACATAAACAACAATAATACAAAACTGGGTGACATTTGAAAGTATCGCTGTCTACATACTCTACTGTACTGCAAAACGTCCATTGCGCTATAGGTGAGTCTCCCCACGAAGCCCCAGGTTTGATCCTCGCCCGCCGGGTACCAATGTGTTTTCGGTTTTCAAATATCTAATTAATTTCTACATGACATTTCTAAAGCCAAGAATCTATCGTACTGAACAATTGTATAAAGACTGCGACGTACTATCCGTTAGAAAACTTTATGTCCTTCATGTTACTCTTAAAAGACACAAAAGTTTAATTCCTGATCCTTCTTACCTTTCGAAAAGGAGAAATCATCTTATTATTATTAAGCCAACTAGTGTAATGACCACTTTTGCAAAGCGACAGTTTATGAAACAATCAGAAAATATTTATAACCTTATTAATGAAATCTCAAGATCTTTATGCGTAACAAAGTGGAATGTAGACGAAGTTTAACAACTTGGTTAAAATCCATGAATGATGTGGAAATGGAAGAGCTATTTAACTACACGGAGTAATTTTATGTATACCTTTTTGATATTACAATATGTAGTGTTCCACCACACACACGCACACATGCTCACACACACACACACACACACAAACATGGATGTGTGTCACACACAGACACACGCAGACATCCTGTTTGTATAATATTTTTCATTTGTTTCATTATATTTTTAGACTTAATTTGTAATCCCTAGTTTTTGGTACTGTTAATTTTAATTGATATGGATGAGCTTGGCCTTCTGGCACAGGTGTTTTTCACTTAATAGAAGGACACATCCACTATTATGTTTATACCATTTTTGTTACTGAAATAAATATTTTTCATTTTTCATTTTCATTTCATTATATTTATGCCACGCTTTAAAAGATCGGTAACTTGTACGTGTGGTGTTACATGAGAGTACTGGGCTGCAGTGGTCACTGCTCACAATGCAGGTGATAGCTATCTAATTCTAGAATTAACTTCTGTTAATTCAATTCTATTTCCTTACTTTATATTAATAATATTCTTCAACGCCATCTAGCGTCCCGTCAAGAACTCCAGTAAATGTATATTTTATTTTGCACCTATATATTTTTTTAAATAAATTGTACGACATTTTAAAGGATATTATGTAAAGAATTGAAAAAAATATGATTGTCAGCTGTCATTCAGCCGCAACATTAGGGTTTCCAGTATAAACAATTGCAGTTTATATTTACTTTTTACGATATATCATGTAGCCAGTTAAAAATGGCCGCAAGCAGAGGTTGCCATGATTTCAATAAAAGTTTCTTGCTCCAGGTAAGTGAACAAGTATATGTTTTTAATCAATTTTTTGTAATTGTAAAGGAAATTATTTAAGGAATTGTAAAAAAGTGGTTAGCCAGCTCTCAGTCAGCCGCAACGTTAGGGTTGCCAGGTGTAAACAGGTATTTTATTGTTAATCATCTTAATCAAGTCATCTGTTTTATTTTTATACTAAATTAAAGTCTTATATGGACTTTTTATGATAAGCCATTGTTGCTATTTAAAATAATTAGTAATATAAATAAACATTGTCAACAAACTAAAACCAATTTTGTGGTGATAACGGTGATAAAGCAACAAAATAGCAATTTGCTAGACGATAAAAATAATTGAGTTCAAACTACGTTTGGGCAATAAAAAGCGTGAACACGGACAGCCCAATAACCTTTAGTGGGGGGTCGTGGGAAACGAGACACCTGCCGCTTGATAAAGGAAATTGAGAAAAGGATATTTGCAGCCACGCTTTTAACCGAGCTGTGTGTGTTAATCTTAATCTTATATTTGGTTTCGTTCAATGAATTAATTACTTAATTCAATTTAAAAATTTATTTGACAGAAAAAGATATATAAAATTAATCACATAACGTGTAGAATAACTTTAGTCTGCTTTATGTTTAATATTCGCATATTTCTTTTCCAATCTTATTTACAAAATTATTCTCGATTTTCAATAAATAAAAATTGCGGTTATTCAATTAGCTTGTAAGTACTTTATCAGTTATTGCCATTTGTCAAACAATTTGAACAATAATTCTTGTGTTGAGAATTTGTCACCTATAGACTGTCTGATGTCTGATTTTTCAAATTCCCAATCTTTTAAAGTTCTATGCTGATCGTTATGATAATTATGTTTACAAAACAATGTATTACAAAGGCATGTTTTTATTAATCTACTAGTTGAACCCGGCAGGCGTTCCTGTTAACTATGAATTTAGCAAAAATATTCATAGTGATTAATGATCGAAGTCAATTTTATATTTGAGTGAAAGGATAACAGACATTCAAACTTCTATATATATAAAAATGAATTGCTGTTCGTTAGTCTCGCTAAAACTCGAGAACGGCTGGAACGATTTGGCTAATTTTGGTCTTGAATTATTTGTGGAAGTCCAGGGATGGTTTAAATGGTGAATAAATATGAAAGTGTTCGGAATTAAATAAAAACAACAATTTTGTTTTCCCTTTGATGTGTCCCCCGTCGTCCGATATTTGTTTTGTATGGACATATTTTCTATGAGAGAATTTATTGACGCACGGTTTGACAGTTCTGCTCTAAAACAATTTCATTACAACAACAGGGAGCATATTTTATGAAATAATTCTTGATGTTATGAAATATTATTGACAAATTCATAAAAAACCGTATTTTATTTATTAAATACAGAACAACGTCTGTCGGGTCAACTAGTATATTAATAAAAAAACATGCTCCTCTATGAATACAATGTGGCGTAAAAAATGGAAAACGATCGACAGAAAACTCAAGAAAGATTTGCGAATTTGAATAAACGAACACTATGTACATAAATGCTTTATATATAATATTGAATATATAACTTGGCTGATAAATACATTTTTATGATGTTATGTCATCTTAAGGCAACATTAAATACCAGCAACCTTGAGCGATATGAGTTAACGGCTGCCGGCCCGCCATCTATTCAAGAAAGCCAATATTTTCAAAATTTTTTAAACAGTTTTCCGTTTATATGCTTACAATTCTCGTTATTGACTACTAATCTGAATAAATGGACCTACACAAAAAAGTACAAGCTATAAGAATAACTTTTCTGAGAGAAGTACCAAAAAAATGCGTCACGCCATGGCAAAAAACTTGTTTAACTTCAAAGAAAAGTGGTAGTTCAAAAAGGCTCGGCAGTGTTAACTATAACCAACAGCAAGCATTAGCAACCTACAAATAAGACTTTAGGATATGTGTAACAGGATTATGTAGTGTTCATAGCTTGAAATGCTATACATTCACCACAAAACTTGTCTAAAAACACCACGTTTGCGTGTTTTCTGCTTACTCTTCGCCTTAAAAAACTTATATGTTTTTATTTATTGTGGTTCGAAAGACTACTAATGCTTAAATAAAATGTACGTCAGACAAGATACTTTTCAAAGTATTAAAACGCGTGTAATGTTAACAATTTTGACAAAAGGTATTAGCGTAATTTTTTTTTTTATAATTTATTTATTTAATTCGACGTTTCATGATCTTTGCACATTTTCAGGGAGTCTGCGGTTGACAGGAATCAAAGCACTGACCTCTACTATATACCACTGGACTGGCGGCTGGCAACGTGCTTTTGTACCTGTTTGAAATTCGTCATTTTTGCGCTGTTGGCTTTTTAAATTTTCTTCTTCATTTCAACTATCCTGATATTCGATGCTCGTCGCTATTGTATAAACTGCTGGGTACGATAAATTTTCCTACTTTTAAACTTATATAAGCATGCTTGATTGTACAGAAGCATTTTATTTACCCTAGAGAATGTACACCTGCTCAGTACAGAATTACAACATGCATCTGCATTCTTATTATTATTCATATAGGTATCAGTATACCTATATTTATTTATGAGAATACGAGACGAGACGAGCAGGACGTTCAGCTTATGGTAATTGATACACCCTGCCCGTTACAATGCAGTGCCCCTCAGGATTCTTGAAAAACCCAAAAATTCTGAGCGGCAATTCAATTGCGCTCGTCACCTTCAGACATAAGATGTTAAGTCTCATTTGCCCAGTAATTTCTCTAGCTACGGCACCCTTCAGACCGAAACACACTGCTTCACGGCAGAAATAGGCGCCGTTGTGGTAACCATAATCTAGCCGGCATCCTGTGCACGGGAGCCTCCCCACTTGTCACTTCAGATAACTTTATCATAGTTTGTAGCGATTAATTCTGTATTACCTGAGCATAAAAAACACTAACCATCTCTTCTTTAACATACCTATGTTAAATGTGGGATGATGGACGTGTAATATTGTTGTAGCCACAATTAGGAATTAATACTGTTGCGTAGCAACGCTGCAACGTAAATGACGAGAGTGTCAAACTTCAAGACATTGTTAATTTCAACGGCTCCGTTAGCAATACTCGTAGCTCAGCGGAAAAGTGTTTACTTTAGATGCTGTAGACCCGGGTTCGATACACCTACCGGTGTATGGAATTTTTAGGGTTTTGTTAAGTTAATGGAAATTTCTAGTAAGTTCAGGATCAAATAGAACAGAAAAAAAGGGATGGAAAATGTGTAAGCAGGATAAAAATAGTTAAAAGAATTTTCTAGTGCAATTTAAATTTAAAGATGGAATGGGGGAATCATTTTAAAAATAGAACAGATCCGGGGGTATATAAGCCGTACTAAGCGTGGCCTACGGCAGTTCTAGTTCTGACTCAAAAGTGTAAAGAAGAAGAAGAAGAAAAGAGGAAGTAGTGATAGTGAAGAAAAGAAGAAGATAGTCTTCCCAAGAACGAAAGATAAAATTTGAGCTATTCGCTTTACGAGCCCTGAAGATGCAGTAAAAGCGTACGAAAATGCCATAGAAGAGACCCCTAAGGAAGAATGGGGGCCCACTGATTTCCTCAGTGGTTCCATCGAATGCAACGATGAATAGAGAGGAACGGAGATTACTTCGAAAAACAATAAAAGTATTGGCAACTTTCTATATTAAGCCGTTTTTCATTTTCTAAATATTTTCAGTGTTACCTAGTTATTAAATTTCATTAACAATTTTTAAAATGGTTCATAACTGACTGAGAACCTCCTTCTTTATTTAAATTGAAATCCCACGTCTAATGATCAGCGGATATTCAGAAAATAACATCAATCTTACATACCATGCTTACATATTATATTAATAACAATTTGTAAAAAAAAATATTTAATGTATGGAGCCCAAGCTAGTTGTAATTGTTTAAGAATATGTGGTTGTTTACGAGTAAAAAACTATCGTTCGAACTTCAAATGTCCCTGAATATTTTTTTGAGAGCGAAATAGAATTATCGTGTCTCGGTAATTTTCGCGTGATGATTTTTTATTATTTTGAATGTGGCCTCAAACCAGGCGCGTCATTTGATCGACTTCAAAATATGGCGTTTGTGGATGAAGGCATAACTATTTTAAGCACGAATGAAGAAATGGTCGTCCTTGAAAGGCTCTAACCGACAAAAATCTGCTAGTTGTGAAAAATTTTTGTTTTAGTTTATTCTACAGTGTATTTAAAAAGTAAGAAAATATGCCTAAATTGGTACTTTTCCGTGTGTATTAGTCATAGTATAAATATATTGAGAATCAGTAATAAGTTTGTTACAGTATGAACAGTAATACATTTTTGAATTGTATGTAAATAGAAAATTTATAGCTTTATATAATTCGGAAATTTAACGGAAAATAGTAGTGCTTTGTCCGTTGACATGTTGACATGAAGGGTCAAAGGTTTTAAAATCCTTGTTGCGTTGGAAATTTATATTAAACTCTTTGAATCGTATTTAAACTTCCATAGTTCGTTTATTTAGTTTTGTAAACCCCGACATGCTCACGATTCACAATAAGTCTAGCAGTGTGTCTACGTCAACGTATTGACACGGGGGTGGGGTCAGGGATTGGAAATAATACTCCGCTTATAGGTACGACGAGTCTTTTATTTGCGTTCACTTTTTAATGATTTTCACTTCGCCGGTCTGCCGCTGTTCCTCTTGTGGGCGGCAGTACCATCAACGCGTCACACCGCACCGAACACTAAGTCAAGAGACTGTATGGCGGATGACTCATTATCTCGACACCTGCCATAGCCAAATATTCAACAGTCCGTTTTGCGGAGTGCGCTGAAGCATTGTCGTGGTGAAGGATTGACATACCAGTCTGCAGTAACTGTTCTTCCATCTTCTGGCACAACTGTCGCGAAATGACGTTTCCGACCAAAGAATGAGGCAATTATCTTTTTTCCTTGACTTCTTTCTTTCTTTACCTTAGTTGGCCGATCCTCGAAAGGAAACACCCACTGAGCTGATCGTGTTTTGGTTTCGGGTTCGTAGCAATATATCCAGCTTTCATCACCTGTGAATAGTCACATTGACATAGGTCAAATACAGCATTTGAGTCAACACCGTTGATTTTATCTAGGATTTGGCGACCCCAGTTCATGCGAAGGTGTTTCTGGTCGTCGGTTAAAGTATGGGGAATCCATCTGGTACAAAGCTTCCTGACGCCTAAATGTTCGTGTTATAATTTTTTTAACTTGACTCATACCAATGCCTAGGCTTGCCCGTATCTGCTGATAGGAAACTCTCGAGATGGGGCTTCTTTAAGATATGCTTATCATAGCCTATCATAGCTTTGTTGTTGAGTAAGCCCACAATGAAAGTCACTATAAATCATTGGCCGAAAATTATCTCGCGTTAGGTTCAATTTCACGTGTAACAAGAGTTTTATCAAAATTAGAAATTATTTAATATTTTTATTAAATTAAAATTTAGTAAAGAGAATTTATGAAATATTTTATATTTTACGAAAAATTGTATATCAAATTGGCAAATTAATTTCCAAGCCAAATTTTCCTAACCTTCTAACGAATTTATGTAAAAATTGTAAATGAACAAAAAGATAACAAATATATTTCTTACTCTGAACAAATAGTAAATAAAGGATGATTTACAAATTTATAACAAAATGTTTTTTATAAATTTAACCCAATGTTTACCTACTAACATACTAATGATAATGTAAATGAATAAAAAAGATCTGCATTTAATGTAGTACAATAACGATTTGCGACGGAAATGCCAACTAAAGTTCTAATATCTATCTACTTAACGAATACATCAACCGTGTATTTTTTCCCGATCTCCCCTACTCTCTCTCTCTCTAAATCTTTCTCATTAGGTCTCTCCGACCTCGCGTTCGCCCATTCACACTCTCTCTCAACACAACAACAGAACGTGTCACGTTGCGTTTCATCCATATGAATTTTACCCTCATGCGCGCTAAATAGTTTCAGTTCAAACACTTTTACAAATCGAGGTTTTTATCAAAGCAAAAAATACAAATTTCAAGAAATAGATTCAATATAACACTACAAATATCGACTTTTTTGCACAAATTTTACCTGAACCTTGGCCGTACATAATGAACTCAAAAATTATATAAGTAAAGAATACTTTGCGATAGAAACCTCGAGAGATGATAAACATTTGTTTCAGAAACTCGAAACCAAATAAATCCTGTTGTTATTTTGTGATAAATATAAATTTCATACACATTAAAAAAAATTATGTTTACCAAAATTTATTATTATTAATATTGATTATATAATTATATATTAATCCCAGTAGCGAGGGACATCACTTAAATTAAAACTGAGCCCAAACACAAGAAGTTATAAACGTTTTAAACTTAACTCTCAAGCTTTTTGCTTCTTCGAGTTTTAGTATAGAGCCAATAAGCTTAAAAACACGAAGCTAACAGTTCAAAGTAGTAAAGTAGGAAGTTCACGGTCTTGATTTTATTTTTATTCATGCACGGTTTAGCTCGTACATAACGCGTGGGTCAGCCATGAATTTTAAATATTACTTTTTTAATTATTTAAGTTAAGCTTTCTTTTGGTCGATGCAGTTAATGTCATTAAGATTAAAGTCTACCAGCCGACGAATGTTTTAGATATGTTTTAATAATTTTTAATATTAGTTATTATTTGATACACAATAAAGATACGGCCGTTTGGGCCGCAAGAAACATATAATTATTTCTATCAATTATACAATCCATCTTCCGTTGACCAAGATCTAATAAAATTAGGCATTACTACCAAGTTATATTACGAGTATAGGTAAAAGCCTGAAAACTATGCAATTACTTGACCATTAAGTCGTTACGGTAGGAGACCTAAATAACCGGATAACATATTATAACAGATTCAGCTAAGTTTTCTACTACTTTGTTCTTTTTTCGTGTATTTCTGTTTACTTTGTCGTAGAACCCATGGTCAGAACCTCACCAAACTCTCGTCAAACTACCTTAAAGGAACATTCATTCCAATAAAAAAAGAATAATCGAAATCGGTTGGTGCCATATTGAGTTAGGGCAATGCAAATTAAAGAAATTATGGTTGTCTCATGGATACCACTGTCAGAACTGGACCAAATTGTAATGGGACCACATGGGAAGAACCAGCTTTCAAATAAAAAAATAATTATCAAATCTATTCATCCAGTCGAATTAAGAACCTTTTTTGAAGGCGGTTAAATATACAGTTAACAGTTTACATACTACAACTACTGTATCGTCTATACTAATAAAATAAAGAGGCAAAGTTTGTGAGGTTGTAAGGGGTAATGTAATGAAGCGTAATGTAGTGAAGCAGTAATGTGTAAACATTACTATGTTTCAGTCTCAAAGGCGCCGTAGCTAGTGAAATTACTGGGCAAATGAGACTTAACATCTTATGTCTCAGGGTGACAAGCGCATTTGTAGTGCCGCTCAGAATTTTTGGGTTATTCAAGAATCCTGAGCGGCACTGCATTGCAATGGGCAAGGCGTATCAATTATCATCAGCTGAACGTCCTGCTCGTCTCTTCCCTTATTTTCATTAAAAAAAATATGGTTACACTGGTGAATGCGAATGAAGTAGCGGGTAACAGCTAGTTACTAGATACGATAGGAATATAACAAAAAAATTCCCTCAATTTCAATTATTTAAAGAGTTCGGAAACAGCTCAACTCAAATTTTCTTATTCACTCATGATACGATTAAATTATGGCAAAGTGCACATTTAATTTAGGTTCGTATATGGAGCTCGATGACCACGAGCTCATGAAACATTTGCCGAATCTGATCACTGGTGATGAATATTAAATAGATTGAGTTACAATTTTAACTTGTTAATTTGTTTAAAACAGTTACATTGATTTCCATAACGGAAAGCTACAAAGCCAATACCTTTGCATCAATGCTCTGTTCAAGACCGTCTAGAGTTCATCTGAAGAATGATTGCTGCCGAAATAGATATTTACATTTTCCTTTATAATTTATATAATAATATAATGTAAAATAATTTAAGAAATAAATATACTTACAGTGCCATCAGAATATATCTATCAAAATATTATATATACTAGGAAAAACATGCATAAATATGTTAAAAAGTGTGAACAGCATAACTTTGATACCAGACATCAACGTATAATTGCTATACCCAGTTTTAGAACCACTAAGGCAAATAAGTCATTTTTGGGAAATTCTGTTAGATTCTATAAAAAGCTCCCCACGACCATAACAGAATTGCCTGACAAAACATTCAAGACATATAAAAACTGTTTTAATGGGAAATGGTTACTATAATATTAAGGAATATATTGAGCATAAAGATGTTTGGAGTACGGTACCATGCATATCGTGTCTCTGCGACCCTGTAGCATCCACTGACGTATTTTTAATTACTTACGTTATTTACTTTTTGACGCTTTTGCGCACTTGTGAACATTTACAGATGCTTTTTGTAAGTTTACGTAAATAAAAAAAAAACATTTTCATTTTCAGAGCAATGTTTACAGCAAGACAGAAATGGAAAGCGAATCTATAACTGATTGTGATTGACGAGTCGTAAACAGTCAACCTCGCTTAGTATTTTGGAATATCAAACCACTAGCCAACTATACAAGTGTGGGTTTGAAAATGATAAAAAGTGAAAATAAATTATAGTAGGATGAAACCCATTGCAACAGGAAGAGAATATAACAAAAATTAAAGGAAAAGTAAATTACGGGATATCTGAGGTAGGGAAGTGGAAAAGGGGGTAAGGGTAAAAAACGGTTTATTTCGATTTCCAGCGAAACTACAAGACCTATCGAAAAATTTGAATAGAAAAGTTGTAGATTATATTAATATCTACAACTTTTGTTTTTGTACTCTTTTCAGATAACCTCAAAATTTAAGTGAAAAATTCAAACAACCAAGTTTTTGGTTTTTTATTTTTATCTTTTACAAAAATAAAATTATTTCCACGAAGTTTGTTGAAAAGTTACCATTTTATATACATATATTTTTATATATATAGATACACTGTAATTATTTTGATTTAAAATTTTTTTTTCGTAAAAGAAGAATTTTCAATCGAAAATTCTTACGTCAAAATATCACCTGTTTAAAAAACTTTTGTTCGCTGAAAGGTCTGCTTTTTGATGGAGTAAAAAATATACATTACTATGGTAAATGTTCTCAGAAAATGCATAGAAATGGAAAGAGCTCGAATAAGAATTTTAATAAATTTTAACAAGTACAAATTTGAGCTATTTATTTAAATTTACACTCTCTACATGGGTACACTAAAAGTTTTGCACTTCTAGCTAATCGAAACTGTTTGAATTTCGAATGTTATATTTTTTGAAACGTTGCAACCTTCTTAGTAATAAAAAGAAACAATTGGCGGCAAATCATTAGTCATGATTTTTTATGATTTTAAAAGTTCTCTCTCTCCGTAAGACTGTGCCGCTCCTCTTCAAAATGCTTTTGGGAGAGAAGCACCTTGCTTAAGCACCGTGAGGCGATGGTTTGCTGAATTTGAGAGAGGTTGGGTTTCTTTAAATGACGAATTTCGTGAAGGGCGGCCTTCAACTGCCGTCGACGAAAATAATGTGGCTACTGCTAAGCAGCTAATTGAAGAATATCCGCGAATTACCTATGAGACAATTCGAGGACCATTGGGAATTGGTACGAGCCAAATTCAGAAAATTTTACACAAAGAATGGAAACTTCGGAAACTTTGTTATCGTTGGATTCCTCATGAACAAACAGCGGAGCAGAAGCGGGCTCGCATGGAATGGTGCTCACAGATGTTAATGAAGTACGACCACGCACATTCTAATGCTGTTTTTGACATTGTCACAGGAGACGAAACGCGAATTTATTGTTGTGAACCCGAAAACGATACAGCAATCTTGTGAATGGGTGTTTGAAAATGAGAACAGGCCAAAAAAAGTGAGGCAGGCGAGAAACGTTGGTAAAAAAATGATCGCATTATTTTTCTCAGCTACGGATCCCACCTGCAGAATTCTACTTGAAGATCAAAAGAGCGTTAATGCCAAGTGGTATTCTACCATTTCTTTACCCAGGGTATTAAAAAAAGTTCGCGAAAGATGACTAAAAAGCCGTACATCATGACAACGCTTCTTCACACACGGCCAACAAAACTAAGTCATTTTTAGCTTCTGAAAAAGTACAACTCGTCACCCATCCTGCACAAAGCCCCGACCTAGCACCCAGTGTGATTTCTGCATTTTCCCGAAAATCAAAGATTAGATGAGAGGTTTCACTTTTACCAATTCCGAAGAGGCAGTGATCACACGTATCACAATCAGCACGTAGCAAACATGCCATTAGATCTGTGGTCATCCTGTTTTAAAAATTGTCGAATGAAAAAATGTTTAAAATGTAAAGGAGAGTATTTTAAAAACAATAAGCATAATATTATTTTGGATATAACATGTTGTTTTTTTAAGTTACGCAAAGCTTTTAGTGTGACCTACGTAGAATACCTGTATTACTGGTATATAAT
>CATIXQ010000012.1:17558974-17582847 GCA_949711755.1 Leptidea juvernica | reverse complement strand
ACATTAACTTCTGGGATTAATCACAAATTAAATGTGAAAACAAAATTTATGAACGAAGCGGGATTCAAAACCGTGACCTCTTGCGTTGCGTGCGTCCTCTACTGAGCCAACCATTCGAGTGACGTATTGTTGAAAAATCTTGTAAGTCTTGTTCAACTTTCAGGTTGTGGCTTCATCTACAGGATCTACTTTACAGTTGATAACCTGTTCAACCCCAATATTTGCGTATTAGGAAATTGACTTAAGATATCGCTCTTTGAAATCTAAGCAATTTGTTATTTTTTAAAGTGATAAACCTCACTTCTGGAATTAATAACACAAATTAAATTTGAAAACAAAGTTCTGAGATTTGAACAAGACATATTAATCAACAATACGTCACTCGAACGGCTAGTCGGTTCGAGTCCCGCACCTCTCATATTTTTTTTCAAAGTGAATTTGTTGTAAGTAGCTCTTTGTAATTCGATAGCAAATGAGAAATGTAATTAGTATACTAAAAATGAATCTGTAACACAAAATTTATACTAAAGACTATTGAAAGTATGAAATGAATATAATAAACAATGCAATGCAATCATATTTCAAGCACATAATAACGATGGATTTGTCTGAAAGTGAATGAATGTAGGACACACTACGTATGCTATATGACTTAAAAGAAATCTATGCTAAACTCTATTGTGGAGCGAAAACTCTCATTCATGAAAAAACATATTAAAAGCGGATTGATGATAGTGCGGTGTGAAAATGATGTTGCAAAGTATTCAGTTCAAGTAGGCACCAATGCAATATTAATATAAAACTTTTTTCCAATAATCTATAATCATCTTTTAAATGTCGTTCATTTAAATTTTTTAGCTGGCGCATAAATTCAAGCAGTAATTTTGCCAAACTTGATAAAAACAGAGCGAGAGAACACATTTGATAACAAAATTTTAAGAAATCGTTCATTCGATCGTGCATCGGTGGGACTCGAACCCATGACCTCTCGCATTCCGTCCTAGTGCTCTGCCAACTGAGCTAACCAATGTAATAACTTTCATGTTGTGTCTTCATCTACAGGATCTAATTTACAGTTGATAACCTGCTCAACACCAATACTTGCTTATTAGGAAATTGACTTGAGATGTCGCTCTTGTAAATCTTGTCCTAGAAGTGAGGGTCATAACTTACACTTTCAAAATATAACAAATTGCTTAGAGCAATAGAAGTAACAAGAATTTGATTTCAATTTTCTCGTGGTTATATTCAGACTTTAAATTTTATTACATTTCTCAAGCGGCTGCATGCTTTTGGACTTTAATTTCTGATGATAACTTACTTTTATTATAGAATAATTCAAATACTTTAAATTTATATGTAAATTAAGATTATATAATTTTAATTTGGTAAAATTATAATGTGCTTTGCCAAAAGTGCTGTTTGCTCTCAAATCTGTAATTCACATAAAAATGCTTCTTTTTCTGTTTGAATATTCAATTCCCGTCGCTCTTGAAAATACGTTTAGAGACGTTTACTTTTCTCTTGGTTGAATTTGTATAGACACCCTTGTTTCTACTGATAAATTTGATTATCAAATTTATCTTTTATAATGTTTTTTTTTAAATTTCAGACTGATAACTGCCACGTAATATCGCAATTTTCATCCTGTGTGTTAAAATACCAAAATTGCTAAAATATTTAATATGCAAATTAAATATGCAAAGTTCTCCAAATCACACATAGACTTCATCGTCAGGTAAGATTTTTTTTACAATAGAGACTAATTGAAAGCATATCCTTTCAAACGGAAAAAACTTATGACCATTAACCAATTAATGAGCTTATTTATTAATTAAATTATAAATAACAGCATTTTAAAGTGGCTACGTAGTAGTAAATTTTGAATTAAGTGATTAAAGTTTCAGATTCTTACAGAAGAATTCTGTCCCGTGCATGAGATCATTTAAACTATAGACTTACAACGGTTTATAGACAAACAAAGCGTGTGAGTGAGTGAGAAGAGCATATCTAACGGAGTTGCAGCAAGATAGAAATGGAAAGCGAATCTATTATTACTGTAACCAATTTTGATTGACAAGTCGTAAAAAAATATCCAAGCTTGGCATTAAAGTAGAGTCTTTTTTATAGGTAGCATTTGACAGTTCATCAAAATTCAACAACGTAAGTTTGTAACGGCGGGCATAAAATAATATTTTTTTGTTTTCTTAGAACTGCACAATTGCTTAATTATTTTCAATAACGATAACATATTTATCGTTTTAATGACCGATACGAGTAATTTTACGATGTGCTTTCACTAATAAACTACTCTAAACATAAATAAACAATGTTTGATCTAAATAACTGAACGTCGTTACAATGTAAAGTAACATAGCTTTTTTTCTTTTTAAACACTAGCGATGTTACTCTAAAATTCGAAAGCTAATAAGTAGAATCGAATACATACAATTAGTAAAAGCGCATTGGTTACTTGTGAGAAATCACCATAAATTAATAACCACGTTGTGATTATAATAATACATAATTATATATATTTATAATTCTTTTAACTAAAAATAATTGATTTTAGGTACAATTTAGGTTGCTGGCAGTCTTTTGTTGGACCCGGCGTTTTTATTGGGCTTATCTTACTGACTTCGTTTACCTGGCTATAAATTGGACTCCGATTGCTTAACGGTTGTCTAAGCGTCTGTCCCACCCCTGCAGCCAGCTTTCGTTGCAGCTTGGTAGCCACTAAAGATAGCGCGGAAAAACGGTGTATTATAAAGTAGACGGGACCATCCTCTAGAGACACTTACTTCAAATAAGCGTTGGAAAATGGTTTACTAATGGGAGGCTCAGTAATGTGTAAGCATTACTGTGTTTCGGCTGAAGGGCGCCGTAGCTAGTGAAATTACTGGGCAAATGAGACTTAACTTCTTATGTCTCAAGGTGACGAGCGCAGTTGTAGTGCTGCTCAGAATTTTTGGGGTTTTTCAAGAATCCTGAGCGGCACTGCATTGTAATGAGCAGGGCGCATCAACTACCATCAGCTGACCGTCCTGCTCGTCTCGTCTCTTATTTTCATAAAAAAAAAAAAAAAAACAAGAACACCTCTTTTACCATTCACGCAACCGAGAGAACGCGTTGCCGAAGCATTTGGAATAGGGAAGTGAACAGTCACTGATATTCATGGATATTACTCGAGAAAAGAATATCCTATAAGGGAAAAGCGAATGAGTTCGTTAAAAGACGCAGGCTTATTTTTTGGTGGTAAATCGTCTCTATCAAAAGTTTTGAAATCGATTGGCTTTAGATTTAAAAAATTGGACAAGCGGAAAATTCTGCTAGAACGATACGATGTTATTTTGGAGAGAGTAACATTCTTACGTCAAGTAAATAAAATTACAGATTGGGATAATGTCGTGTTTATTGACGAAACATGGTTTATTTATTTATTTATTTAGGCACACAAACAAACTACAATAAATTTTGAATTAAATAATATAGTAGACAATATATATATATATATATGTATGTATGTATTTACATATCTGTATTGTAGTTCACTAATAGCGTGCACAGCATGCTTTTTACAAAGGTAACAAAATTTTGGTATCTGAATATAGCATAAACATAAAAACGAAAAATATTAAACTATACATAAACCATTTAAAATGATTACAATATTATGTCTTATAAGTATAATTTGAAATATATTATTTTTTACAATATTCTTGAATTCTGCCAAACTTTGACTAAATATGTCTAGGTTTTTATTTTTATGAGATAATTCATTATAATATCTACACATACGCACAAGGGGATTATAATACGAGGTATTATTTTTGTACACACACAGAGAAAAAGTCCTTTGTGATCTGGAATTATGAAAAGTGTTAAAATTAAGCGATTCAACGAGATAGGGCGAGTGAATATTGGAATTTATTATTTTGTAAATAGTCAATAAGTCATGATACTTTCTTCTGTCCTCCAAAGATAAAGTGTGGTATTCAGCTAGCCTCTCCCGATAGTTATGAAGAAGCCTTCCTGTGCCTTCTCTGTATGATAATATTTTCAAACACTTATTTTGAGCACTTTCAAGCCTATCAATGTGAACAGTGTAAAACGGAGACCATATACAACAACAATATTCTAGAGTACTTTTGATAATTGTATTAAATAAATATAATAAACAAAAAACAAAACAAAACAATATAATAAAAAAAATTGTTGTGAAATTCCTTTGAAACTCGACTAATGAATCCGAGAAGCTTATTACTTTTGTCTATAATATTCTCATAGTGAGGTCAAAATGTCAATTCATCGTCAAAAAGTACACCTAGATCCTTTACGATTGATTTACGATTAAGTGTTTGACCTGACAGTGTGTAATAAAAAATATTCTGTGCTTTTTTCTTGAAAAAGACACAACACTACATTTGGAAATATTTAATGACATTTTATTTATGTTACACCAATTTGCTAATTCAGTCAAATCCTTTTGTAAAATCGTGCAATCTTTGTTATTAACAATATTATAATAAATTTTTAAATCATCAGCATAGAGTAAGCATGGACATTTAATCTTCTTGATTAGATCATTGATAAAAATGACAAAAAATAAAGGACCCAGGTGTGATCCTTGAGGAACTGCAGAAGTGACTTTAATTGGACTCGATAGAAAGCCCTTGGCCGCTACTAATTGACTACGATTTGCCAAATATGAAGAGATCCATCTGAGTAAATTACCGTGAATTCCGTAGGCTTCTAGCTTGTGTAACAAGATTCCATGGTCAACCTTGTCGAAGGCCTTAGAAAAATCTGTGTATATAAAATCAACTTGTCCTCCATTTGAAAAGGCGGTACATAAGTAGTTTTTATAGACCAGTAAGTTGCTAGTGGTAGACCTATTTCTCACAAATCCATGCTGCTGTTCAGAGAGGAATGGTCGAAAGTGATTGTAAATATATTTGTATATAAGAGATTCAAAAACCTTGGCCATAGCGGATAAGATACTGATCGGTCTATAATTTTCACAGCAAGCTCTATCGCCGCTCTTAAAGATTGGAATAATGTGTGCTTTCTTCCATTCATCTGGGAAGACTCCAGTAGTTAAAGATTTATTAAATAAAATTGCCAGTGCATTGCTAATCTCATCCACACAGTGAATTAGAAACATGGGGGGAATACCGTCGGGTCCAGCTGACTTATCCTTATTTAGATTTTTAATTTTTTCTCGCACCTGCCCCTCAGTAATCACAACATTAGCCAAAGTATCGCTATTGGCAAAATCAAAGTGTATCTCAGTAGATCTTGAAGGGGTTGAATAAACAGATCCAAAATACGAGGAGATGGTTGAATGTGAATGATGAGGTTTCGCGGACATGAACCGATGATACAGCGGCCTTCACCTCAAAAGTTCCATCGGGAAAAGGAGCCCGATATATTATATGTCACGCGGGATCAGCTTCTCAAGGTTTTATTCCAGACTGCCTCCTCGCGTTGGCCTCTAAAACTATAAGTGATTACCATGAGGAAATGAACTTTGAGGTTTTTAAAGAGTGGTTCAAGCTACTAGTCAGCCTAGAAAACACATCAAAAATTATTAATGGACAATGCACCGTATCATTCTGTACAAGTTGATAAACCACCAACTCAAACAAATAAAAAGGGACAAATTGTCTCGTGGCTGGTAAGAAATGGTGTGGATGCAAGTCCGACTTTATTAAAAGTTGAGTTGTTAAGTCTGGTAAAAGCAACTAAGCCATCCAAGCTCCGCTACGTAATCGATGATCTAGCCCAAGGGCATGGACACGAAGTTATTCGATTGCCTCCCTACCATTGCCAGTATAACGCAATCGAGCTTATTTGGGCAGAAATAAAGAGTCATGCAGCGCGAAACAATACTGAACCACCCTTCAGTACTGCTAAAATGATGACTCTGCTTCAAACTCCGTGTACAAAAGTCACTACAGAAGACTGGAGAAAAGTCTTAGAGAAAACAAAGAAAATAATTTTATAAGATTTTGAACAAGATGTGAGAATACATAATTAATAATCTCTGAGTACTGACAGCAGTGATGAAGATGACGATACTAATTACAGTTATGATAGTTCATCTGAATAAATTAATTATTTTGTTAAATAATGTACTTGTCTTATTTCGCTCCTTAAATTTAAAAAAGAAAAAAAAATAATGGGATAGGGATGCCGAGGCGCATTACATTTGCCCCTGATAACAAAACTTCATATTTTTAACTAAACCTGAAACTGTTAGTTAGTTAGGGAGGTGAAGAACGTAGTGACTGCTTAAAAGAATAATTCTCTATAAATTTGTAGCTACCAGTTGAACTTCATTTGATTTCTCCATAACATTTAGTAGAATACTAAGATAATATCATTGATTTGTATCATAGAATATGTTCATTCTTTGATTTTTTTTTATTTATCTGCAATCAGTCTTAGATTTTATATTGCACGTTATCACGTGCAGAGAGTCCTTTCCGGCATCTACTCGTCCTGTTTACTTACCTACTCTCTGGAGTTAAGTGTTTGCACATCATAGCGGACCAAGCGTTATTGTAGCTCGTGCCTACAAGAGGTGCTACTAAAGTCATAGGGTGGCAAGACAGTCTACTTTGATACCCCTCTGAAGCTAGTCCAATTTCATCTTTGATTGTGGAAATGCCTGTGTTTATGTATTTCAGCATTACTGACAAACCACGGTGCGAAATGAACAAATTCTTGTAATAGCTTTTAATGTTTTATATTAATTAAGCGTACTAAATGAATTTCTCTCTTCCCAGTTAATATTTCATTCATCATTGAAGGCAATAAAATCAGAGGCTACAATAGAAAACTTTGCTGTATTATGAGCGTATTGTTTTCGCGTTTGCTGTTTGCTTTCGTGAACGGGTTATTCAATGATCCTTTATTAGCATCGTTCCTACGTAAGCTTCATATTCAATGCGAGAGCAAAGGCTAGTAGTGAATAATAAATTAATTTGGAATGGTATATTATTTCGCTAAGAACTTCATCCATTGTTTTCGCAAAGACGAAGTGAGTCAGAACAAATATTTTGTGTAAGAGGTTATTCCATACTATGAAACTAATTCAAGAGCTCTTTGCTTAGTAAGGTTGTTGTAATTTTGAATAAGTTAATAATATAATTTACGTTTTCATTAAAGTTTTGCTTTTATTATCAAACTTATATCAAATTTGTTATGTTTTTAAAGTGATAATCCTCACTCCTAGGATTAATACATAAATAAAATTTGAAAACAAAATTAAATGAACGATGCAGTACTCGAACCCACGACCTCTCGTTTCCGTGCGAGTTACGTATCGTCATAAGATCTTGTTTGCTTTGTTCAACTCTCAGGTTGTGGCTTCATCTACAGGATCTACTTTACAGTTTGCGTTTTTATTTGCTATTAGGAAATTGACTCGAGATGTCGCACTTGCAAGTCTAAACAATTTATAATTTCAAATTCAAATATTTTTATTCAAAATAGAACTTAAAATCACTTATTGAAAGTCAAAAACTACCACCAAAACCGTAGGACAAAAGAAAACCTTTACAACCTCTTTTAAAGAAGACAGAGTCAAGAATAACAGAAAATAAAATATATTATGTATAGCAAATGCATTGACTAAGGTTTATTATTTATTCATTCTTTAATTTCACACTCTCAATGTTAAACTAGAGTCTAAACGACAAATTTAACCAAAGATTTTTTATATACCTAACCTAACCTAATCTCACATATTACAACGTCTATATACGGAGGTATTAAATTAAAAATTTAGACAAAAAAGAGTTTCTATCCGTGGATTTATAAATTTACTAAATCCAACTTACGAGCCACACATACCTACAAAATAAATTAATAATACGCATTTTCGTAATATGGTAATTGAACAATTTATTTGATCACCCTTGCTGAACAAGTGAGAGTTTACTCATGAACTCATAGTAAATAATTTAAAAAATCAGTAAAAAAACATAACAACTTAAATATGATTAACGGAACAAATTTAGAATAAGTTATAGATGAACACATTTCAGTAACTACAAAATATCCCTTTACTCAATTTCCTTCATCGAGTTGCAGGTGTCTCGTTTCCCACGGCTCCCACAGAAGGTTATTGGGCTGCTTTCATGCTTTTTATTGCCTAAACGTAGTTTCAACTCAATTATTTTTAGCGTCGAGCAATTTTCTTGCTTTATCACCATTATCAAGACACAGTTGGTATTAGTAGCAATGTACTAGTGGAATATATACTTAGCAACAAAATAGAAAATTAACAAAACATTTTGTATTATTGCATTAGTAGATTTAAGGCAATACAAAACATAATAATTATTGTTGAATCATTTACCGAAAAACTAAACTTTGTTAATACCAACTACTGACGGCTAAGGCCTTTTTGGTAGCAAACTTTTCTAATGAAGTTGCCCGATGGAATACCAACGTTCAGATATATGACAGGAAACTATTTTTCGTCAATCCCTTACCAATTGCAATTGTAAAAACTCCATTACACCAGTATTTTTTGATATTTTTTAATTTAATAGCGTTTGTAAACGATAAATAGACAAGGGTTGTGCTGATATGACAATAATGACGTAGTATTTACATTCAGTTATTTATTTATAACAAGATTTTTCTATGCAAAGAGGATGTAAATACTTCGAACTTAGAGGCGGAACTGCCTTAGTAAAAATTGCAATTTAGTTTAGTATGAAACATGCTATGCCATGCCATGCTTATGTCATTTCACATAAGTTTCAAATGGAAGTAATTACAGTATCGCGATTGGTCACGAAGTAAAAACCGGCTAAATTTGAAAGCGAACAGTTGCATAAAACATAGTGGATTTAGATCTCAACGAAAGTGACGAGTGCCATAACGATGTTGCTGAGGATTTTAGTTTCTTTTATGAATCCTTAGCGATAATGCGTTGTAAAATAAGTATAAGTTTAAGTACATAATACTTTTAAATACTTACGCCTCTTACAATTTAATATGGTAAAATAAAATAGGAGGGGTTTTGTCCTGTCATTTCGTTAGTAACTAACCTTTGCTACGTAACTGAGCATCACACTTTCTGGAACAACCATTCTTTGTTGTAATGAAATTAGCAAAGAACAAAATCTACCAAAAGTACTAAAAAAAGAATACATATTAGTTATTTATTTATAAGTAATATTTTTTTTACATTTTTGCGAAATCTTGGCAACGAATCTCTGAATAGATCTAAGCATTTATAATCGTTTATAATTTTTCATAATCGAGAAACAGGAGATTTGATCCTCAAAATAATTATGTGAGAAGATTTTTCACAGATTTGCGTGGGCATCTAGGTACTCTAAAATTAAACAAAGACACAAGAAAGGAGTTGTCATAAATACTGTTAATACTTTTGTATAAGAAAAGTAAATCCAATATGTCCCTTCGGTCTTCCAGAGTTTGTATATTAAAATATGTAAGTCTTTGGTGTATATCGAGAGTAAAAAAAGATACGGATGTGAACGTGATAAAACTACTTGCAAATAATGTTAATTACTCAACGCACATAATAATCAAACTACGAAAAATCACTGCTTTCCCTGTCTAGGAAAACTTTGTTAATACCAACGACTGAGAGCTTAGGCTTTTCCGGTGACAAACTTTTCTAATGAAGTTGCTCTACGGAATACCTACGTAAGCCACAATGGATTTTGGGCACTTATTATACAATATCAGCTATATTATACCTATAGTATTTTTCTACGTAATATTTATGTGGGAAATGGAATGCTTAGAAATAAATATTTTTTAAAAATGGTAACATACTGAGGAAGTATAAAATTAAAATTCTTCTTCTCTCTTAATGTAAACGCACATATGTTATGATTAATATTACATTATTATGATAAGCAGCGTACAGCTGCTCGAATATTTAGTATTTAATTCAGTTAGTCTACGTCCTTTTACACAAAATTGCATATAATTTGTTTTGAATAAATTCACAACTAATTCAATATTATAAAACCATTAATAATATTTTTCAAAATACAGTTAATGTCCGATTCATATTCATTTAAATTATCAGAATTAGAGGACATGAGAATCGATATATCATCAGCAAACATCAACAACGGTGTTAAGTTATTTTTTTTTAAATCATTACTATATATAATAAACAACAAAAGACCCAACACAGTTCCCTGAGGGTCCCCACTTTTACAGTTGGAATAAGATGACTGATGAGTTGTTACTTCTTGCTTTACGTTTATTTGCGTAAATTGCCTGTGTTCAATTAAAATTTATGATTTAAACCAAGATAAAGTAGGGCTTCTAATGCCTTTCCATTTTTCCTAATAAAATATCGTGACTTACGAAATCGAAAGCTTTGGACATGTCAAGATATAGAACAGTTGCCTGTTTTTTGCAATCAAAATTCTCAATTACTGCCTTCAATAGTTTAACAATGGCAAGAGAAGTTGATTTACCCGTTTGAATCCATATTGATTTGGTGAAAAAATATTAAATTTTAAACAGTAATTAATTAGTCTGAAGTACATATATTTCTCGAAAACTTTAGCAAATTAAGAACATACATTTCACGAAAACTTTAGAAAAGATTTATTGGATGGTAATTGGATATATCTAATTTATCTCCCTTTTTTAAAAGTGTGCATAACTCTTTGAACACATCCGGGTCACACTTGTCTCGAAGTACAAATTGACCAGATAAGTCAATAGGATCGCAATTCTGGACTTTTTTAAGTTCTTTGTGCAAATTTCGTCTAGCCCACAAGCATTGGTATCATTAAGTGACTTTACTACCTCTGCAATTTCTAGTTCACTGGATGGCACAACAAAGAAAGAGTTAGGCACAGAGTCTTCAGCCCTAGCAGCATCAGCTGATGGAAAACATAAGAATAAAACGACGAGTTAAAGTTCTTGCAAGACATGATTTTCAGGACACATAGCTTGACGGACAGATAGCCGTTGGTGCAGTAAAGTACTGGAAGACGCAGTGTTGGTAGGCCCCAAAAGATGGACCAATGATCTGGCCAAGATAGCAGGAACAGCAGTGGATGTTTGCTGGCTGAAATGATCATAATGTAAATCTTACCATTACCAATAAACAACCTTCAGCAGCTTTTTTTTTATTGAAAGAGAGGATAAATGAGCGTACGGGTCAGTTAAGTGATCACTGCCGCCCACATCCTTCTGCATTAACAGAGGAATCACAAGAGCGTTGCCAGCCCTTAAAAATTCTACGTTTTTTTTAATGGTAACATTAACGTACCGTCCTGGCAACACCGCAGCTTACAACAGCGTGTCAGTTACCTAAATGTTGAGATTTATTAGATACACTTCGCTGAGAGACAGACAAGACTACAGACCGTTGGACAGCGGATCCATAGGAATAGAGTTTTACCCTTGATTATCCTTGGTTTGGAAACCAGGAAAAAGGAACGAAACTTCGATACATTTTACAGTCAAATCTATCCAAAGACATAATAATTTAGGGGCCAAACATTTGTCAGAAGTAGTGTTAAGGTGAAGCAATCAGCTGTATAGGAATCAGGTGATTGAATTTGAAACACAACTAACGAACCGTTGAATCATGTAAACACGGACAAGACGACGTCCTGTTTACTTAAAGAGCCTTTGCTTCATTAGGATCCAATTTACTACAACAAATTAATCTCAATTCCTTTTATTGCATCTTCTGTTTGCTAATTGATGTTTTGTTAAACAATCTCTGTTTTTTGTGTTTTTTGAATTATATAATTTTGATACTATTAATAAATAGAAGAAAATGTAGGTTATGTTAATTTTACTGAAATAAAAAATGATTACCTAATGGAGTTATAATACATCCATTTCCGCAGCTAGCATACATCTTCAAGATACATATAATTGTATTATCTACCTATAAAAATTCAGATGAATTTTTACTGTAAGCTAAGTCTTAACTAAGCAGTTAAAAAAATGTCGATTCTGTGTTCAAATCTCAACTGAAATCAATTGTTAATAAATTAACATTATAATAAGGCAAATAATTTCTGTAAATGAAATCTAATTGCATGGTAAATTTTGCTAATTAATTAAAACGTGAGAGCGGAGTGAAACAGACTTGTTTGTAGTACCTGAAATAAATTGCAATTCGGAGAGCTGTTGTTGTATCTTGTTATCGAGTTAGCAGCTTTCAAGCCTTCGTTGAAGCGCTTCAATACGAAATTGCAGTGAAACAAGACAAACTGAGATTTATAAACACCAAGTTATAATTATACTACGACTAGATTTGTCGACAGAATTGGAAGTACAAGTAATAAGGTATGCATGTAACCTATATTTAGTTCTAATGTCTAATGTTATTTTTTTATCTTTATTATTATTGACTTTATCTTAAATAGTTTTTTCTTGTTACATTTTTGCTGAATAATATATATTAAATAACCAAAGGTGAAAAATTTAGGGGTGAAATATAAAACATCGAAACGAAATGCTATTGGTTGAAGCGCACTGTGACGTCAAAGTCTTGATAAACATAAGCAATGGTATGATTCCTAATTATTATTTTCGAGGGGTAGCTATACATTAAATTTTATGTTTGTTTTTTTATTATTCAATTATCTAAATCATTATTATTAACAATAACTGGAAGTGGGTTTGTTAAAGCGCAATCAGATAATCTTCCAAAAATACACGCGTTTAATGTATTTCAAACCCAGATTTTATTTCTGCTGAATTTAAAAGTGTGAAAGCTAAAAGGTAATAATGTAATACTTAAATTTATTTCAAAGTATTTTCAATTCATATTTTCTCATATTCATTTGTAAAAACATAATCTATAAAAAAGCAAAAATACCCATGAACAGAAGCTACATACCACCGAAATGCGTATGCTGAGATGGGCGGGAGGAGTAACACTCAAGGACAAAGTACAAAATAAATATATAAGAGGAAGCTTTAAAGTTGCACCCATAACCGACAAAATATCAGAAACTAGGCTCAGATGGTACGGAAACGTAATGCGTATGACGATTATGTGGTAAAAAAGTGCCTTTCCATGACTGCAAGAAAGAGGGGTAGGGGAAGACCCCAAACTACCTGGATGACGAATGTCCAAAGGGACATGAAACGCCTTGGCCTCAGTGACAAAGACGCGAAAACAAGATCTGCATGGCGCCGCATGATAACAAAAGCCAACCCCGCGTAACGGGATAAGGCGAGGAGGACAAAGGAGGAGAGGAAGAAACATACTCTATAAATGTAGAAAATAGAATTTAATTGGAATTATCATATGCAATGTTTTTTCTGTTATTAAATATCTCAACGAGAATCATGATAATCATATCAATGTTATGATTCCGTTTTAAGATTACATTTTAAAGTTAAGAACAAATAAAATTATAAACATTATATTTATTAAACTCCCTTCAAAATAGGTACATTGTATATACCAAAACAACATAATATACTTTGAGAGGAGATCTCATTGATTTTCTTCTTTTATATGGATAAGAGGACAAGCGAGCGTACGGGTCACCTGGTGTTAAGTGATCACCGTCGCCCACATACCTTGCAACACCAAAGAAATCACAAGAGCGTTGCCTGCCCTTTACAAAAGTGTACGCATTTTTGTTGAAGGTACCCAGGTATCGTTCATGTCATATCGCACATCACAAGAAAGCTTATTCCACAGCTTCGTTACACGTTGAAGAAAGTTCCTTGAAAACCGCATGGTGGGGATGATATCCTAATTTGTAACGTGTCGAGCGAAGGTGGAATTCGGCGGCAGTAATCAAGTTAAACAACTCTTCGGACTACTTCCCGTGATAAATACAGTAGAAGACGTCCCTATGCAAGTTATCTAGCCGTTCACAGAGCACTGGGTCCCTGACAATTCGAGCAGCTCTGCGTTGCACGTGGTCAAATGGTTACTGTTTACACCACTTTGCTCGGATAGTTGGGTCGCTTGGAATTAGAAAAAATACTTTATCTAGTGCACTTTCGAAGCATTTTTGCACATAGGCACCAGAAAATACTCATAAGCTCGTTTGTCCTCTTATTTCATAAAAAAAGCAAGTTTTTGCTTTGGTCAATTATTTTATAAATCACAAAATGTAATTAAATTTAATACATTTCACCGAAATTATTATAAATTACTTTATAAAAGACAAGTGCTGACCCGAAAATACCCCGCATCCGCTCATTGTATGAATTATCATATTGTAATAAAATTTCATTGACTGAATTAGTTGAATTGCGAGTTTATAGGTATTAAGTCAAAAAATATAGGTTCCGCATAAGTAATCACCAACATATTATGTACTGAAACCCTCTCCGAAACACGCTGCATCTTATGGTATAAGTATTATTCCGATCGGTTCAGTAGTTTTCGCACAATAACCCTTACGTACATATTGAACCTTTTGTCTCATTAACACTTTTAAAAAAAAGTATCCTTGCCCAATCTGTGGTGGTATACTTAAAAGACGTTTCGAAATAAACTAAATTTCAAAGTAATTCAGCGAACACTAATAAAGGTTATCGTATAACTACTACTTGAGAATTCTCAAGTCTACTGTATCTTACAGTTTAGACATTTCTATTTGCTTTAGGTTCACTACGTTCTTGGAATGAATTTAATACTAAATGAACTTTAGATTGGAAAATAAATTCTCGATAATACAATATGTGTGAATATATATACAGTGAAACTGTTTCAGCACTTGGGAATTAAAAGGAAGTTAGGAAAAATGAGAGTGAGAAAGATAAAACTATAAATTTAATTCAAAACAAAAAACTAGATATTTATGAGATAGATCAAAAAGTTTTCAGAAAATAAAATAAAAGTCAGTGAAGAACTGGGTTATTTGTAAGAATAGAAACAGTGAAAATGCAAGAAAACGTCCCCATCTTGATCAATTCACTATATTAGGTACTCTTTTATGATCACTGAAAACTGACTCTTTTTCTTTTTCTGTTCTGGGCCAGAATATTTATCCCCAGCTGTTATAAATGTATTTATTTATGTTAACGGTTGCCGCTACTTCGCTAACTATGGGAATTATCAGAGAGCTCATGGTGGTTCACAAGGCAATGGAGCGGCTTGGTGACTCCAAGTTAGGTTAAGTTAAGTGAGTCAAATTTCGCGTAAGTGATCACTCGTCGAATGCAACTCGGATAGGCATTCAGGAGATTTCAAATAATCTTCAAATCCCAAATACCACAGTATCTCAAGACGAAGATTTTCAACCAGTGTATTTTGCCAGTGATGACTTACGGAACGCAAACGTGGTCACTAACTATGGGGCTTATAAGAAAGTTCATGATCGTTCTAAGGGCAGTGCTCGAAGCTTCGAGATCGAATCAGAAATGAGGAGAGCCATAAGAGAACACAAATCACCGGCATAACCACATTAATTGCGAAACTGAAGTGGCAGTGGGTAGGAAGTAGAAGGACGTACTGGAAGACACAGTGCTTGTAGGCCAAGATGAATGATTATCTGGTCAAAGTCGCTAAAATAGGTGGGGTGAAGGCAGCGCAGGAGCGATCGTCGTGGAGATGTTTGGATTTTACTCCAGCAGTGGACGTCAGTCAGCTGAAGTGAGTGTGATATTGGCGGGAATGCATCAGACCAGCAACAACCTGAGCTTCTGTCACAGCTTCAGCGTAACGACATTGAAATGCAACTTGTTACAAATTTCGGAACATCGTCGTATAGTTATTTTCATAATGATAATTAACGCAATAAATATATATTTAAAAAAATACTCCTTAACTCTTTCTGACTTATGGAATATTTAAGTTAATATTTATTTTTAAATTATGAATATTTTTAAGCTACATGTATTTTTTCTTAAACAGGGGATATCATGTTAACCGAGTTGAACAAAGCATACAAGATTTTATGCTCATACGTCACTCGAACGGTTAGCTCAGTTAGCAGAGCACTGGCATGGAACGCCAGCGGTCGTGGATTCAAGTCCCGCATCGTTCATAAGATTTTGTTTTCAAATTTTATTTGTGTATTAATCCTAGAAGTGAGGGTTATTACTTTTAAAACACAACAAATTGTTTAAAATTAAAAAAGCAAAGCTGCGGAATGAGCTTCCTTGTGCGGTGTTTCCGGGACGATACGACATGCGTACCTTCAAAAAAAGCGCGTACACCTTCCTTAAAGGCCGACAACGCTCCTGTGATTCCTCTGGTGTTGCGAGAGATTGTGGGCAGCAGTGATCACTTAACACCAAGTGCCCCTTACGCTCTTTGGTCCTCCTATTCCATAAAAAAAATGTTTTAAATTTACGTTGCCAAATGTAAGGCAAGTACACACAAAAGTAAATATTGGTACAAACTAACTTTAAACATTAATGACTCAGAATTGAAAATTTATGATTATGCAGTATTTGAGGTTTAACAATAGATTCCAACTTCAATGAAGGCCTCATTTACACAATTTAACTAATAAATTAAGTTCAGCAACATTTGCTGTTAAAAGTACACGAGAACTTACTGACATAGATATAGTACTACTTGTCTATTTTAGCTATTCGTTATGCATAGCGTTATGTCGTATGGCATTATATTATTGGGTAGTGCAGCGGAAGAAAATAATATCTTCATACTTCAAAAAAGAGCTGTACGTGCCATATACCAAATGAGCCCACGAGAATCTCTGATGGAAAAATTCATAGAAATTCATATGATGACCATGTACGGGAAAGGCCAATATATCTATAGGAATCTTCTGTACGTACATAAACATAATTTATACAGTTAAATAAGTGACAAATATAATTTAAACACTAGATATAACTAGAAGCTTATAGTGCTACTAGGCTCTGTAAAATAAACAATTCTATTGCATGCAATGGTAAAAATTTTACAATAAATTACCAAAAAGTGTATCTGAATTATCAATGAATAAATTTAAATCATTTATTAAACGTACGTAAAAGATATTACAATGTGGAATTGAATGGTATTATAGGTGTTATTTTAATGGAATTTATGGATCAGCCATTTGTAGTTATACAGGTTGCATTATTTAAAAAAAAATAAAACTTATGTGAAATTAGAATGTGTTTGAATTGCAGTTTTGGTGATTGACGTTGGCGAGCAATCTGTTGATTAAGTCAATAAAGTACTACCTTACCTAGAAATAAATAGTCTCACATTCTTAGATCGTCTAAATCCTTACTTTTAAAATTCCTCGGCTAATTCCAATATCCACACTTCCTGACTCCTTCATAATGATAAGCTTAAAATCCAACATACGGTTACATCTTACAATGGATATTATAGATCCACACTTTTTATATGACGTTGTCAATTTGCTATTTATTTACTACATATTAATATTAATTGCTAAGGAATGTTATACAAAGATTGGTTGACAGCTTTAAATAATTTAAAAACCATACAATCAAAACTTTAGAGTAGAATATAATCCCGAGTAGGGAGATCAACGGGTTCATATAGAACCCGTCTGTTCCTAAATCAAATCGGTACGAGATTCTAGATAGCCAATATGTCATATTACAAAACTATGTGCAACTATTTGGTTCTAAATGGGATCTCATCCATTAAGGAAATAAATTCAAGTTTGTAAAGTTTGTGACCGATTTGATTCAAGCGTTCAAAGTGAAATATAAAAAAGTTACAAGCATTTCTGTCCAAATTAAAAAAAATATAGATAAACACAATGATACAGTGAAGTGTTCGAGATGAATTGTGAATTATACGTATGTAACTAAATTCTAAAGAAAACAGGTATCGTACAAAATTCCTAAATATGAATTAATGTTAGGCAACGGTGATAACCAAATTAACCGACATAGTCCAATCGATTGCGAAACTGAAGTGGCAGTGGGCAGGGCACATAGTTGGACGAACAGATGGCAGATGGGGCAGTAAAGTCCTCGAATGGCGACCACGTACCGGAAGACGCAGTGATAGTAGTGCCCCCCACAAGATGGACCGACGATCTGGTCAAGATAGCCGGAATACGTTGGATAAGGGCAGCGCTGGACTGATGGAAATCTCTGGGGGAGGACTTTGTCCAGCAGTGGACGTCTTTCGGTTGATGATGAATGAACGGTGATAACTACGACTAATGATTACCCTGGATACTTCAGAGCGCCAATGAAGCTTACTAATTATAAAAAAATACTTTAACATTCGTCGATTGATGTACAACGTGAGATGATATAGGATTCTGTAGTCTCGTGATTTTACGTACTATAAAATAAAGAGTAAAGCATCTTTCAATTAACTAAAATACGTTAAGCATAGTTAGTGAACTACATGAAAATAAAGAAGATCATTTAATAAGTGTTCTGTATAAAATATGGCTCAAAGAATGGCATAAAATATTGTCCTCCAATTTGCATATTTTTGAGTTGAGAAGTTCAAGTAATTCTTAGAATAGCAAATCACCGTAGGCATGTAAAAACGATCTTCATGTGGATTTCTTTCTCTTTCTATTGACGTCGCATTCCTATAATTGATTATTATTATTATCATTCTCTGTGATCGTTATAAAGCTTATAAAAGTAATAATTCTCTCACATCCGAATCACTTGTCATCTCAATAGCGAACAGCTTTCCAAAGACAGCTAATGATGTGCTCATCCCTTTGGTAAGGTACGTTGTGTTAAGGAGTGATTTTCAAATCTAGTGAACTCCACTGTGACATCAAAACGTGAAATTGAAACGGTACGCCGCGCTGAAACGATATAACGTGATGCAAACTATACGTTCCATTTGTCGAAGCCGTCGTTCTATTATTCCTTCAATTCGTCCAAATCAAATTAAGACCATAAGACATAAGTCAACAGTAGGAGGCTCCTTTGCACAGGATGCGTGCTAGATTATGGGTGGCCCCTATTTCTGCCGCGAAGCAGTAATGTGTAAACATTTGTGTGTTTCGGTCTGAAGGGCACCGTAGCTCTCTAAATTACTGTGCAAATGAGAATTAACATCTTATGTCTCAAGGTGACGAACGCAGTTGTAGTGCCACTCAGAATTTTTGGGGTTTTTCAAGAATCCTGAGCGGCAGTGCATTGTAATGGGCAGGGCGTATCAATTACCGTCAACTGAACGTCTTGCTCGTCTCATCCCTTATTTTCATAAAAAAACATAAGTAAACACTTCATCAAGACATGATCAACAATACAACTATTTTCACAGAAAGAGCCTTTTTCATTCAACTTGAACTGACTTAACTGGAACGAGCATTATGTGCCTAAAGCTGACAGCTTGTCATTGTCAGTGTCATTAAATACCACAATAAGAAGTGCGTAATGCTGTAAAAGAAGTTTTCACGTTAAAAGAGAATCTTCTAATCTTTCATAGAAGGATGAGTTCAGACTTTGAAAGTTTCTGTTTTTATTTCAATTGAAAAGTTTAGTAGGATGCGGTAACTATCTTTAGCAAAAACAAACATGCAGGTTAAGCAAAAATGTGTTGCACCATTTGACAATTTTTAGATAACGTTTTAACTTTAACTGTTAACCGTAACCGTTCAATTATCGCCGGTTAAAACAATTGTCAAAAGTTTCAAATAAATATTCGATATTGACTTGATATTTCATTTTGTTTACTTTGCTAAGGAATACGATAGTGCAACACATTCCGCAGATTAAGTTAAAGTCAGAGTTACTGTTTCCGTAAAATTTGACCTAAACCATAACTATAACAGGTAATATGATGTAAGCCAGCCTTAATGTTGTTTATGTCTTAATACGTTGCAAATACAAAACACAATTACTCAAATATTCATCCGACCTAGTTTCGTGTTTGCAGTTTTGCACCAAAATCACACATCTCTATGGACTACTGTACTCGGCCCAGCAGCGTCAATTATGCACTTATATGGCAGACAATGAGCGGGCCGTCGTATAAATCTGCTCGACTCACCTGACAGTCGACGTGTCATGTTCATTCTCTCTGTGTTTACACAATCGACTACTACATTGTATTGATCACGGTACTCAATACAAAGCTAATTATTGTATAGTAGTTGCTACCTGCGACTTTGTTCACGTGGAAATTTGGATGTCATAATTAACAACAAATCATTCGGGATTTGTCGATTTTACCGGAATCAAAAGTAGACTACTATGCCAAAAATCGTTATTAAAATAAGGGACGAGACGATCAGGACGTTCAGTTGATGGAATTTGATACGCCCGGCCCATTACAATGCAGTGCTGCTTAGGATTCAGGAAAAACCCAAAAGTTCTGAGCGGCACTACAATTGCGCTCGTCACCTTGAGACATAAGATGTTAAATCTCATTTGGCCAGTAATTTCACTAGCTGCGGCGCCCTTCAGACCGAAACACAGTAATGTTTAAACATTACTGCTTCACGGCAGAAATAGGCGCCGTTGTGGTACCCATAATCTTGCCGGCTTCCTGTATGAAGTAGCCTCCCCCAAATTTTTCCATAGTGAACCGTGCATTTTTTCGGGATCGAAAAACCCTATATAACCCAGACTATGATGTTTCTCGGTGCCAATTTACATTGATATTGAATATAGAAACATACAATATTTCAATCTTAGATATACGTCTAGATAGAGTCTCTCTTGCTGTAAGACAGCCGATGAACACAGGCTAGGTTTATTAGTTTAGTTTGCGTGTGTTCTTTGTGTTAGTGTGCATGCATTGCTCGAAATAGAAGTTAAATCAATTATTTTCGACGTTTCCATAGCTTTCTTAGTCTATCTAGACGTAGAAATGATCTAAGCTTTCTGTTATATGAATTACAAGGACCAAATCATGGTATTTTTTTTTAAGTTTCCTTTTTTGAAATGTAACCTTTTTAATGTCATCAAAACCAGACAGATGTACATCCAAAGAGATTTTATTACAAGGTTGTACGTGCGAAAAGACGTTTCACCGAACTATTTTACATCTATAGTTGTACAAGTAATATTAGGATATCTTGTTTTTTTGTTGTAGGATATTCCAATCAAAGAATAATAAATATTAATTTACAACAAAGAATTCATATTATAAAATTCAACTTGCTTTGTTCGTATCAAGATATTAAAGGTTCAAGATAAAAAATCTCAATCCTGTAAAAATAACTTCTCCGCGCGCCTAAAGAAGTATTCGCTTTCAGAAAATTTTTATGTGAATTAGTTTTGGCACATTAATATTAACAACTTACACAAATAAAATTTGAAAACCAAAATTTTATGAACGATGCGGGACTCGAACCCACGACCTCCGGCGTTCCGTGCCGGTGCTCTAACCAACTGAGCTAACCGCCTCGTTATAAAATTCTGTTTGCTTTGTTCAACTCTCAGGTTGTGGCTTCATCTACAGGATCCACTTTACAGTTGATAACCTGCTCAACCCCAATATTTGCATATTAGGGAATTGACTTGAGATATCGCTCTTGTAAATCTAAACAATATGTTATCCCGATAACAAATAAATAAACAATATCGAATCCCGATTAAAATTTAATTTTTCTTAATATGCAAATATTGCAATAGGTTCGAATCCCGCATCGTTCATAAAATTTTGTTTTTCAAATTTTATTAATGTATTAATCCTACAAGTGAGGGTTATCACTTTAAAAACATAACATATTGATTATACAACTTCTTAACCATACTATTAAAACTCACATACTGTTAAGATAAATCAGTAAACGGGTATTCTCGTACGGAACAGTGAAAACTTATTGGTGACAGTAACTGGACTTAAGTTTGGAGAATCATTGAGTAGAACTCACCATCCTCGTGAAACTGTCGTATTTCCTCATAAGGGAGGGGAACTGCCATCATAACTCACAGTTACGTGGCTCCCAGGCGAGCTGTAAAGATGCCCTTAACACTACTCTTTATTTAAGAAACTAATACTCTTTTCTTTGCAGCGAGATTTTCTTATAAAATATTTAATAACGTGAACAACAATTTTATTTGTTATAGGATACTGATTATGAATTTATTATGCATTCGACTTTAATGCTTAAATGATTTTAATATATCTGCCCTTACTAAGGATACTATAATCTCAGTATTATATCTATAATTACGCATAAGTGTGCATGGATTTACTAATTTAAAAAAAAAATATTAAATTCAGACGATTATTTCTATATAGATAAAATTCTCATGTCGCGGTGTTTGTAGTTAAACTCCTTCGAAACGGCTTGACCGATTCTCATGAAATTTTGAGTGCATATTGGGTAGGTCTGAGAATCGGACATCTATTTTTCATCCCCTTAAGGGTGGTCCACGCCAAATATTTTTTTTGAATTTTTTTGTCTTTTTTTTTTAAATTTGTTTGATTATGAGTCAGCATTAAAATATACATACAACTTCAAATTTTCATCCATCTACGATCAACAGTTACTTTTGTATCGCGATTTTGATATCGGCAATACAACGTTTGCTGGGTCAGCTAGTTTCTATATAGAAATAGGAGAACCTACTGAAAAAATTTGGTAAAGCTAAACTATATAGTTTTGCAGATTTGGTACTTAAGCTTATGCTATGCATCGTTTGTTTTTATTCTTGTGATACAATAGGAAATACCTACAATGTTTACACATATTTAAATTATAGCTCAAATCACGTCGAGTATAAATTCATAAAACAATTTAGTTGTACCTGAGGAAAAGTCCATATAAGTTAAAAGTAAGTGGAATATTTTTTATGCCGCTTACATTGTCTTGCAACATCAGAGGAATTGCCAGCCCTTAAGGTACGCGCTTTTTTTGAAGGTTCCCATCATGTCGTATCATCCCGGAAACAAGGAATCTCATTCCACAACTTTGTTGTTGGTGGAAGAAAGTACCTTGAAAACCGCACTGTGACTGTAACCACAGATGGTGGGGATGATATCATAATTTGTGGCGTGTCATGCGAACGTGGAATTCAGTGGCAGAAATCATGTGAAACAGCTCTTCGGAACACTCCCCTTGATAAATAACGATAGAAGACACACAATGAGGCGACGTCTCTACACAACGCCAGGTGATCGAGCCGTTAACAGAGCACTGGGTCCCCGACCGTTCGAGGTGCTATGCAAGCGATCAAACGGTTCGAGCTGATACTGAGATGCACCAGACCAGAGACAGCAATACTCCCTCATACTACAGCTTGAACTTTTCACGAGATTTACATTTTTAAATCAAGCAAAATGTATTGTAAAAAGAACTGCTATTTTTTCTCATTATATATTTTTAAAGAATCTAGATGCTTAATTATATAAACGAGTACTCCAGCAATTAATAATTTTGAGTCATGTTTTTCGTACCTGAAAGTTGTAAAATTAAATTTCAGATATTCGTTATTGCTTCTGTGGATTTTAATCACAGGAGTGGTTAAAGGGAATATGCAAGTTACACAGATTTCCTGCAATTCTAAAAGCTGAAGCGATTGCAAGGATTTATCCATACCCGATACGAGATTTTGACTTGCCTTTGCCTTTATCTGTCCCTTAGACAGTATTTGCACAGTGATTTTGCTTTTAATATTCAAAGCCATAATTACTCTTGGATTCGTAGGTTGCATCGTCTAGCACAACTCAGGTATGAGGTGTTTATATAGAACGATGTAGCACGAATCAAATTAATGAAACATTCATTCAAATATCATCATCATCATCATCATCATTATCAGCCGGAAGACGTCCACTGCTAGACAAAGGCCTCCCCCAAAGATTTTCACGACGATCGGTCCTGCGCTGCCCTCATCCAACGTATTTCGGCGATCTATTCTATTCATAGAAATTATCCATACAATTATTCTTTATTATATATTGCAGATACGGGATTGTAGCAATAAGAATATTAGTTATAAGAGTTGTAATGTCAAAGTCAAAGTCAATAAACTTTATTCAATTAGAA
>CATIXQ010000012.1:17523511-17558964 GCA_949711755.1 Leptidea juvernica | reverse complement strand
TGAGTTGTAATGTCAAAGTCAAAGTCAATAAACTTTATTCAATTAGACTTAACTTACATTATCAATCGCATTAAAATATCGTGTATTTTGATAGTGAACATGTTTTGCAATCACATGTTTTTTGAGAAACGGTTTGCGTCTACAGCATACTTCCATCTCAAAGGCTAACTAAAGAAGTCTAATTGTACTGCAGGTGTCCATGAGCTGCAGGACTCTGATAAAAAAATATCGCGATCAATGATTGGAACATATTAACTCTCATTCCAATAGTATATTTAAATTTATAATTGCTTTATTCATTCCATGCAAATATACTTACAATAAATTTATCTTACTTTTAAATTACTGTATACGGTTTGTATGTATGTATGTATGTACCCTTTTGGGTAAAAGCCTCAAAGAATTCCATTCAGATCTATTTAAATGTTTCAACTAACTATTATTATTTTTTATAGCTATAGTTTAATTCTGATCGAGGTAGTTTCATATCAGTCATCAATGGACGAGTATTGGTTTCACTGGGAGTGAATACTTGCTCATTACATGAAGCGCTTGTTGAAGATTCAAGAAAAGAGGACTCAAGATTAAAGAACCAAAACGTAGAAACTGTACTTCACAGCCTTTATATTTTTCAACGTTAAAACAATTATTTCCAGAAAAATTTCTGAAGAAGAAAGCGCATAGGAATTAAAACTGACGCGTTTCTTGATACATCTAAACATACGAATGTGAATACGTACACTTACCTAAAAAGATGGCAAAATCGTGTAATTCCTGGTGTTGCAAGAGTATATCCATGTTTAACAAACATGAACTTATTATGCCTACTACTCGGCTTAGTCGAGTTAGTTTGTCTTTTGTAGGCGATGTATATGCTTTTATAACAAGATCCCAGATGTTCAAAACATATGTATTACGAAATTCAAAAGAATTTTTAAAAAATGTTTGTGTAGTAAATGTTAGTACAACATCAATGCCTTTCTTAATGATACCACAGATTGGGAATGGGATGACTGCCCTCAGGCTATTAAATAATACATTAAATGTAACCATATTTTTATAAAAAAAAGCCCAAGTTTCTTATGGTCGTTACCCAAGACCAGTTTCACTAGTGGGAACTTCCTATACATGATGCCGGATAGGTACCACAAGGGAACCTATTTTTGTCATCAAGCAAATATGCTTGCGTTATTGCGTTTCCTTTTGAAGGGCGCCGTAAGCTAGTAAGTGGATGTAGGAATGAACTAATCTGGTTTTCGTCGGGTCAACTAATCCTGATTAATTAAATCTGAGGAAGGTCTATACTAATTATATTACACATAATATTATTTATTAAATATGTTCTACGACATATTTTAGAACATCGAGTCACGAGCGGGATTTTTCAGTACTCATCTTGGCTTGGGTTTAATAGGCGTGCGGTGTGAGTGTGATTGAGTGCCGGGCTGGCAGTCAGGGAAGGACCATCGAGCGAGGCGCTTGTGTCGCACGAGCATGTCTGAACACTACGTTCTTATTCCATTATTATAGCTGTAAAGTGAAACATTTCTTGCTGATCATGTGATTATGACTATGTTTTGACTTTCTATCGTGATTAATGCCCACAACCACGAAGATCGTGAACATGTGACCGGCCCTCCTCCGTCATATATATAACGTTATATTACAACCCTTTCGCGCTAAGTTTCCCGCTGAAGATGTGACGTCACACAAGGCGTAGCGCTTATGATGACGTTGCTACGATACTGACGGTGTAACTCAACGGTGGGATAGGTTGTTATTAGTTGTTAGTTGGTAGGCCCATTCCACGGACCACAATCTTATTGCGAATGGGTGGTATGTTATATTGTTAAGCATTTATAACCCCAAGTAATATTTAGATAGACATTAAATACTACCAATATCCCTTTCCTTTAGGTTGGACCACCCTTTATATATACAATGAGATTTTCTTCCTATAACAAGTGTACAAGACCTTACCTAGTATTTATATGAAATACTTATTTTAAGACACGCCTTTGAAATTATAATGATGGTTGTTAAGTATTTTTGGCAAGCTTTCTGGTTTAGTGGTTATGGTGCCCTGACTGCTGAACTGAAGTATTCGGGTGTACACACGCCCGGGACTATTAATTCTTGTGTGATGAACATTTTAGTTAAGATTGCAATTGCGATTTCCACTATTCAAACAGTACAAATCGCATTAAAATCCAAGTACTCGCTTGATATTAAAAATCGCTTATACTTAATGATTTTTAGGTTATTTTGACGTTCATTTTCTTGTCGTATTTCTCAGTATTCCGGTTAGATAATTTAAAACTAAATATACCGTTGTAATCTAGAGATTATAAGGAATAAATCAATATATGTTTCAATAATATACACCGCATTTCGTGGTTTGCCCATTCGTCGAACAAAAAAAAAATGTCTCCTTTCATTGTCTGAGTTACAGATGTCATATCTCATTTCCCACGACTCCTCACTAAAGGTTATAGGGTTGCTTTCACACTTTTTATTGCCAAGACGTATTTTACTCTCAAAGAGTAACTAGCAATTAGCTTCATAGTTGCATTATCACCATGCCTACTGACTATCTTTTACACACCAGACAGGCAGAAGTGACAACTTGAAAATAAAAGTATTAGCATTTATCTGGTTATAGTTATTTATGCAACTCTTGTGTAATAAGGGGTAGTAAAACACGAATGTGGGGTTATCACATGAGTGTTTTAATACCTAATTATCAACAATTGCATACAAGACTTTATCTACAGTCAGAATATGAATCCTTTAAAAGATTCTGAAACATCAAAAACAGCCAGTCCTAGTAGTAACCTAATATCATCCATTACTGATTTTATACAAATAAACTAAGTGTTAATGAAAGAATTATTTATTTTTGTAGTAATTTACATTTTGTATTGTGCAATTATTAAAATTCACTTGAATATTATGTTCTTTTACAGCGTTTAAAATATCCGGTGGTGTGCCACGTTCTGGTAGTGTGGAACGCGCGTAAACTAAAATGTTCTTTTTTTAAATTCATACAGATACCACGCATCGAGCAAAGAGAATGTGGCTGTTAGTTGATATACTCATTGCGCATAAAGGGATCGAAAAAAAAAACAAGGACTGTTGTTATGAAATTCAGTACAACATTACAACACTCGTTTGGATGATGTAATGGTTATTACGACATTGGGTGTTTTAATGTTGGTAATAAGCTAACTGTTTCAGAATCTTTAATTGAGGATTTAAAGCATGGGTGTAGATAAAATACATTATTCACTTATTGCGCTATCATACACAAAATTTACAATTTATATTACTTAAAAAATTTGACACTTCAGAACTATTACAATTATTTTGCATTAAAAAGTTTATCTCTCAGAAAAATCAACATTAATCCATTCAATCCATTTCAACGGCTGTCTTACGAGTTTTCGATCAGGTCACGTATCCGCCGCTAAAGAGGTTTTCACTTCAAATATTGTGACAGTTTAAGTATGAATTTTGAAGTGAAATCTCTTTAGCATCGTTTTTTATCGTGATTTCAAAGTCGATGAACCGAAAAATCGAGACGAAAAAGGGACAGATATATAAATTCATAAGATTTAACGTGCGAGAAAATGTGATAGGAAGCATTATACAGTGTTTTGGTAACAGGGAATCATAGTTGCAGAAGAGATTGTCTTATGTATGACATGAGTATACCTAAATATATTCTGAATATAGTAGCAGTGATAGTAATGTCTTTCAAAGCGATTGAAATCATGTGTCCTCCTAGCAACATAGATAGCAGGAGAACGTAAATATGGTAGAGGTGATAGTAATATCTTTCAAAGCGATTGAAATCATGTGTCCTCCTAGCAACATGTACTAGGACTTCATATCATTTTAGAGGTTCATGCACAATGCACATCTAAAAATTATTTTATAAGTGCTGACCCGAAAAACGGTGATTCGCTTTAATATAAATTAAGCACCCGCACCTGCTCAATGTATTAATGCCTATGTAATGAAATATTATTGACTGAATTATTTGTATTGCGAATAAAATATAGGTATTTTAAGTTGAAATGTCTTATTATAATTTTTAGAAAAGTAATTTAGATTTAAGAAGTTCACATAGCAAACAGGTAGACACTAGAAACATATAATATGGTATACAAAGAAATAAGACGTAACGTTATTTAAGGTTATGACGAAGGTTACTCCGCGCAGGACAAATAAATCCCAACTGGCGTTCGACTGACTAGATTGCGAGCGATCGCCACTCACCGCGCGCGTTTAAAGTAAAGGATTCTACGCACTACGGTTATTTATTTATTTAAGATTACCTACAGAAACTACAACATACATTTCACTATAATTACAACATACCTAAAAAAAAATATATAATTGCGATTCTACTTACAGGCAATCAGACATGCATGAAACATGATTTTATGACGACTGTTTGTCGGCTATAAAATAATAAGGAATTATATAAATCTAACAAATATTTTACAACTACTTCTACACATATAAGAAGAAAAGTATATAAGAACAAATTTAAATTAAATGAGTAATTAAAAAAACATACTTTATTGACGTTGATTGTTATCGCGCGCTTTGTTGTGAATTTAATATTCAATTTATGTTTTTGTATGAGTAAATATAATAAATAGTTAATTAATTATTTTATGATAATGTATTTTAGTTTTGTAATTATGTAACGTAATTAGGACAAGTGAATTAATATAAATAAATAAATAGATAGAAACATGCGTCATGTCGCCCACACTACAGTTATCCTCTTCCCGAAAGTTTACATTGGTCTCATTATATCGAAGGCAACATTTTTGAAGGTTTCACCACGAGTGAATTACACACATGTTTTCTTTTGTTTTTATTTATTAATGTGATTGTTATGTCTATGTATTTTAAGTGCTTACAGCTACTCAGTGGAGTCAACTTCAGTTAAGGCGTTCGGGATATATTTAGCGCTGAGATGTCGACATGTAATAGATAGCTCACATAATAAAGGATATCCTGTAAGAAACAATCTCAAAGAAAATGTCATGAAAGGGTTATATTTATTTTGAAAATTATATAAATGACATTTAATAAATATAATTTTATATAATACCTAATTTTCCATGTTCCAAGTAACCAAAATTTATGAACGATGCGGGACACGAACCCGCGACCTTCTGGCGTTCCATAAATGTTTTTTTTTTATAATTAATCTCAGAAGTGGGGGATATCACTTTAAAATAACAAATTGTTTAAATTTACTGAATTCAGCTTAACAATCAGCAATACTTATTCCATCTAGTTTAAGAACAAATTATAACTTTTGAATCCGGCGACATATTTAATACTGACATAAATTTAACGGAATATAAAAGCGAGATTGTCGTAAAACGTACGATCGTCGACGCAGAAGTGTTCGAGCCTCGAGGGCTGGGGCACGGAGTTAATTAGCGTGTTTTCTTTGATTACCGCCATCAGTGCACCGGGCGCCGGGTGTCTCAAACTGCGTCTCGGCTCAGGTGACTCGATCTTATAACTAAATTACGTCGTTTTTCCAACAATGAAGGTAATTACAGAAAATCTTGGGATGTGTAATAAAATGTTGAAGGAAATTCGGCGGAGGTCGCGTCTTGCACCACCTGAAAAAGAGATAAAGTTATAAAGAGACTATACAATAAGTTCAAATTAAAAATTAGTTATGATTCTAAAAGTATTTAGGGACACAACCCAGAGTCAAGCATCCGCGTTAAAAACAAATCAATCGGTGATACGAGATCACTGCTTATCAATATATCGAGCGCCAAATAGCCAATCCGCGATCACCTGGAAGGCAAAGGCAAACTGGTTTTGAAGAAACTGAATAATAAATAGAACACGGAAATACTTCAAGCTGGCCAACATTCTAGCGCTCTACATAGCACAGGTCCGACCTCATATGGGGTAATACTGTAATCTCTGGTCTGGCGCACCCCAGTATCCGTTTGAACCATTTTACCATGTGCAAAGAAGAGCTGCTTGGATTGTCGAGAAGCAAGTACTCCGTCAACGGCTAGATCACTTGATGTTGTGTAAAGACGTCGAATCTCACTTTCGCACCAAAATTAGGATATCATTTCTACCATCTGGATGTCTGGCGTTACTTTGCAGTGCGCTTTTCAATATAAACTTTATTACACGTACAACCAAAGAAAAGAATGAGTTTTTGTGCTATGTTTTCAGGACGATACGACAGCCATACCTTGAAAAGTGCTTACACCTTCCTAAAACACCAGGAATGTTTCTCTGCTTCTCCGGCATTTCTCTGATGTTGCACGAGAATTTCGTGGAATGGTGGTGATCACTTAACATCGGGTGACCTATTTTATACCTTCTCTTCCATAAACATTTAAGTGAAAAAAGAAAATTCCTCCAAATTTAAAAGACCCAGTAGGATTTCACATACCTTATAATATATATAATTCTTCTCTACGACAACGTTCTTCTCTTCAGATATATAAAATCGTTCTCCTATGAGAACGATTTTATATATCTGTTTCCAAATGTAGGTAACTATGTTTTATTTAATTGCCGTTTCATATGCAACGTTTCGACGATGGCTCGAAGTCTTGATCGATAGACACAATAGCATCGCTCCTAATTGCAATTTATTCCAAGTACTATAAACAAGTCTACTTCACTCACCCTCACGTATTTTCAATTTTTTAACAAATTTCGACGGGCAATTTATTTTCATTTAAAGAAATTGTTTTATTCAAATAAAATCTTTCAAATAATATTGGAACCCAAGACAATCGATTCCTTGACAACAAGCCTGAAACTTAGCAACAAATACCAAAGTACAGTTAGGGATTACATATTTAAATTCTAAATTATTGTAGAAGCGTAAATTATTTACAAATAATCCATTTTCCAGACTGATAATATTTATACAATGAAACGAAAAAGGATTAATTTGTTGTAGTAAATTGGATCCTAATGAAGCAAAGGCTCTTTAAGTAAACAGGACGTCGTCTTGTCCGTGTTTACATGATTCAACGGTTCGTTAGTTGTGTTTCAAATTCAATCACCTGATTCCTATACAGATGATTGTTGCACCAACACTACGGTCAGATATTTGAGTTTCATTTGATGTGAAATATTTCATAACTGTAGTTCAACCAATAGTTATTTATTAAGGTAAATCCCACTGAACTGCAAATCAGCAGACGTCAGTATTTTTGGGATTTGAAAATCGCGTCTTTTGTACTGCACCTACTTGGAAATGATATTTAAGTACATTATTTTATTATGTAATGATACTATATAAGTAAGGGATGACAATATTTATGTTGTATTTACAAATAAAATGTGACTCGTTTTTGCAAATAGCCCCTTAGGTTAGTTAAGTAGCTTAAAGTTTACTAGAATGCCTTCCTATACTGCATCTTCTCCACTAATATTAATAATTATGAATAATATTATGCAAATTTAATTATATTCTATTTTGTTATTTAGTTGAGTTCTCGTGACAGGCTTCACCATGCTCGCTTAAATGTCACTGCTTGTGGCGACTAAGGCTAGGGTTACTATGGATGCGAGTTCTGACGGATTCGTCAGAAGAAACAAACGCCTGGTATCCAATGACGGTGCTTACACTGGCAACGACGAACGCGTCAGAACATGCACGACGTCGTCAGAACCACTCGAGCGTTCAAACGAGTTTGATTTTTTCGCACGACCTGCGTGTGCGAATTTCGAGTGATTTGGTTTCCACCATTGATAACGATAAATTGATCAGTCTCGTGTACGAGAACAGGTGTTTGTGGGATATGAGAGACAAAAATGATCACAACAGATATATATCTCTGCAAAAGTGGGAGAAAGTTGCTACAGAACTCAACACTCTACATTTTGAACTATCCTTTGTCGTCTCTTATAGAAAATAACTTAATGACATGCTCTGTCTTTCCACCATTTAACAATAACAATTTAAAGATTGGACTTTCGAGAACATCAAATTAATCAAATTCCTCCATCTAGATTCGTCCATTTACTGAAAACGCGCACAGTGTAAACGCCTTGTTCTGGCGAGGATTTCGGACGTACTCGTCAGAACAAATTTTCGTCAATACTCGCATCCATAGTAACCCTAGCCTAGCTCTTTGATTTTACGTATTATTTTTTTGACTTACTGGTGTAAGGCATTGAGTATTTGACTTTTGAGTATTTTTGTTGCATCACTTTACATATATTGTAATTGAAGTAATTGTTGATTTAAAAGACATGATGATTCTTAGGATTGGAGTAGTTTCTTGCCATTTCTTCTCATTAAAGTTTAAACTTTTTCCGAAGTGGTAGTAAGTGTAAAAAGTAAAGAAAACTTTTAACGCTCATAAGTGTCATTGTCCTTGTCCCACACGAATATAGTAATTTTGATTTGGTTTGATTTGATTTGAGGTTGAAGCTAGTTAAGAGACGGTGTTTTTATAAATATGGAAAACCAGTAGGTAACCATTACGTTTCAAAATATTATATTAATATAAATGAGTAGCCGAAGGTTAATACGGTCCGAAGCACTATTTTCTCATAGAGCCACCAAGACGAGTAACGACAATATTTCACACTTAAACGTAACCCGAGGTACGTAATATTGCGATGGAGACGTGCAATATCCCAGTCGTCCATTTTGTTAGTTGAGCTGTTAAAATTGGTGACGCAACATTTATTTCTTCTTCTTTTAAGTAAAATAATTCGATTCTGCACATCTTCAGTTGTTAAAACGTTGATCTAAACTTTTGAATTATTACAATTTAATTAATAAATGCATTACTATTATCCTTAAAAGAATCATTATGTTATTGCGAAAATTAATTTCTAATAATTACTAGCAACTAGTGCAATAGTGTTACCAAATAATTTTATATAAGAGATGGCAAGAGGCATGGGGGGAGAAAAGTTATTATTTCTTGTTCATCCGCAATGCCAGAGGTGTTGATGCATATCCGGCCTTTGAGGTGAGAGTAAGCTCTAAGATTGAATGTCTCTAAGTTGTATTGCTTAGGGAATACTTAAGTCGGCCATTGATTCCATAAAGTAGCTGTCCGGAGCAAAAAGTTTCTAATAAAACCCGCGATTGTGGAATGCAAAATAACATTGCCGAACATTATCTAGTGCGTAAACTACCTAAGAACCGTATTTTCACGGATACGCATTTCATCGGACGTTTTGTTTTTTTTATATGAGAGGAGGCATACGGGCAAGAGGCTCACGGGATGGGAAGAGGTGAGGCAACCACCCATGGATATCCGCAACAACAGGTGTGTCAAGAAATGCGTTGCTGGCCTTTAAGGTGGGAGTATGCTTTTATCTGAAGGTCCCTAAGTCGTATCTGTTCGGGAAGACCGCTGCCGGTAGTTGATTCCACAAAGTGGCTGTGCGAGGCAAGAAATTTCGAACATAACGCGCGGTTGTCGAATGCCAGACGTTTACGTGATGCGGATGGTACTTTGCACGTAATGTCCGGTGGTGGAATTCGGCCGCTGGAATCAACCCGAACAGCTCCTCTGAGCACTCCCCGTGATAAATGCGGTAGAAGATGCAGAGAGAACCCACATCTCTACGCAATGCTAGAGAATCAAGCCGATCGGAGATGACTTTATCGTCGATGATTCGAGCCGCTCTTCGTTGTATGCGGTCAAATGGAAGAAGCTGGTACTGGGGAGCACCCGCCCAGAGGTGAGAACAGTACTCCATGTGATGCCGAATTTGCGCCTTATAAAGTTGCAGGTGGTAGCTTTACTGTCTCGCCTTACTGAGTACACCAAGCTTTTTGGAGGCCAGTTTGGCCTTCTCTTCCAAGTGACCACGGAACTGAACGTCGCTCGATATATCGACGCCAAGTATGCCAATACAGGCTGTGGCAGTTAGAGGAGTGATCTCGAATCGAGGGGATACGATAAAGGGAGACTTTTTAGTGGTGAACGCACAAACTTGTGTCTTCTTGGGGTTGAATTCGATTAAATTTTGTCGGCCCCATTCCGAGACTTTGCAAAGCATAGTCTCGATTTCAGACAAAAGTTTGTTCCGGTTCTCGTCGACGCTATCCCGGGACATGTTGGCACGGCCGGTGTAGGAAGTATACCCTGTGCTGTCGTCTGCATAGCAATGAATATTGCTGATTTGCAGCATGTCATTGATATGCAGAAGAAACAGCTTAGGGGATAGCACATAGCCTTGCGGGACACCAGCGTTTATGGGTTTTAAGTCGGAGCATGCACCGTTGATAACAACCTTGATGCTCCGATCAGCCAAAAAGCTAGTGACCCATTTGCACAACTTCTCGGGCAGCCCATAGGATGGCAGTTTCGCTATAAGCGCTTTATGCCACACCCGATCGAAGGCCTTCGCTATGTCCAAACTCACCGCCAACGCCTCTCCCTTCGACTCAACCGCTTGTGCCCATTTATGGGTGAGGTATGCAAGAAGATCACCAGCTGAGCGACCCTGACGGAAACCGTACTGGCAGTCACTGATCAGCTGGTGCCCCTCTAGGTATCCCAAGAGCTGGTGGTTGATGATCGACTCCATTACTTTGGAGATAATGGAGGTAATGGCAATGGGGCGGTAGTTGGACGGATCTGAGCGTACACCTTTCTTAGGGATCGGGTGCACTAAAGCCGCCTTCCATAATTTCGGGACTACGCCTGATGAGTAGGAGAGCCGGAAAAGACGGGTTAGGACCAGCGCCAGTTCCGGAGCACATGCCCGCAGCACTATCGGGGGAATGCCATCGGGCCCGCTCGGTTTGTGAATGTCCAAGGTGAGAAGCGCCTTAAGCACGGCGCCATGCCGGATTTTTACCTCCAGCATGTATGACTCGCACCGCGGAATATGCGGTGGTGGTGCACCTTGGTCATCCAGAGTCGAGTTGGACGCGAAGAGGGAGTCCAGGAGATCAGCTTTCTCTTTCGCGTCATGGGCCAGCGAGTCATCATCCCTGTGCAGTGGCGGAATGGCTGGCTGGCAGAAGTTTCCTTGGACAGCCTTGGCGAGCGACCAGAACGCACGAGTTCCCGAGGGAAGGCGTGCAAGTCTCTCGCCAATTCTGCCAATGTGCTTTGACTTCGCGTCAGCAATAACTCTTTTTGAAGGACCTGGACGTAGTGCGAAAGCGCTCTTACGCAAGTGAAGTTAACAATTTGTGGACAACCAAATAAAATAACAAAAGCGCATGCACTTTCTGTGATTCTGCTTGTGTCGCATGATGAAGTGGGCGGCGGCGGTGATGACGTCATATCAGGTGACCCATACGCTCGTTTGTCCTCCTCTTCCATAAAAAAATAAACACAAGAATAAATATTAAGGTCATATAAATAATCAAATGTGTTTTAAAGACTGTTTAGCTCCATAACACAACACTAATTAGTGATATAGAAAGAGTTTAACCTAAATCTAAGCTGCTCATAACAGAAGCTGATTTAATTTTCCATTGCTAATAAAACATATTTGGATAACGAAAACAAATAAATATATTTTTCAAAGTAAAAAATACTTAATAGTAATAATTATCAGAAATTATAATCAATATGTAAAGAAATCAATTCATTTGTGTAAGGATGCTTCGCCGTGAACATGATGGTCGTGATTAGTGTTATATTACTGTTTTATTTAATATCTCTTATTAATTACACCAGACAGAAGCTATCCTAACCCAAATCTACATTTAAAAGCGCCCGTATCTCGAACAAACCAATCCGGCCACTACGATTTACTTCTACTTGGAGTGCATTCAACCTTTTGCTGGCAATCGAAGCGAGACTTGAATTACAGAGTATTTGCAAACATCAAACGGGACTCCATACTCTTTGTTGTAATCCCAATTCGTGCATTTAACCTTAAATACCCTTACACATACTACATTAATGAATAAGTAAGATAATCGTTAATTAATTATTATATTCTGAACCCAACAGATATAATCATATTATGTACCGAACTTGTATTGTGTGTCAGAAGACTACAAAATATAACAAAAAAAAGTAAATAAAGTCTTGTTACCAAATAAGCACTCATGTATTACTGAGGACCTTTCATAATTTTTTTTTCTCAGAAACCCTAACGATATAACTTCATCTTTTGAGCAAAGTTGTCATTTTCTCTACCTAAAATAAAAGAATGCCTTTATAATAAATAATATTATTTAATCAAGTGAGATTTAATATATTTTAATTAAATAAAAATGAAATGACAGCTATAATTGACAGTCACAATGTTGAGTCAGTGTTTATGTTAGGGGACTACAATGCGCACCCTGGTGAGTCATTTGCTACTGAGCTCTTAAATTTTTGTAAGGAACAATCGTGGTCTTGTGTAGACTTGGAATTGATGCCGCCGGACAGTCATACATTTGTCAGTGATGCGCATGGCTGTCTGCGATGGCTCGACCACTGTGTTGTTACTTGTGCCGCGGCCTCTGTGTTATATAATACTTATTGGTCTGATCATTACCCTGTATCTATACAATGTAATTTTAATTTAGGTTAGCCTAAGCTTTGTACACCTATTGTTAGTGTAAATAGAATAGTCTGGGGTCAACGTGACTCGACTCAAATAGAGAAATTTAAAAATGTATGTCACTCTAGACTTCGTGAAATTGATTGATTATATGTGTTGTAACAAAAATCATAAAATCCTATTAGATAGCATGTATTACGATATTATTTGTATACTGTCGGAGGCCGCTATATGTAGTTATAATGTTACCCAAAAGCGTAGAGGTAGATACATTACCGGGTGGAATAGGCATGTCCGTGGCGCTCATGGGAGGGCTCGGCTTTGTTTTCAAGCCTGGTTGTATGGGGGTAGGCCTGGGGCCGGCCGTCTTTATAATGATATGTGTGAAACAAGGCGCGCTTTTAAGTCAAAATTAAAGTGGTATCAGCAACAAATAAAAATGGATTTTATAGCCGACTTACACTCACACAAGAAGTTCGGTCAGTTCTGGAAAAACACAAATAAAATGAATCACAAGCCGGGCCTCCCCATTAGCGTGGCGGGAGTTCACGAGCCTAGGGACATTGCCACTATGTTCTCCCACCAGTTCAGGGTGCACTCTCCTCTGGGACCAGCGCGGCAGGAGCCTGATGCAGAGGATGGTAGTGAGCGTAGTGTTAATTTTACGGCAAAAGTGTGTGCGGTGATCAGAGGCATGGTGAGAGGTAAATCCCCGGGTCACGACAGCCTTAGCATCGAGCACCTGCAGCACGCGGGTGTACACTTACCCAGAGTGCTTTCTATGTTGTTTACCCTGTGTTTAAGGTCACTCTCATCTGCCTGATAATCTGATGCGTACTATAGTTGTACCAATAATCAAAAATAAAACTGGTGATGCATCAGATGTGAACAACTATAGACCGATCTCTCTGGCCACAGTGGTCACTAAAGTGCTGGACAGTCTGCTCGGTAAACATCTGGATAAATATGTCACGCTAAACGACGCGCAGTTCGTTTTGAGGCCCGGGCTACCTACCGAGATCTACCGAGAGTGCTATCCTGGCCCTCAAGCAGACTGTACGGTATTACACTAGTAGAAAGACCCCAGTATACGCATGCTACCTTGATTTATCGAAACCTTTCGATCTTGTATCGTACGACATTCTGTGGGATAAATTAAGGGATGAAACGTCTATACCTAGGGAAATCGTGCTATTATTTATGCATTGGTATAATATGCAAAATAACTATGTAAGATGGGCAGGCTCTGCCTCGGAGGAGTACGGACTGGAATGCGGGGTGAGGCAACAGGGGCTGACCTCTCCCACGCTCTTCAGCCTGTATGTCAACCGACTGATCGATGAGCTCAGCAGCTCCGGCGTCGGGTGTCATATTGATGGAGTGTGCGTGAACAATATCAGCTACGCAGACGATATGGTGCTGCTGAGCCCATTGATTGGTGCTTTACGAAAGCTTCTGAGAATTTGTGAGTGCTATGCGGTGGCACACGGGCTCAAATACAACGCGAAAAAGAGTGAAATAATGATTTTCTGGCCGGATAAAAAGCGATACTCATTCGTTCCGACATTCAGCTTATGTGGTACAGCTCTAAATAAAGTTAAGCAAGTGAAGTATTTGGGTCACTGGGTTACCGAGGACCTCAATGACAATATAGATAATGAAAGCGAGCGCAGAGCGCTGTCTGTCCGACGCAACATGTTGGCCCGCAGGTTTTCACGATGCACGGAGACTGTTAAAGTTGCGCTTTGTAAATCGTACTGTCAGTCATTTTACACCTGCAGCCTATGGGTTAACTACACACTGCGGACATACAGCGATCTGCGTGTTCAATATTATAACGCGTTCCGGGTGCTGATGGGACTGCCGCGCCACTGCAGCGCCTCCGCTATGTTCGCGGCAGCTCACACAGATGGCTTTGCGGACATCATGCGCAAGCGGTGCGCTTCTACCATGCGCCGCATGCGCGACAGTCCCAACACCACACTGCATGCGCTGTCGAACCGGTGGGACTCCCCGATGCTGGATCGTTGGATACGGCTACACGCAGTCGTATAGTAATTTACCGTCATCATCGGGAGGTCCACCCGGACCAGGCTGTTATTTTATTTTATTTATTTTCTAAATATGTGATTTAATAAGTAATTACTAACACTATTTTGTAAGTTTGCAAATTGTACTAACAAATATGGATGTAATCTCATGAATGAATCCGAAATAAATGATTATTATTATTATTATTAAAATCTGTAATATCATGATGTTTTAAGACATTAAAATTATTAATTTCATTTTATTTTTAAAACTTATTTTCAATAATATATTCATCACGCTCGTTTTTCCTCCTATTCTATAAAATAAAAACACTATTTCAACAATGCACATTGAACTTTTCACTAAATCACTTTACTCAAACGAAGTGGCCAACGTGTGATTGTAAGACGAAGATGTCAGGTACATTAGAGTAAAAAAACCTCAAGAGGCTCTATCTAGATTCTAGATGTATTATCTAAATAAAAATAGATAAAAATTAAAATGCCATCTGTTGACAGTTTAAAACACTAATTACTACTAATAATAAATTTAATTACGTGCATAATGGATCTGTGATCAACGCCATCTATGATCGTTTTATTAGATTATTTCAGAGCAGCATTTAGTAGCAGCATTTTACGGGTCAGTTTGTAGCTGCTTATTGAAAATTCAATAGAATAATCAATTTTGTAAATATAATATATATATTTAATATTTTGTAAATATAATAGTATATCTATCTGATTTATTGAATATGATATATTCAAAAGAGGTTATTAGAAGAAGACTTTATAGATATAATATTCGATAATTTTCGATTTGTTTATAATATTTCTTTGTAAATACAGAATTGCTTGTTATTCTAATAATTCATCTGAACAATAAATGCGCTTCAAGAAAAATATACTTACATCAAGTATGGCATCTAACATCCAACTTCAGTAGGACATTATATTATTACGTTGTCAGAGAATTATCAACCGTAAGATCTTTCGTCCGATCCGATTGGTAGTATTATAAGATTTATCAAAAAGCTCGTTTTCACTCTTTTCTGGGACCAGACTAGCTCTGAATATTCAGCTTATTTTAAATGGGGAATTTGTCCCATATTTTTGCTTCATTTCAATATCTTTGTAAGTTCATAATTTGACTACCAAATAGCTGGCCACGTTTAGTAACAATTTTATAGATTAATCTCAGAGCAAGAGAGTATATGTTTCTTAAATAAGAGTAGTGTTAAGGGGTTCTTAACAGCTCGCCTGGGAGCCACGTAACTGTGAATTATGATGGCAGTTGTGAGGAAATCCCCCTGCCTTTTTGAGGATATACGGCAGTTTCACGGTTATGTTGAGTTCAACTCAATGATTCTCCATTCTTAAGTCTGATTACTGTTACCATTAGGGTATCGCTGTTCGTTGTTATAGTTATTTTATATTTTTGAGTTCTTCCTTTGGTCAAATTATGTAGGATTTAATTTTGATTTTCATGTGACCTTTCTTTTCCGATCTGATTTGATTATACCAGTCGGAGGTTCTTTTACACAGGATGTCGGCTAGATTATGGGTACCACAACGGCGCCTTTTTCTGCAAGCATTATTGTGTTTTTTTGTCTGAAGGACATTAAAATTACTATTATTGAAGTGCTGCTCAGAATGTTTGCGTTTGTCAAAAATCCTGAACGGCACTGCATTTTAATGGGCAGGGTGTATCTATTACTATCGGCTGAAAGTCAGATTATTATAAATGATTTCCTATTTTTTCACTTACATAGTAAGTATAAACGCTTGAATTCGAGAGATTTATAGCTTCAAAAAGTTTATGTTTAGCAGCATATTATGTGGCCGTATCTATATATTATATTAATACGTGATGTAACAATCTTTGGAACCATCTTTATGAATATTTGACTTACGGGAGAGAGTAATGGCATGGTTTAATGGTAACCTAACAACTAAAAAAAACTTACTAATTTAGTTGTAGGTTACGTTTTTTAAATAATCATAGAATAGGCCGAACGGCAGGCAGGCATATTCATTTGGCAAATTCCATTGCCAAATGAATATATATCATTTAAATTTTATGCATTTGAGACAAATTACAACAGATAAACTGATGATGCCTACTACTCGGCTAAGTCAAGTTAGTAAGTCTTTTGTTGGGCGATGTATATGCTTTTACAACAAGATCGCAGAAAATGTTCAAAACAAAAGTATTACGTTATTCAAAAGAATTGTTAAAGTGTACCGTTTGTGTGGTAAAGGCTACGATAACATAAATGACTTTCTTAATGATACCACAGATTGGGAATGGAGTGACCGCCCTCAGGCTATTAAATAATAAGTTTAATTGTACAATATTACTTTGTAAACATATTTATTCGATGAAAAAAAAGCCTGTTGAGTTTGTTGCGCCCATTCTTCTCAGGTCTGAGGCATTCATTTTGGAATGGGTGGTAGTTTTTTGACTTTCAATAAGTGATGTCACATCCTATTTTGAATAAAAATATTTGAATTTGAATTTGAATATGTGCAACCCTTAGTAATGAACACCTAAATTAATAGGTACTATAACTACAAGATAAACAAACAGTGGATGAAGGCGAACTGATACTTGTTATTCTTTTTTTAACTTACACAATTTAAAAACAGTGGCACTGAGTTTGTTGACACTTCTTCTTATTAAAACTTAATTTTTCCGAGGTGGTAGTAAAATATTTGACATTCATAAGTGTTATTTTGACCTTATGGTGATAATCACAAAACAGGTAAAAGACATTATAATAATACATAATATATAATACTTTCTTTCATATAATATGGGATTAAGCACATTACAAACTAATTTGTTATGTAAGTTTATTTGAGTTTGACTTTAAAAACGGAAGGCATAATATTTTACAGCAATACCGAGATCCGTATTACTGATTCTGGATCTAATATTCATCATCAGTAGTCGTCCGTCGACATCACAAAGCATTATTCGTAATCAGATACAGTAAATGTTCCCTAGGCTCGTGTTCATAGCGCCGCATACATTATACACGAATCTAAATTGAATGTGCACTTTGCTGAATCAAAGTGTAACTTAGAGTGATAGTCTCTGTCTATTTATGTTTTGTTCATGCACGTTAATCTCAGAAATGGCTAAAACGTAAGCGCGTCGTAACAGCGCATTTAATAAAAAAAAAACCTTATGACGAAGGTTTTCAACCAGTGTGTGTTGCCAGTGATGACTTACTACGCAAACGTGGTCCCTAACTATGGGCCTTATGAAAAAGCTCAAAGTCGCTCAGCGTGCAATGGAGAGAGCTATGCTCGAAGTTTCCCTGCGAGATCGAATCAGAAATGAGGAGATCCGTAGGAGAACCAAAGTTACCTACTTAGCCCAATTGATTACGAAACTGAAGTGGCAGTGGACAGGGCATATAGATGGACGTCTGGCCGTTGGGGCAGTAAAGTTCTCAAATGGCGACCACGTACCGGAAGACGCAGTGTTGGTAGGCCCCCCCATAAGATGGACTGACGATCTGGTCAAGATCGCCGGAATACGTTGGATGAGGGCAGCGCTGGACCGATCGTCGTGGAAGTCTTTGGGAGAGGCCTTTGTCCAGCTGTGGACGTCTTCCGGCTGATGATGTACTACCAAGGGTGTGAATTGTCAATTTTGTATATGCACGTTAATCACAGAAATGACTTAACGAACCTAAATCCACAGATGTATTGTGGTAACATAAACATATCTTAATGTTTAACTCGCGGGCGCCCCCTATATTAAAAGTTTGTTGATTGTTTATAGGCAACAATTTGTGATATAATTTTATTATTTTGTTAATTTTTTTATTTGTTCAATTCTGCCAAAATCATGATCCATCCAACTCTCCGGAGTTTCAGCTGCGAACCTGCAATTATATTATTACTTGTATTAATAAGTTAGAAATCAAAAATTTGAGAATCGATTATGTTTAGTGAAAAGTAGAATTAATATATTTATTCATTCAAAGAAAATATATTTTTTTCTTCCTAACCTTTATTTAAATATAAAAAAAAGGAATTCTAAACAAGATATCTTCAGATATTGTGTTAAATCTACAATAAAATTTAGGTTTAAGAACATTCATTCTCTTTATGAACAAATTATGTGTAAATTCTATCAGGCCGTTATTAGGAAATATTTCCGTGTCAAAAGAAAGTAGCCGATATCAGGATCAATTTAACGGAGGTATAAAAATTCAATAATATGTAAATTCTCCCTTAACGTTGGCCTTAGTTGAAACTTTTGAAGGTACTCCTTGGCGAAGCAAATTGAATGAAGTACTGCGACAACGACATGCTCCGTTGAATGTTCTTGATAATTTTAACATTATTTTGCAAACAATTTTCGATTGGTCTTATTCAAGTCCTGTTTTTTTATGATGAACACGATTTTATAAAAACTGGATGAATTTCATCATAATATACAGATCGTTTTATATACATCTATGTGTAAGCCCAGACGTGAGGGTTATCACTTTAAAAAAAACATAACAAATTGTTTAAATTTCCAAGAGCGACATCTCAAGTCAATTTTCTAATATGCAAACATTGGGGTTGACCAGGTGTCAACTGTAAAGTATATCCTGTAGAAGAAGCCACAACCTGAGAGCTGAGAAAAGCATACAAGATTTTATAAGCGATACGTCACTCGAACGGTTTTCACAGTTGGAAAGAGCGCTCGCACGGAACGCTAAAGGTCGTGGGTTCAAGTCCGGATCGTTCATAAAATTTTGTTTTCAGTTTTATTTGTGTAATTAATCCTAGAAGTGAGGATTATCACTTTAAAAAATAACAAGTTCACCTTGTTATCACTATAATTATCAAGAGCCAGTCTATTCAAACCATTTTCCTGGATCCATGACGCGCTCGTAATATTAAAGTCACAAATTAGCAGAAACATATCATTTATTTATTTATTATTATGATACACTATTGATCTTACACTAATCATTTATAACTATTCAAATTATAAACTATTAAATATTTATTTATTTATTTATTTATTCATGTATAGGAAACAAACAGTATTATGATACTTAAATATTAACAAATCTTAAAACTTACACTTTCACCAGTGAAGTTTCCAACAATTTATACGACACTTTTAGTTAAAAGGTAAGCAACGGTAAGATAAAAACCACAAAACAAAAGTAATACAAATTAACAACTAATTACAAGCTATATAAGTCACACAATACTATACACGCCTATTATACAATACTATAATGAATTAGTTACAAATGAGATAAGTATTCAGAAAAAAAATGTAAGAATGGGGTTAAAAAAAATCAGTAATTATTTAAATTATCACAAACCAATGATCTGAAAACATTTAACTTTTCATGAAATATGTGAATATGACTATATGCTCTATTATAACAGCTACATGCCCGAATTATAAACCTGTTCTTTCCATGTACTGTTCTCGCATAGGCAACATCTAATACATCTTTATATCGGGATGTAGGTCTTCTGCAGTGTAATCCTATTTTACTTAATAGAAATGGAGAATCAGCTATATTATGTAATAATAATAATAAATATTATAAATAACTAACACTAATTATTCGTAACTTATAACTATGGTTCGGAGTGTATCTATTAAAGTGTACAATTACAAATAATTCAAAAATTACAATAATTGTAACCAGAAGTAGATTAATTAATTAGATTGTATAAAAATACGCAATTATTTTTATACTTTTTAGTGCACATTACATCTATTATTCTGGAATAGTGTTGTTGAAGCTGTTGTTTTTTTGTTAATATTTTTTTTATTTAATGACTTTTAGTGAATTTAAAGTACACTAACTAAAAATAAACATTTCAAAGCATTCAAAACATCTTGTTCTCTTATTTCGACAGATGTCAATAAACATTGAGGAAAGTAAAATTTTGGGTACAGAGATTGCGATACTTCATTAGGTGAATAGACTGACGACAAATGCGAGGCAAATAGGCTGCGTATTTCTATGCCAGTATTAGCAACTTTGTCATAGAGATAAACTTCACTAGGGATGCCAGAAATATAACCTCGTTGTTGTTTTACAAAAGACCAGAAAACTTTGGGTGATTTTTTTAATGATGTTTCAACATTATTAATATAGTTAGAATAACATGATTTAGTTGATGATTTAATACGTTTATGGGCCGAGGTTAACTCTATATGGTCCCGCGGGTTTTTATATATATTGTAGTTTATTAGAATTTTATCCCTTCCTTTTATAAGACCTATGAGATTTCGTGAAAACCATGTGGGATACTTTGCGTTACGGGGTTTAGCTTTAGGTATAGTGAGATCAATAATACTTCTTAACAGCTCATAAAATTTGTCAATAGCGCTAATAATATCCTCCGACGATAAAAGTTCCCTTTGCCAGTCGATTTTACTTAGCTCATCATTAACTATGAAATAATCGGCCTTTTCAAAATGATGAGTGGCGATCGGGTTCTTATTAGCGATGGAATATTTATTTGCTTTATTATTGATACTTATTTCAATAGCTGGATGATGTTTATCAAGTTTACATAAAAAATATCATCAGGAATATTATATAGAAAAATATCAGAACTGTTGTCGAAACACGACTTAAGTAAATCGTAGTGACTAGAATTATGTGGGAAGTATACGCACGCAATGTTTAAATTACCTACACATTTATTTAACTCCGGAGCGGCATTGGCAAGCCTCGCAGCCTTGTTGTGTGGCCGAGCGCAGTTCCACCGTTGGCCACAGCTCCTCAGCGTTGGCCCACGAGCTCCACTCGGGTGAAGAGCCCCCGCTGTACGGCCGTCGCCACGATACGCTCGAGAATCTGGTCGATCCCTTTGAACACTACGAAGTTATGACAAAAAATCTCATTATCACTCAAATCAGCTGTGAGCCAAGTTTCAGTCAAACATATTATTTCATAATAAGACCGTCCATCATTTGTGAGAAATGAATTTAATCCTCTAATTTAAACGTAATCCTCTCACGTTCTGATAGAAATTATTTAATATTTTTAGCCATTGTAACAAATTGAACAAGTAAAACAAAATAATATTATATTTATATTAAAGTCAACAATACCTGTGTAATCCCAAAGTGCCAGTGCTAATACCATGCACTTCTAGAGTAGATATTAAATCTAATAATCACTTTAATTTACGCAAATTATCCTTAGATTTGTGTTTAAATTTTGAAGTGTCAATCGTCGAATCCACGTCTGCAAAGAGATGATGGTTCATTGTGTGTCTTCTGTTTCATTTATCACGAGGTGTGCTTAAAATTTAATTACACCAGAAACTAGAACATTACGTCAAAATGTTAACTTCCATATGCATAAAAATCAAACTCAGCTCCACATAATACTATTTTTTTTATAACAATAAGAGACGAGAAGAGCAGTAAAAAACACAATAATGCTTACACACATTACTGCATCTCGGCAGAAATAGGCGCCGTTGTGGTACCCATAATCTAGCCGGTATCCTGTGCAAAGGAGCCTCCCACTTACTCTACTCAGCTGAGTAGTTCAATATTCTGAGGCATTTATACTTGTCCCTTCTGTTGACATTATGATTAAAACAGCTTCTAGATATCCTAATGTGTAATGCCTATGTACAAACATGACATTATCTAGAATATATTGAAAGGCAACTGAAGTTAAAAATATTAATTTTTAATTTAATAATTCTAACAGGTCTCTTCTAAGCCACTAACATGGCATTAATATTGGCTGCATTACCCCATAGGAATATAACATAAGACATACTATGAAAATAACTAAAGTAAATAAAAGGCTTAACAGACGACATGGATTATTGCACATCTACGTTGAGATTACACACCGGGCTACGTTAAACTATGAGTTATGATCGCCTTGTGCCGGTTCAATATCGCCTTTTATGAGGAAATAGTATTGTTACGACGCGTGTGGACTACTAATGTGAATGAAAACATGCGAATACCTGCATATCATGATAATTCTTGACATGTGCTATGAAAAGCACATTCCTTAATAAAATATACATCGCTTTGGCTCAATCAGTGATCACGTACTGCATCCCGGTATGGGGCGGCACAACTAAGATAAGCCTCTTAGAATTGGAATGAGCTCAAAGATCACTTCTGAAGGTCATATACTTCAACCCCTTAAGATTTCCAACTGATTCACTTTATTTAAATTAACTTTATGTTTAGTAACAACATTTCAGCCGTCCACAAGTCACTTCCGGTAGATCACGCGAAATTGATCAGTAGAAGAAATGCTAAAATAGCTCCCACCATTACTGTTCGCACTGCTTTTGCTGAACGACAGTTTAGCTGTCAATCAGTGTACTTATATAATAAAATAAATCGTGACCTAAAATTATATCCTATGACATTACATCTATGCTTTAAATCGCATAATAGCTTTAAATCTTTGCTAACTTGTCTTGCTTATGAAGTGGAAAATCTTCTGATCAGACTGACATGACAAGCACACGCATTCTATAGATGGAACCCAATTAATGTTCCAAACACAAACCCACTTGCACACACTCACTCACATACATACACACACACAGTTTTCAGACTTGCTTTAATTGTGCGATATTTGTAAAATATTGTTTTTAATCATTTTTGTTTATAATATCTATATTGTTTATCGAGTATTATGTATCCGCTAAAGAAGTTGCGAGATATTCCCAATACAAGTGTCCTACTACAACTTACTGGGAAGTCTCAACCACTGAAATGTATATTGAATCTTTAAAATAAACGAAATTTATTACTTTTTATTTTTATGATATTATAATTATAGACTAAAATATTTTCTTAACAATTACTTATTTAAATTCAAACGTCTTTCAACTTCAACATAGCACTACTCGATATATTACGACTATAATATAAAAAATTGTGTGTATTATATTATTATAATCTATATAATCCTGTATTCTATAGAATTGTTATACCTATAAAAATATAAACCATAATTTATTCCATAATTTTCCTCGGTATTCCCTATAATATAATAATAATATTGACACACTTTTACACAAATTATCTTGCCCCAATATAGCCTGTGTTATGGATTGCAAGATAACGATATATTTAATACAATATACTCACTTAAACATAAATACATATAAACATCCATGACTCGGAAACAAACATCAATATTCATCATATAAATGCTTGCACCTACCGGCATTCGAACCCGGGACCGGGCTTAGCTTAGTAGGTAGGATCGCTAACCACTCGGCTATACAGGTAGTCTATAGTCTATACAATACCGAATTAAAAACCGTGTAATGCGTGGAATACGCGTTTGTAGTCAGAATAAATCAATTAAATCAAATAAATATCACTTCATTTGTTTCGGTCAAGGAAATTACAATTTTGAATTTCATTATCATTATCAATATCATTAAGCTTTAATGAGAAGAAATGGTAAGAAACTCATTACCTCTTAATTTTAGATCAATATTTACGACTTCGACTTCGATAACTAAAAAGTATAAATTAACCTAATAAAGATTGAATCTACCTAATAATATATTATAAGAGCTACCTATTTTTTATTTTATTCATGGTTTTTTTTCCTTATATGTATACATTTAGATATTTACTTAAAAATGTATTTGTTAGTATGTGGTAGTATTTCACTATTTTAAACAAAAATACCTATTTTATTAGTATAATTAGTTATTATTTTCGACATAAGGACCGCTTTTAGCGGTAAAAGCCTCCTCCGTTGATTTCCACTCGTTCCTGTCTCTTGCAATTCTTGTCCACTGCTGTTTCTACTATGACATCGGTCCATCTCTTATTAGGTCTACCTCGATTTTGTTTCCTATTTATAGGGTTCAGTATAGGTACCTTGTTGTTGTTCTTTGTATATGTCCAGCCCATTTCCATTTTAAACAGATAAGGCTACATCTTTTGTGTTGGTTTTCTTTCTTATTGTGATATTTTTTATTTTGTCTCTTATTCTTAGCCCCATATACTTCTCTCAATTCCTCTCTGACAAACTTTAATTTTTTCTAAGTTTCTAGAGGTTAGAGGCCGTGTCTGACAAGCGTAAGTGGGGCATGGCATTAAACAGTTCTCCATAGCAACCTATTGATAGGTTTTAATTCGGTGCCAAGCCCTAAACAAAATAAAACTAAATATTTTAAATAGCTACTTACTGCAATTATCAACGTCATCTGCCCGCGTCTGTCTGTCCGCTTGGGTTGTTTTGTTCTAGACGCGGCTATCTCGCTCAAAGTCACGCGTGGCGAGTGTACATCATATCAATAGATTGCATTAAGGTAGCATAGAAATAAAGCAGTGTTCCTTATAACAGAATCATTTAAGATCATCCATAACTTTATCCTAACCTAACCGACCTGGGGAAGTCTCACACAAACTTTCATGCCCTTGGGATTTGGGGATAAAAGTTCAAACTTTTAGGATATTTTGTTGTTTGTGTGCTAATACTATCAATAATATAAACAAAGTTCAGGTTTCTTAGACATTAGGAAGCACCCTTAAAATATTGATAAGCATCAGTGAGTCAGTGACGAACTCAGGGTTTTTTTAGATATCAATAAAATCGTAATTATAAGAGTTACGCAATTAAAACTTTTGTTTAATAAGTCCGGTACTGACAACATATCCCGAGAATTTTGTTTGTATGGTATAATCTAGACCCAAGTTAAAGGGTTTAAGAAAACGACGAAGCGTTTCGAGAGAAGTTAGGTAAATACCCTTCGCTTAGCTCGTCTAAGCGAGGGCTCAGCAGTGTCTAGATATATGCCCCAGAGAAAGATTTATTTATTTCCCTCTCACCTGTATGTTACCTATACAAATCTTATAACAACCTCGAAAGGTTCGTGAAACGAAAGAGCTTATCTGAAAGTAAAGCTATCATTGAAAAAATCTTCCCAAGATATCCAACACATGCTCTTGACAGTCGGGACACATCGCAACTTGAACGATTTACATATTACGTGACACTTTTGTGAAGCCCTTCATTGACTGCGAAGATATAAAGTGAAACATCAAATACGATATTGTTTTTTGCACTGTTGCTCATCATTCAATAAACTGTTTTTTCTTTCAATACTGAATTATCACGTTTACAATACTAAGAGTAAAGTTATAATCTCGTCGTAAACAAATCAATTGGAGACGTTTTGGAAAATTATAATGGAGAGGTATTCAAGAAATTGAGTCACAATCAAAATTTAAAATAATACAATATTAACAGATCTGTCAGCCATTGTACTTCTTTTACATGGTTAAAATTATATTAAATAAAAAAGTGATACTGAATATATCGTTACCTTATGTTATGTTATGATAATATTATACAAAATATATGAAATATAAGAATTGTTTTAATATACTTGAGAATTGTAACACCACAGAAAGCTAGTGAATTACTGGGCAAATGAGACTTAACATCTTATGTCTCAAGATGCCGAGCGCAATTATAGAGCAGCTTAGCTAATTTTTGGGCTTTTCAAGAATCCTGAGTGGCACTGCATTGTAATGGCCAAGGCGTATCATTTATCATCAGCTAAACGTCCTGCTCGTCTCGTCCCGAATTTTCATAAAAAAAATTACTTACTGAAGTTGTAGGTCGAGCATCAATATTTCGAGCGATTGTCAATTCTACGATTATCTAGAAGGCAATGCATTTGAGTAGTTGAGTTGAGACAATAATTATAACTGCATCACATTGTCAATCTAGCAATCCAACCAGCTCGGCCACATATTATATGCATTTTGCTCATTCAATTCACTATAGATATCTAGGTATAAAATATTCAGGATCCAGTACTCTGAGAATTATTTCATCACTTGGCTTTAGGTGAAGACGTCGCGTAGCTTAATTGTGTCACTTTTTTCACAGAATATATTAACCGTAAGGTTCTGAAAACTTGATTGGACTTGATTTCTGATTCTGAAGTTCAACATTATAACATATAAAGTGTGATTTCCAAGAAACTTTCTTCCACGTACTTGGTACTTAAGTTTAAGATACTTCCCAGCTGAATGTGACACCTAAAGGCGTTGCAAGGGAGTATGGGCGGCAGAGCTCACTTACCTATATTTTCGGATCAACTTGATCATGTCAACAACACCACATCAAAAGCCGTCTGGCCTTTTAGGAGGATTTCAGAATCATACACGGACTTAATAATTTTAGGTAGGTACTCCTATTGTACGATATTACATTGTAATCCATATTTTATATAAAAAAAAAGCCCGCTGAGTTTCTTGCGCCCATTCTTCTCAGGTCTGAGGCAGTCTCTTTTGAATGGGTGGTAGATTTTGACGTTCAATAAGTGATTATAAATCCAATTTTGAATAAAAATATTTGAATTTGAATTTATTTATTTATTTATTTGTTTCTTGTGTAACGTTCCTGCGAGGGCTTGAAGTCAGCTATCTCGATAAATGACACGACGGCATCGCTCCTTATCATCATTTAAGCTGAAGGACGTCCACTGTTGGACAAAAGCCTTTTTTATGAAAATAAGGGACGAGACGAGCAGGATGTTCAGCTGACAGTAATTAATACGCCCTGCCCATTACAATGCAGTGCCGCTCAGAATACATGAAAAATCCCAAAAATTCTGAGCCGCCTTACAACTGCGCGCGTCACCTTGAGACAAGATGTTGTCTCATTTGCCCAGTAATTTCACTAGCTACGGCGCCCTTTAGACTGAAACACAACAATGTTTACACATTACTGCTTCACGGCAGAAATAGGCGCTACCCATAATCTAGCCGGAATCTTGTGCAAAGGAGCCTCCTACTGGTAAAAGCCCCCCCAATAGATCTGCGCAACTATCGGCTCTGCGATCGGTCATAAAACTTATTCCGGCATATTAATGTCGACAATTAATATGTATTTGCTACAGAAAAACATCCGACTTGCTTAAAGGTCAATGAGGTTTAACATCCTATGTCTTAAGGTGACGAATGCATTGAAAAAGGCAGGGTGTATCAATTACCATCAGGCATCAGCTGAATCTCCTGCTCGTCTCATCCCTTATTGTAATAAAAAAAAATATACTCTTGTAAAATTGTATTTTACCTTACCTCTAAAAATTTGTTTATAAAAATGGTTCTTCAAAAGAGATAAAAGGATTGGATTAAACATTGTATCCAATGATCTCAAATAACAGATATTGTTTATATAAACATTTGTTAGCTATTACGATGAAAGGATTACGATGAAATAAAACGAATTAATTTGTTGTAGTAAATTGGATCCTAATGAAGCAAAGGCTCTTTAAGTAAACAAGATCGTCTTCTCCGTGTTTACATCATTCAACGGTTCGTTAGTTGTGTTTCAAATTCAATCACCTGATTCATATACAGATGATTGTTTCACTTTAACACTACTTTTCTCAGCTGTTGTTTGATGGCAAATATTTTATTGCTTTTAATCCGAACCAAATGGGAAGTGAACTTCACAAATGCTTTAGAGTTTAGATGAAAAGTATTTTATATTAAACTAGCTGACCCGGCAAACGTTGTTTTGCCATATAAAGTATAATTCACGCGATAGTTTTATAAGTAATAAAATATTGCCTATGTAGCCTGTACAACATTTTGTTCTATTGTCAGTAGTTTTTGCAGCGCACGCAAAAATAGGTTTTCGATTTTACACCTTGTGTTACAAAATAGCAATTTTATTACGGATCCCTAATTTTGAAAAAAAAACATAGCCTATAGCCTTCCTCGATAAATGGACTACCCAACACTGAAAGAATCATTCAAATCGGACCAGTAGTACCAGAGATTAGCGCGTTCAAACAAACCAACACTGCAGCTTTATATATTAGTATAGATTAAAAACCTAATGTTGAGATATATGCATTATCTATCTTGAAGAAACTGCAGATAACAACGATAATCACCAATTTATTATTAGTTCTTCAGTTTATGATTTACGATCTCGTGTTCCTCTTTACCGTGTGTTCCTCTTACACTAACTGACTACACGTAAATTACCGGGGCCTCATTTTCACAGGATAGCATATGCCAACAATATACTTCGCATAAGTTCCATACTAGTTTTTTATTATCGTTTTTTGAAAACTGTTTTGGGCACTATTATTTTTGTTAGCATTTTATTTTTATTTACCTTTCTTTTGAGTATACGTTTGATGTCAGTATTTTTTGTCAAATTTTCATAATGTCCTTCTATTGTGAATATAATAACATACTTTATTAAATATTGAATAGGTTACTAAATTACTATATTTATTCAAGCAAAACAAATCTTATAACTATCATCATCATCAGCCGGAAGACAACCACTGCTGAACAAAGGCCTCATCCGCTGCCCTCATCCAACGTATTCCGACGACTTTGGCCAAATCGTCGGTCCATCTTGTGGGGGCCCCCCACCGAGCGATACCAAACTATGTATTCCAGTAAGGCGTCGCCATTCGAGGACTGTACTGCCCCAACGGCCATCTGTACGTCGAACTATGTGCCCTGCCCACTGCCACTTCAGTTTAGCAATAATTAATAACATAATAATTAGTCTATTAACTTAATTTAAATACTATTATTACATTAAATTAAAACTATAAGAATAGGCTGATCCGTTGACTGAAATAGATGCCAGCGCTTCGGTTTCCAGCAGGCCTTTAATTGAGGCGTGAAGATAATACTTTGTGTGTGTCTCGACACCAAACGGCACAACATACTTAAAAAACAATAAGATGCATAAATGCAATTAATATTAGTCAGAAATTACATAAGCCATTTGTTGTTAATGCAAATCTTGATGCTTGTAATTAGTTATCGCACCTTGATAATTCAGGCTATCCATTATATGAATTTAATAAACAGACGAGACAAATACAGAGATCAGCTCTATTCATCTCCGGGCTATTAAATCTAGATTTGTAAGCGCCCGTATCGCGAACGAACCAAATCGGCCGCTAAGGTTTGCTTTCACTTGGAGTACATTAAGGTTTTTGCTCACAATCGAGACCAGACTCGAATTATAGAGTATGTGCAAACAACAAACGGGGCGCTAATCTTCTTGTTCTAATTGCAGTTCGTGCATAAATCCTTGATAATTATTAATTATTGCTAAATATTATTTGATTGACATTTCGTTTTGTATCTGAAAAAGCCATTGGATAAATGATTTGATGACAATATTTTTGATGAAAAATAAAGCCCGCTGAGTTTGTTGCGCCCATTCTTCTCAGGCCTGAGGCATTCACTTTGGAATGGGTGGTAGTTTTTTTTTTGACTTTCAATAAGTGATTTCACATCCTATTTTGAATAAAAATATTTGAATTTGAATTTGAATTTGATTTGTACCATATTTATAAAATACGCAGCCTAATAAAGATAATTAATTAAATCTACAATCGTCATCATATTATGAGCCACTGAGCCAGGAAGACGTTCACTACTGGACAATGGCCTCCCCTGAAGATCTCCATGATGATCGGTCCAGCAGTACCCTCATCCAATCTATTCCGATACGTGGTCGCCACTCGAGGACTTTACTGCCCCACCGACCATCTATCCGTCGAGCTATGTGGCCTGCCCACTGCCACTTCAGTTTCGCAACCATATGCTATGTCGGTGACTTTGATTATACACATATCGTCAATATTTCTTAAAAAATGTTCTTCCACTATAATGCTTCCCCAATAGATCTGACTTTTAGTAAATCACTTTCTATTGATTTTACCCTTAAATCAGGATTATGTTATTGTAGAACACAGAAAAGAAGAAATAAAAGTTACAATTTGATTTTAGTAAACCTGACGTTTCAAGACCTTTCCAGATCTCGTTTTCGGAGTCCGGACAACGAGAGTCCCCCTGAATGTAAAAACAGTTACAATTACACGCGTTTTAATCTTTTTAAAGTGTTTTATTTAAATACGTATAAGCAATGGGTTCCATCGCATATTGGTTTAAGGGGCAATGAGGAGGCGGACAGACTGGCTAAGCAAGCAACACTGAAGGTTAAAAAGATGTATATTAAACCGAATTTTACTGAATTCTTACCAAAATATAAAATGACATGTCAGGATTATGGGGAGAGTACTTTGATCGTAGATCTTTAGAAAAAGGAATTTGGTATAGAACTTTGCAGTCTCAGCCTCCTGATATGTCGTGGTTTTTTAATGTAAAGATTAAAAGGAGGTTCATTGTTATTGCTCACAGACTGAGATCCGGACACATGCCTTTGAATAAGTTTAAATTTTTGATGAAAATTGCGGAGTCACTCTATGTGAGTTATGTGGAACAATGGAGGATGTTGAGCACTTGTTAAAGGAATGTGTCCGATTTCAGTCAAGTGGAGACATAATTTTAAGACTTATGGGTTTGAACAGATTTGATACGGGCATGTTTGTAAATATACTTGCCCGCCCTGCATCTAAGGATGCCATAAGTCTGTTTGAATCCATAAGTCTTATTGTTTGAACACTATAGATATAATTTGCTTTTGGTTTTATTAACTTTTTTTTTTAGTTGGTTAAGTTAAGAATTTTGGTTTTCTTTTGTCTTTTTAATGTACTTAGATTATAATGGGGCTGACATGTACATACGTATAAAAGCCCCTTAATCAATAAAGAAAAAAAAATACGTATATCATACAATATGTAACAACGTTATTCATTTTACCTTTTAGCACTTTGTTTTTCTGTAAAAACTTTCACTACGCTAAAAATTACCATAACCATGCTTGATAACATTTTTAAAAGGGATCTATTGTTTTTTTTTAACTCGAATTGATATTATAATTATATTGTTGAAATCTCTTCAAATATTTTAAATACATTTTCAGAGTTTCCCTTCAAAATCAAATCAAAAATGAGAAGATTGGTTTGAGAACATAGTTCAAATGATTGCGAAACTGAAGTGGCAGTGGACAGGGCACATAGCTCGATGGACAGATGGCCGTTGCGGTAGTAAAGTCCTCGAATGGAAACAACGTACCTGAAGACGTAGCGTTGGTCTACAAGATGGACCGACGATCTGGTCAAGATCGCCGGAATAGGTTGGATTGTAATGGCGATATTTAAAAATTTACCTTTGTACAGCAGCAGTGAACGTCTTCCGGATGAAATAATGATGAATGATGATGATATCTGGATTTGTAGAAATGTTGCGTTAATGTAAGTTGAAAACGCATTAAAAATAATTATCCATTTCTTGAACTATTATAGTAAAACTAGTGAGGACCTGGTCGTCCCTCGAATGTCACGTTGTTGTTGGAACGTTCTAGCTGCCTCATTTTGACTATATTTCCGTGGGAAATCATCACTTAAAAACCCAAATTCAACTCTTTTGTCATCAAGACGTTTCCAACGATATATTATGGGGTCCTATAGTGGTTGCAGAAGAAAAAAATTATAATTAACATAAAGTAATCTCACATATTATGTTTGTATATAAAATTTTTGAAACTGTGGAGAGAAAATATTTAGCTATAGGTATCCATAATATAATAAACGCAGCTATTAGTAATCTCAGGACATTGATTTATGCTTGCCGTTAGCTCAATATAAAAAGAAAATACAAAATTTACACAAGTGATTTAGACATGTACTTTTTTCACATTTTTTTCATATTATTTTTCAATCTAATATGAAAATATTTGTAGATTTTAGTTTTTAAATTGTTAAAGTTTTATTAATGTCTTAAAAGGTAGTTGAATAAAGTCAATTATTATGAATGCTGTGGTAACTTATAATTGAATTAACTACTATTATTATTATTACTATTATTGTGTTATAATTTCAAAGCTAATGCTTTTAAAATCATAATTAATTGGAATAACATAATTAACAGTTTTCTTTTCGGTTGTCCACAGCTTTCCGTGAAACTTCCACGTTTTAGCTTTGACTCCAACTTCTAATGAAGCTACTTTGTGGGATATTTCAAGAGTACTTATAATTTCTTTTCTTTGCTAAATAAAGGGACTTTTAATGAATCATTTGTGAGAATTATGATTTGATTTAGATTCTCTATTTGAGTCGAAAATAAAATAGATATTATTATTGTATAATGTGCTATTTTTCAAAATGCAAACGCGAGTGTTTACATTAGATGTTTGGTTTGCTTCCAACACGCATTCTAAACCCTACAAAGTATTTTATTTAAATATATATGTGTATTAGAATATACGCTTTCTTGAAACAAAATATGTAAATATTATGCGATAGAATTAAATTTGTAATCATAGGTATTTATATGTTAATTTATAATGACATTATTTTTATTTTTGTTTTATGTTGATTTGGGTTTGTTATATTTATGTCATCGTCATTAAGCGACTAATTCAGGGTTTTTTCATTTGAAAGGATAAACTTCCAATTGATTTTATAAAAAGCACCACTCATTTCAAATATTATAACTGATATCGAATCCAGTTTCTTCAACAATAAACTATTGTACTAATTTATTTTTGTATTATTACAAAGAAACGCAATATTTAAATGTAAATGTAGCTTTATAGATGGTGTTGATAGATATTAAAAACGTACAAGAAAGATTTTTCAACTAAATAATTATTGGAAAGCAACGAATTTAATTATTTGAACTAAATATCAATATTTTTTTATATTTTGAAGTGAAAGCCCTCACTTCTATGATAAATTGCACAAATAAAATTTTTGGTTGGTTAGGTTGGCTCAGTGGAACTAGCACTCGCACGGAACGCGAGAGGTCGTGGGTTCAATTTTGTTTATAAATTTTATTTGTGAATTAAATATTTCAAACCAATTGAAATTAATTTTCCACTATTCTTAAGACTGTCCGCAGATCAGTAAAATAGTTTTTTTTTTATGAAATAGGAGGACAAACGAGCGTACGGGTCACCTGTTGTTAAGTGATCACCGCCGCCCACAATCTCTTGCAACACCAGAGGAACCACAGGAGCGTTGCCGGCCTTTAAGGAAGGTGTACGCGCTTTTTTGAAGGTACCCATGTAATATCGTCCCTGAAACACCGCACAAGGAAGCTCATTCCACAGCTTTGTAGTACGTGGAAGAAAGCTCCTTGAAAACCGCACTGTGGAGGACCGCCACACATCCAGATGGTGAGGATGATATCCTAACTTGTGGCGTGTCGTGCGAAGGTGGAATTCCGCGGCAGGAATCAGGTTAAACAGCTCTTCGGATAAATTAAAAAATAAAACACTCCCCGTGATAAATGCGGTAGAACACACACAATGAAGCGACGTCTCTCCGCAACGCCAAGTGATCCAGCCGTTCACAGAGCACTGGGTCCCCGACAATTCGAGCTGCTCTGCGTTGCACGCGGTCAAATGGATCGAGCTGATACTGGGGTGCGCCAGACCAGAGATGACAGCAATACTCCATGTGTGGCCGGACCTGCGCTTTGTAGAGCGCTAGTATGTGGGCCGGCTTGAAGTATTGCCGTGCTCTATTAATGACGCCCAATTTCTTTGAAGCCAATTTGGCTTTGCCTTCCAGATGACCACGAAATTGGCAATCGCTCGAGATATCGAGTCCCAGTATTCCGATACTAGGCGAGGCTTTGAGGGAAGTGTTGTCGAAGAGCGGTGATACGACAAATGGGGTTTTTTTAGTGGTAAACGCGCAAACTTGAGTCTTCTGGGGGGGTTAAATTGGACAAGGTTCAATTTTCCCCATTCCGCGACCTTCTCAAGAGAGGACTCGATAGAAGACACAAGTTTCTCCTGGCACTGGTCGACGATTTCCCGAGAGAGACCTGCATGGCCCGTGTATATGGCATCACCAGTGCTGTCGTCTGGATAGCAATGCATGTTGGAGGTGTCCAACATATCATTGATATGCAGAAGAAACAGCGTAGGAGATAGCACACAGCCTTGGGGTACTCCAGCATTCACGAGATTCGGGTTCGAGCAATAGCCGTCGACAACGACCTGTATGCTACGCCCAGTGAGGAAGCTGGAGGTCCACTTGCACAAGCTCTCGGGAAGCCCAAATGATCGAAGTTTGGAGAGGAGCGCCTTAAGCCATACACGATCAAAGGCCTTCGCTATATCCAGGCTAACTGCCAGGCCTTCCCCCTTGCTTTCAATAGCCGCAGCCCATCTATGTGTCAGGTATACCAGAAGATCACCTGCCGACCGACCATGGCGAAACCCGTATTGTCGGTCGTTGATCAACTGGTGACCCTCTAGGTATACCAAGAGCTGACGGCTAATTATGCTCTCCATGATTTTGGAGAGAAGGGAGGTAATAGCAATAGGCCTGTAGTTTGCCGGATCCGAACTGTCTCCTTTTTTTTGGATCGGATGGACAAGAGCAGACTTCCATGAGTCAGGGACTACGCCTTTAGAATAAGAGTGCCGGAATAAACGCGTTAGCACCGGCGTCAACTCAGGGGCACACGTCCTAAGCACGATTGGAGAAATGCCATCCGGCCCACTCGACTTCCTGACGTCCAACGAAAACAGAGCTCGCCCAACAGTTTTCTGTCTGAACTGTACTTCAGGCATAGAGCTCTGACACCGCGGGATGGTCGGCGGTGTTTTTCCGTTGTCGTCAAGAGTCGAGTTGAAGGCGAAAAGAGTGCACAAGAGATCGGCTTTCTCTTTTGCCGTATGGGCCAGGGTGTCATTCCTCATGTGCAATGGCGGCATGGACGGCTGGCTGAAGTTACCAAGAGCAGCTTTCGACAACGACCAGAACTTGCGTGTTCCGGTCGGGTAACTGGAAAGCTGCTCGCCGATTTTGACGACGTGTTTTGACTTTGCACGGGTGATTTGCCGCTTAAAAAATCTGGAGGCACGGTTGTGTTTCCTCTTAAGAACTGTGCAGTTTGGATCCTATGTGCTCAGCGCCGCAACCCAAGTTCGATACGCCTGTTTTTTGCAGTCAGATGCTGCTTTAACTGACGCATCGAACCAG
>CATIXQ010000012.1:17423253-17518511 GCA_949711755.1 Leptidea juvernica | reverse complement strand
TTTACATTGTTGAATGAACAAACAAATTTAGTCCCATCACCTTTGTTACGTGTCTCTTCCGGGGGTAATACGTCACAACAGCCGACCAATCACAGCGCGTCATTTCATGGGACGAGGGTATAAAAGAGCGGCTTCCGGCTCATTTGATTCAGTCTCGTGCCAGATTTTGGCGAGACAACACGTCCTGAGGATGCCTCGTGTAGAGGCGAAACACGTGTCGAATTGTTTAAAGACAAATATTGGCGGAATTAACACCAGAGAAAACTCAAATCATTTGTATCCATAATATGTATATAATATAGTTTAAGATCATGTAGATGAACAGAAAATCCTATGTTTGCATTTTACAGTTTAGAGACGTTTAAATTTTTTTTGCGAAAATATGGAATGGAGCTTCTTTTTTATGATAGAGGAGGACAAATTAACGTACGGTTCAACTGATGTTCAATGATCGCTGCCGCTCACATTCTCTTGCAACACCAGAGGAATTATAGATTACAGCGTTGCCAGCCTCAGAGAAAGGTATAAGCACTTTGTTTGATGTTACCTACTCTTGTCGTATCGTCCTGATAGCACCGCACAAGGAAGCTCAGTTTGGTTGTACGTGGAAGAAAGATCTTTGTTTACTAACGTGATTTATACTAACTATAAACTATCCCTATACTATAGCTAGGCGTAGATGAAATTGAGATAGTGGGGATGATATTGCAATTATCTTTTAATATTATTTGTTAATTAATTATTATTTATCTCGTACGAAGGTGAAATTTGGCGGCAGGCATCAGGTGAAACAACTCTTCATAAATTTATTTTCACGTTACATAAACTTCTTACACGTGTCCTAAAGGTTGCACTGTTGTCCCAGAAAATACACATCAAGCATGTTGTTCGTATAATTTCGTAGAAAATCAACATAATTAGATTCTTGCTACCGAATTAATCTTCGCACGACACGCCACAAATTAGGGTATCATCCGGACCATCTGGATGTGACGACGATACGACATGGGTATCTTCAAAAAAGCGTGTACACCTTCCTAAAGGTCGGCAACATTCCTGTAATTCCTCCGGTGTTGCAAGAGAATGTGGGCGACGGTGATCACTTAACACCAGTACCAGACCCGTAAGCTCATTTGTCCGCCTCTTTGGAACATTCTTTGTGTATTGAAAAGGAGCACACATATATTTTTCAATCTGGTCTTGAGGCGGGCTTGCCGTGCTATCAACAGTGCATAGGTATAGATTACAGACATCGAAAGTAATTCCTTGAAAACCACACTGTACGGGTACGTCACACATCTAGACGGTGAGGATTATGTATGATATATACCCCGGGATAAATGCAGTTGAAGACACACAGTAAAACGAAGTGCCCTGTACTTTCCCCGGGGCATAAAAATAATAGGGGAGTCCCAGGCCCATGGGTGTCGTAAGAGGCGACTAAGGGCTTTTTAGAAGTGGGAGAGTCACGCTGCAGTCTTTTGACGTCAGCACAATCGGGCCAGACTTGTCCGGGTTAATTACCACACTCACACAGAATACCAGCGTGAAGTAGCGGCCTAGTGCCGCTATGTTTCGTAATGGTCGAGGACCGGTGGCCATTCCCCCCCCCCCCCATCTCCCCAATAAAGATTATGAAAGCGGTCCTTAAAAAGATAGTACCCAAGGAGGGTACCGGCTCTACCAGAGTCGGAGAATCCCTCTCCGAGCACTCTAGCTCGGGCTGCCCTTCGTATTCTGGGGAGGGCACAGAACCGCGCATGACCAAGGACAAACGAGGCACTAACACCACGGCACCCCGCTCCTCACTCAACGTGGACTTTTGCAATATCAGGGGAATTCACTCCAACTTAAACGCCGTTCACCACCACCTTGAGACGGCGAAGCCTTGTGTTTCCTTACGGAGACGCAGATATCTCGACCTAGCGATACGTCATATTTAACGTACCCCGGGTACAAAATTGAGCACAAATTTTTTGCCTTCTGCCGGGGTATGTGTGTACGTTAGGGAGGATATCTGCTGTCGCCGTCTCGGCAATTTTGAGGGTAGGGACCTGTCCACTCTCTGGCTCCGAGTAGATTTAGAGGACCACGTCCGCATCTATGCCTGTGTCTACAGGCCCCATAGTGGTATCGCAGAAATCGATCATCTCATGGGCTGCGTTTAAGCGGCAATCGACGACGTGCTTGCACAGATCCCCTCCGCTGAAATCGTAGTCTTGGGTGATTTCAACGGGCACAATGCCGAATGGCTTGGATCACGTACCACAGACTACGCAGGGCGATCTGTGCATAATTTTGCATTGGCGTATGGTCTGTCCCAATTGGTTGAGTCGCCAACGCGGCTCCCGGATGTGAATAGCCACATGCCGTCCTTATTAGATCTTCTGCTGACTACACATCCCGATGGTTACCATATCTTTGTCGACGCCCCTCTCGGAACGTCCGACCATTGCCTGGCCAGGAGTGTAGTGCCTATCCGACGCCAACGTCGTAGTCCACCAGCGACCCGCCGCGTTGGCACTACAAGTCATCAGATTGGGATAGGATGCGTTCCTTTTTTGCATCCTACCCTTGGGGCAGGGTTTCTTTCCCTTCGGATGATCCTAGTGCCTGCGCCGTTGCAGTAGCCGATGTGATACTGCAGGGCATGGATATTTTTATACCAAGCTCTGTAGTACCGATCGGTGGCAGATCACAGCCCTGGTTCGATGCGTCAGTTAAAGCAGCATCTGACTGCAAAAAACAGGCGTATCGAACTTGGGTTGCGGCGCTGGGCACAAAGGATCTGAACTGCATAGTTCTTAAGAGGAAATACAACCGTGCCTCCAGATTTTTTAAGCGGCAAATCGCCCGTGCAAACTCGAAACACGTCGTCAAAATCGACGAGCAGCTTTCCAGTTACCCGACCGGAACACGTCGTTGTCGAAAGCTGCTCTTGGTAACTTCAGCCAGCCGTCCATGCCAACGTGAGAGGAGGAGGTGAGATGAGGATAGACACCCTGGCCCATACGGCAAAAGAGAAAGCCGATCTCCTGTGCGCTCTTTTCGCCTCCAACTCGACTCTTGACGACAACGAAAAAACACCGCCGACCATCCCGCGGTGTCAGAGCTCTATGCCTGAAGTACAGTTCAGATAGAAAACTGTTAGGCGAGCTCTGTTTTCGTTGGACGTCAGGAAGTCGAGCGGGCCGGATGGCATTTCTCCAATCGTGCTTAGAACGTGTGCCCCTGAGTTGACGCCGGTGCTAACGCATTTATTCCGGCACTCTTGTTCTGAGCGTTGATCACGACAGCAAGTAAAACACAGTCTTACAAACACAAGGTATCATTATTAGCGACAAACGTAACAAATGTAATGGTAGGAATGAAGGAAGGAAGCACTTCACAAAGACTTATAAAATAAGAACGTGGTCTTCCCGGTATGTGCGTACAACACAATACCTCGCTCGATAGTTCTTCCTTGACTGCCTGCTCGGCGCGCGCACAGCGCCCGCTCTAGCCCGCACTCGCACCGCATGCTGATCACACATCTTCATACTCGTTTCTTCTGCTCGACGTTCTTGACTACGACATATATATAAACTTACGAAACAAGACAATAATTGTCCAACATAGACATGTTAAATGTAGGTAATGTTAATTGGCATTGGCAGCAATATCGGGATCGGTATAACTAATTCTGGATCATTCATCATGAGTAGAATTTTGTAGACTTCAAAATTTCTCTAGGCTCGTGTTCATCGTAGGGCATGAATTATACACGAATCTTAATCGATTGTGCAATTTGCTACATATTACCTAAATAATAATATTTATCACTTTTATTCCTTATACAGAAATATGTACCTACTACTGATAGTATTAGTGCCAAAAACTGTAACAATTAATTAATCTTAAGAATTTTGGTTAAAGAGGTCATTAAAATTATTATCCTTATTTAATGCAATATATAAAGATCGTAACCTCTTCATATAACAACATTTTATTACTGGTTGAGAAAGCAGCGGAATCGGTAGACAACAATAAGTCAGTCAGTCAGTCTTTCTAGTGCAGCTGTACCGACCGGTTATCAGATTGAACGTAAAATTCAATTTGAGTTTAAGAACATTCATCCTCTTTATGAACAAATTATATGTAAATTCTATCAGGCCGTTATTAGGAAACATTTCCGTGTCAAAAGAAAGCAGCCGATATCAGGATCAATTTAACGGAGGTATAAAAATTCAATAATATGCAAATTCTCCCTTAACGTAGGCCTGAGCTGAAACTTTCAAAGGTACTCCTTGGCGAAGCAAATTGAATGAAGTACTGTGACAACGAAATGCTCCGCAAAATGTTCTTGATAATTTTTACAATGTTTTCATAATGATTGACAGTTTTTGCGTTCAAGTCACAATTCGGTTTTAGGGTGGGGAAACACTTTCTTCGCATTTTTTTTAAACTCAAGACTTTTTTTAATAAGTGCTATTGTAATATGAGTGCTAGTTAGAACATCAGACAAAACGAGTGTTATATCGGTTAATTACGTGCAGAGGTATACAGAATTTTTTCTACAATAATGAAAAGAATGAAAATATATTAATTAGATGCGGTTAAAAGTTCAAAATTTTGTGTCGATCCGTGTGATTTTTGAGATTCGATTGTGAAGTTGACGGCTTTTATCTTTCACAAAATACAATGAAGTTTTGTTAAAATCATAGAAATAGCAATGCAATGAAATTATCTAAAAAGTTGACTGTTCTACGTGTGTTTGTCCTCCTCTTTCACTAAAAAAATCCTTGAGAATTACTTTTATATATTACACTAAAACTTTATTAAATGAATTACTATGATTGTAATATCTTAAAAATTACCAAAGATTTTATGTATTTAAAACTAATAATTCGGTATAGTGTTTTTATATAATTTACGGTCACGTACGGTCAGTACAACTGCACTAGAAAGACTGACTGACTAACTCATCGTTGTCTCCTGATTCTGCTGCTTTATCAACCGTTAATAAACAACAAAAGTAATAACTATGTTATATTTGGATACGATCGAAAATGATTTAAATGAGCTGATTTCAATAAGTCTACTTTTCTTTGATGAATATTATTTCACTGACCTCTACAACCATTTTACATGCGTTACAAATGCGATAAAATATTTTTATATTACATAAGGCATAAAATAAATAAATGTGAAGAGTAAATAAAAGGCTTAACAGACGGTCCGGGCGCAGACGACATGGATTATTGCACATCTACGTTGAGATTACACACCGGGCTACGTTAAACTATGAGTTATGATCGCCTTGTGCCGGTTCAATATCGCCTTTTATGAGGAAATAGTATTGTTACGACGCGTGTGGACTACTAATGTGAATGAAAACATGCGAATACCTGCATCTCATGATAATTCTTGACGCATCTTGTAAGTTATTAAACAAATCGACGGTGAATAATACGATATACCTACTTTAATTTGAGATAAGCATTTTATTATAATGTATCTGTGGAACAACTTTATATTAATTTTGTTTTAACGAGCCCGACTTTAGCTTATTACAGTTTCGAAGAGCAATAATAATAATAATATAATAATATTGACACACTTTTTACACAAATTATCTTGCCCCAAGTTAAGCATATATAGCCTGTGTTATGGGTTACAAGACAATGATATATTTACTACAATATACTTACTTTAACATTCATATAAACATATATAAATACATTTAAACATCTATGACTCGTAAACAAACATCCATATTCATCATATAAATGCTTGCAGCTACCGGGATGAATCCGGGACCTGTAGCTTAGTAGGTAGGATCGCTAACCACTCGGCTATACAGGTCGTCTAAATAGCTCAGCAATAAACACTATCAGTTAAAGTCATCCACAGTTATTTTGTAATGGTATACCCACCGCGATGGCAAGCGTCCTGATCTGATGAATTGGGCGTTGGTATGAGTCGTGACTTGCGTTGGCACTCTGGCTCCTTCTCGTATTCAAGTTTCGTCAGTTGGTGCTGGGGCTGCTGCTTCGACTGCCGAAGACAACAAGAGTCGGAAAAATGTCGGTGTCAATGGTAAGACTCATTGTCACCGACATTTTTGCCACCTTTGTGCCATTTGGTGTCAAGACACTTCGCCCGTGGGCCCAGAGGCGCGGAGAATGTACAAAGTACTATCTTCGCGACTAAATAGGGCTACTGGAACCCAAGCGCTGGCAGCTATTTCGGTCAACGGATCAGATCTAATAACGATAATTTTATTTTAATGAAATCATAGTATTGTAAATATAGTTATAAGATTTGTTTTGTTTGAATAAAGACAAAAATACTTACGTTGGGTAAATGAAGGATTAATCTATATATACATATATAAATAAATAAATATATATATATATACATAAATAATACGTCATATTATATTATATTAATACATTATTATAAATGATAATATGACAGCTAATTCTCTCTTCTTTTTTCAGTCATTCTCAGACCTCCATCTAAATACATTCAATAGTCTCTGTTATGTTTTGTAAACTCAGTTAACACGGTATCTCTTTTGGTTATACTAGCCGGTAGTGACAGTGTGAATATTTCAACATAGGCGAGTGAGCAGCCAGCGGTTGAAAGCTCACATATAGCGTCATCATAACACCACTTCAGATAAAATGAACCGAAGTGCATCTCATCAACTATTTATACCGCACGAAATTTTATAACGTTCCTGAAAACTAAGTAGACTATACCGCGGTTTTTACCTATTTCAAATGGAATCTCTTGCAATTAAATGAGCAGACAGATTGACTACTTTTATTTTAATTATATCTTCAAAATCTAATAAGTCGTTACTAAATAGAAGTGACAATTAACTTCTGAAAAACTACACAAATCTTCTTTATGATAATATAGTCTAAATTATGTTTAATTAACTGATACAACCCTTAGGGCTATACGGGACACTTAGGTGCAACCAGTCGCCGCTACCAAGAAAATGTATACAGATCTATAGAGAGTTACTCACCTGGTGTCTGTTTGGTTGCGAAACCAATTTGGTGGCGCGACCAACTCTAACGCGTCATGACTCTGTTGTCTGTATGGTGTTCTGGTGAAATATAGCCCTTATAGATACAGGATAAGTATTTTAAGAGGCGCTCACAAAGTCTACAAAATCTTTCACACAACGGTCTACAGACTGGAAATCCAAGCATCATGGAAATTTATTTTTCTCAAACATGCATGGAAATGTTGTCATTATTTTCGAAGAAACAATACGAGGAGTATCGTATTTTCGGACAAAGAAAATCAAAACCATTGCAGGAGCGTTTTTTGAATTTGGAACATTACAACGCTCCTGCAATGTTGTATGAAACTACGTGCTAGGTTTATTAAAAACTCTTTGTAAGGATCTCTTTTGTAATTCTTGGCATACCTTAGTCACTTTGCGTTTGCCTGTCCACAGATAATAAAACAAATTGGCGGTAAAGCTGAAAATTCGACTTGTTTTGTTATTTACATACCTACACAATACCTACTCAATAAATATAAATTGATTAAAACTTTCGTGAGTCATTATTAATACAGTAATGACTCTTACTGTGTAAGAGGTGGGACGTTACCGCGGACCTACCACACTCACCCTGATGAAGGACCTCCGAATGGTCCGAAACTAGTCGGTACGGACACCGACAAAAACGTGAGTAAAGCCGTTATAACAGATAATTAAATATAAATTTAATAATAGTTAAAATGAAATTCAACGGTTCAGAGATTGTACTCCACCAGATTTAAGATCAGAAGCCAAATTGACAATGGAAAACCTGCTTCCAGCGAAGTCAAAAGAAAAATACAAGAAAGTATATGAAAATTTTATGAGTTGGAAAAACGAGAAAAAAGTGAACACTTTCTCCGAAACAGTATTTTTGGCGTATTTTAATGAGATTTCTAAAACTTAAAAGTAAAAGCCATCAAAAAGCCAAAAACACTATGGACAATTTATTGCATGCTGAAATGTACAGTTCATGTTAAAAATGGCATAAACTTGAAAAATTATGGGAATTTAACTACTTTTAATTTAGATTATATGTAAAAAGTGTGTTTTATTTCCCTGCATTCTTTTGAGTAAAGCACTATATTTGCCTCGGCGGGTAATGGCAATTGCCTGTCTCGTATTTAGTGAAGTTCTCGCCTACTTCCCGGCCTTTGCAATAATGTACTATTGTCAAAAATGCCTGGAAATTTACGGATTATTTTGACAATCTTGGAGATAAATCTAAAGTGCTGTACTGGCTAAACACATGCGAGCAGCGGCCGGCAAAAGTTGTATGAGAATCGTGTCGTGGCTTAGTAGCGTAATAAATTACATAGTAAACTCATGCACCTCGTGTAATTTAAAAATGGAACGATCTTTTACTCCGAAACATGGCAATCCAAAGAGGTAATTTAACATACGTTTTATTTAAATTTCAGACTGGCTTGCAAATAAAAAGCTGTTTATAACAAAAAAACAAATGACAACTTTAATGCGGGTAAAATTGTTGTAGTTCGTTTTTCGTCATTGGTTTTGAAAAGTACTTGTATTTGACAATGTAAGGCCAAGTGAAGGCAATGAGTGTTATGAACTTACTTTGCAGTGTGTGCAGTTTAGTTTAATTTTCCGCGCAATATTTGAGAATAGTACCTACTAAACAAGCTGCTCTAATTGTCTGGGATCCAGTATTCTCTCTCACAGGGAGGCTTCTTTGCACAGGATGCCGGCGAGATTATGGGTACCACAACGGCGCCTATTTCTGCCATGAAGCAGTAATGTGTAAACATTACTGTGTTTCGTTCTGAAGGGCGCTGTAGATAGTGAAATTATTGGGCAAATGAGATTTAACATCATATGTCTGAAGGTGACTAGCGTAATTGTAGTGCCGCTAAGAATTTTGGGGTTTTTTCTAGTATCCTGAGCAGCATTACATTGTAATGGGCAAGGCATATTAGTTACCATCAGCTGAACGCCTTGACAGTCTCGTCCCTTATTTTCATTAAAAAAAAACTCTGTGAACGGCTAGCTCACTTGGCGTTGCGTAGATACATCGTCTCTTCGCAACTTTGTAGCTTCTTTGTGTGTCTTCTACCGCATTTATCATGGGAAGTGTTCCGAAGAGCTTTTTGAGCTGATTCCTGCCGCCGAATTCTATCTTCGCACGACACGCCACAAATAACCATATCATCCCCACCATCTGGATGTGTGGCGTTCCTCCACAATGCAGTTTTCAAGGAACTTTCGTTACGTAAAATCAAACTATGGAATGAGCTTCCCTATGCGATATTTTCAGGACGATACGACATGCATATCTTTAAAAAAGCTAGAACTTCCTTAAAGGCAGTCAACGCTCCTGTGATTCTTCTGGTTTTGCAAGAGAATTTAGGCGGCGGTGATCACTTAACACCAGTTGACCGGTACGCTCGTTTTTCATAGTAAATAAAAAAAAAATAACAAAATAAAAACCGACTTTAAAAACACTATTCCAAAATAATACATATAATATGCACTAAAAAGTATAAAAATATTCCGACTCCAAAAATTACTATAATCGTAACTAGAATTAGATTAATTAATTAGATTGTATAAAAATACGCAATTATTTGCGTACTTCTCAGTGCATATTATATCTATTTGTTTAGGAATTGGTTTTTTGAAGTCAGTTGATTTTTTGTTAATTTTTTTTTGAGTTTTTGATTTTTTTTGTGAATGTATACTAACACTAATAACACTAAGTAACTAACAATTTGTCTAAATATGTGTAGATATACTAAATTTTCAATGCAGCAATGAACGTAAATGCTTTTTAATTTGATTACAGACAGTTAGAAATTCTGCCACAGATCGAACCTATACTGTAAGTCGTTAAGGAGTTCCATTGGTCATCATATTCGACTACGACAATTACTTGACTATATCTATGTTATGGTAGATGACTTAAATATCCTAATAGCATAAAAAAGATTCGGCCGAGTTTCGTTAATTTGCTCCTAAGAATTGAAGAGTTCCGTTACTTTGTCATGGATTACATAATCAGAACCGAACCAAACTCTCACCAAACTATCTTTGAAGTACATTATTTCTAGTAAAAAAAGAATCATCAAAATCGGTAGGCGCGATATTGAGTTATTCGTAAATTTATCATCCACATACGTATAGCAAATACAAGACTTTTATGTTTTTTTATGGCCACTGTCAGATCTGGACCAAATTACAATGAGACCACACGGATCGAACCAGCTTTCAAATCAAAAAAGAATTATTAAAATCGGTTCACCCAGTCGAAAGTTTTGAGATAACAAATATAATACATACCGACGAATTGAGAACCTCCTGCTTTTTTGAAGTCGGCTAAAAAATTGCCTTGGCCACAACTATGCCTTGATGAACATACCTACGTGTACATATTTACACTGTGTGCTCAAAAAAACATTCGATTGTTTCCCACTATGCATTACCATGTGTTTTCAAGGCGATAAAATCACAATAATAAAATAGGGTATTAAGTCAACTCAACAGACATGACATCCGTATAATGGTGGGCACCCTAACGGGTCACACATCACTAAACAAACACCTTTTCACAATCGGCGTAACGGACAGTCCTAAGTGCAGAGGTTGTCTGACCGAAGACGAAACGGTCGCTCACGTAATCCTGGAATGTGCGGGGGTGGCCAACCAACGGGCTCCAAGAAGTCTGTGAACACCCCAGGAATGTTCTGAACTTCTGGAAGGAGCTGGGCTGGTTGGAGTAACCGGCCATTACTGCACACAAAATGGACCCATGCTAGTGGTTTAATTGCGGAAACAGGAGCCCCTATACCATATAGGGTATTAAGTTTTCATAATTTCATCGTTTGCATATTTTGTAACTTTATTGGTAAATTTTTCTTTCTTTATTCTTCGAGCGATATTGTTATGTTTTAATTTTAGGTGTTTAATAAGGCTTTGTAAATTAATTTGTGTTATATGAAATAATAATATGTCTGTCTATGCCTAAGTAAACCTAAATTGCAGTGACTGTCTTGCACAAAGTGGGCGTGCGGCCGTCGGTCATTATCAACGCTATAAAAGCTAGGTATCAGACGATGTTTATGTTTCGTTATATCAATATAATATATTCTAGCATGTCCTCTGTTTAATACCATCAAAGATCAGGGAAGCCACTTGCTGCTAGAAATAAAAAGGTTGTGAGTGCTCTTAAGCCTTATTAGAATAGGAAAAAAAATATTCCAAAAAATGAAAAACAAACTAGACTTTAAACCAAATACGACCTGAAGCTACGTTATGAAATCTAATTAACATCATTGTACATTTTTAAAGATATTTCTAAATAATCTCAATTTCTGATATATTACTTATTTAAATCTTAATAAATATTAACCAATACTGTAATATAATTTTATTTTTTAATGTCTTGAAGATCATTTATGCTGTTTTCAACCTTTTTTTTTGTTTTACTTTAATAATATGACCTAACTACAAAACCTTAAAACATTGCCTGTTACAAAAAATAATAATAATAAAAAACAATTCATAATAATCTTAGTAAACAGCGTAGCAGTACTTCTGTACTGCTACGCTGTTTACTTACGCTGTTTACTTGTTTAGGAAACCCAATACAGTAATATTTTAATCGCTCTCTCCTAAACTATGTTCCACCATTCTTATATCAACTCCGAAAGGTCCATGAAACGAGACAACTTATTTGAAAGTGAAGCTATCATTGAAAAAATCTTCCCAAGATATCCAAAACATGCTCTCGACAGTCGGGACACATCGCAACTTGAACGATTTACATATTACGTGACACTTTTGTGAAGCCCTTCATTGACTGCGAGGATATAAACTAAGACATCGAACACGATATTGTTTCTGAATGATACTCGCTGTCCAAAAGCCCTTCGAGGATAAACTGTTATTCCTTCAACCCTACGGAAAGTTCTATGATAGATACCTTATATCACATCTATTGACACTGAGTTTTATAAATTTGACATAAGCACATCAGATTCCTTTATAGTGTAGGAATCGTTTGACAAAACTTGCTAATTATGCGATGATTAAAATAATATAATACTTTTCAAGTGATTTTCTTTTGTAACAATTATTATTTTAAATTGTTGAAATAATATAAGAAATAAGAACGAAACTAAAAAGTTACTGTGGTTGTGGGGTGAAACTTTAATTTAAATTTTGCATTGAAACAATTAGAATTTTTTTAGAAGCTTTAAACCGTTCATGGTCGTCATTATAATCAAATAGACAAGAAACCGTTGATTGATTAATTTTCGAAGACGTCCAGTGACAAACACAAGTGCGTAATAACATTACACATAAAGTAATAATATTTTTTTTAGCTATACTTTATATTGTCTATTATGATTTCAGACACACTTTTCTTATTATATATATAATTACATTAACTTTAGAGATTCATTTTATAATCAACATAATTTTTGGAATATTTTTTAAAATGTTAAATGTTAAAAAATAATTAAACAAAAATTAAGCAATTGCATTAATTATTTCTAGTGTAATAATTATGAAAAATTACAATTTTTTTAAATATTCTCGTTAAAATCAAAGGAAAGCTTAGAAGAAATTCTCGTCATTAAAATTATACTAAAGATATCACATCAGATCCTATGTGACGACCTATATAGCCGAGTGGTTAGCGATCCTACCTACAAAGCTAGAGGTGCCGGGTTCGAATCCCGGTAGGTGCAAGCATTTATATGATGAATATGGATGTTTGTTTCCGAGTCATGGATCTTTAAATGTATTCATGTATGATTATAATATGTATTTATGTATGTTTAAGTAAAAGTATATTGTATTAAATATATCGTTGTCTTGCAACCACTAACACAGGCTATATATGCCTAATTTGGGGCAAGATAATTTGTGTAAAAAGTGTATCAATATTATTATTATTACTATTAATAATACAGGAGCTGTTCCTACACACGTCTACATAATTGTTGATGAATTGAATGAGTTCAACTCTTATTAGTACGCGAGACTGAATTTTAACTTTTTATTATGTACAGTCAACCAGCTCTTTCTAGCTCTCGCGAGAAAATTAAATACAAAAATAATAGATTATTATGTAGGTATGCTTCAGACCCGAGAAGAACAGGCGGAAGAAACTCAGCGGACTTTTTTATATTTCGTTACAGTATACCTTTTTGCAATATCATTTAATAAAATTTATAAATAAATAACCTGGGGGCGTTCGCTCTATTCCCAGTCTGTGGTATCATGAAGATAATCATTTATGTTATAGTAACCTTTACCACACAAACGCCTTTTAATAGTCATTTTGAATTTCGTAATACATTTGTTATGAACAATTTATTAGATCATATAATATATTATGAAAATTATGACTGTCGCAGTTTCTATTCGTTAATATGTTTATAAACATACAGAACATTATCAACAATAAATTGAGATGCAACAATGAAAATGTTTTTTTTTGTTTAAATTTTTCTCTTAATGATAAATATATGTATTTAGTAGGGGCAATAGTAAAATTAACTGATAATAAAAATATACAAGCGCCCAGTGATAACAACCTGATTACTAAACCTTTAGTTAATAAAGAAATAGATTAAAAGTAACGTATTTGCAAGGAATTTGTAGTTTTTGTATTGTAATGTAATGGATCGCAGTTCAGAGACGGCTAAGGTTTCTTATTAAATTCTAAAGACTAGTTAATACTAACAAAATAATATACCTACTGTTAATAGTACATATTCCAAGGCGCTCATGGTTTTGTTTTATATCATCAAAGGTATTAATTTTGGACCTAATTAGTTCTTAATAATCAAAACTACAACCTTCGTCATATATATGTCTTTAAACTTTTCTTTATAAGGTTAAAAATATTTCGGAATCTTCCTGCAATTTTGATTATAATCATCCAGGAGATACTAATAATACCACGATAATATTCAATAGATATATCTCTTATCATTTCTCATACTTGATAATACCTACAATATAATCTTCGATAAGTTACACAGGTGCGTGGCTTTATGAAACCACGATGCAAGTGAAACTTCACAAAATATCATATTAATATCAAGATAATAACCGAAAGAAAAAAAAACGAATGCCTCACTTCTTTTTAAAAATGTAAATATAATGTGAGAAAATATATTGGTCAGGGGTATAGGGTTCGAACCTACTCTTCCTCTGGGGAACCAGAGTTTAAATCTGGCGCCTTAGATCGCGCCACCAAACTAATGATACAACTTACCCACTAGAATCGGCGGAGCACTGCGGGCGATTGTCACTTTAATAAACACCGCTCTTCGACAACACTTCCCTTAAAGCCTCGCCTAGTATCGGAATACTGGGTCTCGAAATCTCTGCCATCTGGAGGGCAAAGCCAAATTGGCTTCGAAGAAGCTGGGCGTCATTAATAGAGCACGGCAATACTTCAAGCCGGCCCACATTATTAGCATATTACGGAGTATTGCTGTCATCTCTGGTCTGGCGCACCCCAGTATCAGCTCGATCCAATTGACCGATTGCAGAGCAGCTCGAATTGTCGGGGACCCAGTGCTCTGTGAACGGCTGGATCACTTGGCGTTGCGTAGAGACGTCGCTTCATTGTGTGTCTTCTACCGCATTTATCACGGGGAGTGTTCAGAAGAGCTGTTTAACCTGATTCCTGCCGCCGAATTCCACTTTCGCACGACACGCCACAAGTTAGGATATCATCCCCACCATCTGGATGTGTGGCGGTCCTCCACAGTGCGGTTTTTAAGGAGCTTTCTTCCACGTACTACAAAGCTGTGGAATGAGCTTCCTTGTGCGGTGTTTCCGGGACGATACGACATTACCTACCTTCCTCCCTAAAAAGCGCGCCTCCGGGTTCCTTCAACAAAAGCACGTACACCTTCCTTAAAGGCCGGCAAAGCTCTTGTGATTCCTCTGGTGTTGCAAGAGAATGTGGGCGGTGGTGATCACTTAACACCAGGTACGCTCGTTTGTCCTATTATTCAATAAAAAAAATCTAATAAAAACTTTTTTATTAAGGTAAACTAAAACAAGACAATCTAACAAGTAATAATTACAATAAACACGTAATGTTCATAAATCATTTCTCGTTTTACATTATAGATACTCGCTATTGGAAATTGAATTTGATAATCTGTACTATTTACTCTGCTTAACCTTAATCAACCTTTAATAATCAGACCAGACTATACAGGTTTACACAAAACCTGTCTATTAAATCCAGACTTAATAACGCCCGCATCTCGACCGAACCTATCCGGCCACTACGATTTGCTTCTACTTGGGGTGAATTAAACCTTTTGGTGGCAATCGAAGCGAGACTTGAATTACAGAGTATGTGCAAACAACTGACGGGGATGCATTCTCTTAGTTTTAATTACAGTTTAAACATTAGAACTTGACATTAAAGATCAATTTACAGTCTCAAGATAATCCCGTGTAACGTATTATTGGTATATTATGTTTTATATCAGAAAGACAGTTGTGAGTGGTAAATTTTGTACTAAATTTTTAATATATGTCAGGTCACAAATAGGCAATTAAGGCAAAGCTATGCTTTAAATACAATATTTTCGTCTAAAATAGGGTATGGTCTAGAAGACATTTATTAATATATCGATCTTTATTTTAGACATTTACATAATGATTTTTGAAATTTACAATAAGCCACTTCAAGCAATTTTCACTTTGATGGGAAACAATTTGTTATATCATTATGGGATATTAAGGCATCAATTTAAAATCTCTAATAATTTACCAATTTGTACTTGTCTTGATATTTTGACAATGACAAAATAAATCCTTCTGTCTCAATAAGTATTTATTATACCCTGTGATTATACCCATCGGCCTGATATTCTTAATAATTTATGTAAAATATTGTTCTGTAGCAGTAAACTGAACAAAAGCACTCTTTTTGTAAACAATATCATTATATGTTAAATATTTTCATTCATTTTATTGACAAGAAAACTTCTTTATCGGCGTTGAGCACTTTTCTTGGGATTAGTATAAAATGTTAAACTCGCGTCAGGACTCGTGGCCTGATCGAAAATTCGTAAGACGGTCGTTGAAATAATGGATGAAAGTTGATTTTTCTGAAAGATAAACTTTTAAATGTAAAATAATTGTAATCGTTCTGAAGTGTTAAATTTTTATGTAATATAAATTGTCATTTTTGTGTACGATAGCGCAATAAATGAATATTTTGTGTAACCACATAAAGGCTAGTACTTTTCTCTGATAAATAAAGCAATTCGTGCGAAATTATTCCCTCACCATTCCAAAATATTTAAAAACTTGAACGTTGTGCACGTTCAAGTTTTCACTTCTGCCAGCACTCCCGGAGTGAAAAATTTATAAATTCTTACATAGTTTTTCCCGGTGGGAACACATTTATTTTAAAAAACCAACCACATTTATCAGCTCTATTATATAATATATATTATTCGCATGGAATTGGAAATGGAAACAGAGGCTTAGTTCACCGTTTGGACAATCAGTCCGTGGAAGAAAGTTCCTTGAGGTCCTCACTGTGGCGATATGATATCTTAATGTCTGGCATACGGTCAAATATTGGAACTCTTCGGCAGGGTTTATGTTCACAGCTCTTCGGAACACTTGACGTCATAAATGCAATAGAAGACCCACAATGAAGTGAATTCACTACACAACGCCAAGTCAAGTCGGTTATTACCTTGCCGTAATTTTTATATAAATCATATAAAAACTGAGATTTACTAACTACAACTACAAGATTTATGATTGTCCTCCTGTTCCTTAAAAAGATGAGCGACCATACGATTGAAAATAATGTTCTTTTAAGCGTGGTTAATAATCAGAAATACAACTAGTTTTTGTTCAATATAATGATATTATTATAGGAAATAAATATAAATAACTCTGTATAAATTTAGCTTTGACGGAACCGCTCTTTTAGTCGACTCTAGCCGACATCACCCGAACAAGCGTTACATAGCTGAGCGTGACATTTCACTCAATAACTACAAAATAAAGTGATCAGCTATACTGAACACTTATATAATACGCAGATGAATTCAGACAATATCCTCCAACTTGTATTCGTTACTAATTGTAGTTAACTGGAACAAATTAATAACGGAAGGTATAACTGATTCTGGATCTAATATTCATCATCAGTCGACATGACAAAGCATAATGCGTAATCAGATACGGCAAATGTTTCCTAGGCTGGTGTTGATCGCACCGCATATATTATACACGAATCTAAATTGAATGTGCACTTTGTTGCATCAACGTGTCTTTTAGAGTTATTGTACTGTGACTCTATTATTTATTTATTTTATTTAGTTCACCAACAGATTATTTAAGGTATTAAACCAATTACCCGCAAACCGGTGTGCATTTTTAAGTTGCACAAGTGAGGGGTTTTAAATCACTACATATAAAACAAAGTCCTCCGCCGCGTTGGTCTGTCCGTCTGTTCGTGATAAACTCAAATACTACTGCACCGACTTTCATATTGCTTTACCAATGGATAGCGTGGTTCTTGAGGAAGGTTTGAGTATATAATTTGTTAAGTTTTTGTATTTATGAACTGTATTTGTTGGAGGTATCAGAAAAGAGCCATCTGGGAGCTTTAATTAAAAACGGTGTCTAAACCTATTAAGATATAAAAAAGTAATGTATGGTGGAATTATGTATCTTATATAGGTCTTCAGAAAAGTCTGCGATAGCGTATGACTATCTATTAAGGATAACAAACTAAATCCATTTTTTTTTCTATTGACATAACAGAGTCTGTCGGGTCAGCTAGTTTACATTGAAAAAAATTGTCATTGTAAAAAAATCTAATTTTCGTTATATAAACAAAACAAAGCATAAGTTATAAGTGGTTTCTGCACTGATAAATTGATGCAATATTTTTTTATAATCCTGAGGGGAGTCAACACTATAAGCACCGAGTTTAGTTCTTCATAATTTTCCAATAAACGGTTTGAAGTTAGTGAGACGTGCACTATGAAGTGGCACTGAAAATTTAATATTGGCTATAATATTTGGACAGTTTTTCAAAATACTGTAAGTTATATTCAACCAACGCTATAGTGTTTTCAACGATTTCTTCCATAATTATCAATCACTGAAACTAGTGCGATCTGTCCTCGCGTGTCGCGTGTTCCTCGCCCAGTTGTTCATGGTAGTTAAAACTTAGAAAAAAAGCTCAAATTATTGAAAAAGTTTTAACAAAATAACAACTGACTTAAAAAAACTGTTCCAAACAATAGATATAATATGCATTAAAATGTATTAAAATAATTGCGTATAAAACTTGCCATAAATCACTCTTATTTGTTGTGTATGGTTTGTTGAGCCTTTTATTAAAATATGTACCTGTAAACTTTCTATATTTTCCTTTAGCTTTTCCCCTGAAAATATTTGTGTCGAATATTCTAGAAATCTCTATATTTTTCAACATAATAATAAAATTCTATGTACATAATTAACATCACTTATAAAATCAATGTAAACTCTATCAGGCCGTTATTGGGGAACATTTCCGTGTCAAAAGAAGGCAGCTGATATCAGGATCAATCAATTTAACGGAATGAAAATGCAATAATATGTAAATTTCCTTTAATGTTACGCTAAGCTTAAACTCACAAAGATACTCCTTGGCGGAGATAATTAACTGAAGTACAACGAAATGCTTCGGGAAATGTAATGAACATTATTTTTTACATTATTAAAAGAAAGGACTAGTTGACTTCATGTGGTTTGATTTAAATATTAAAACATAATGGTTTTCTATACAATTTTTCCTTTTACTCGTTTAATACAACTGCACTAAAGTCAAAATCAGTATCAAAAGGATATTCTATTCAGGACCAAAACCAAGATGATGATTGAAGATCGACCGATCGAATAGATTAATTTGCTAGAAACTGTCATAAACATAATGTTAACACCAGGAACAGACAATATAAACTTATGCTTAGAACTCAGCTAAGTCGATTTACAACAACATCCCATAAAATGTTCAAAACAAAATATTACGATATTCAAAAGAATTATTAAAAAACGTTGGTGTGATAAAGGTACTATAACTAATAAATGACTTTCTTAATGATACCAATAATTGGGAATTAATAAATAATTACAAATAAAGCCCGCTGAGTTTGTTGCGCCCGTTCTTCTCAGGTCTGAGGCATTCTTTTTGGAACGGGTAGTAGTTTTTGACTTTCATTTAGTGACGTCACATCCTATTATAAATAACAATATTTGAATTTGAATTTGAACCAACAATAACTCGCATGAATTCACGCAAATTGCGAATTGCAAGGTCGTGCAATCTTATGTATATCTTGGTGCTTTAATATCAAACAATGGAGGTTGTGTAGATGAAGTTAAACGTCGTATGGACAAATTGAAGAAAATATTAGAAACAGAAACGCAATAAAAGCTACGAAAATCCGGCTCGTTGAAACACTTGTTTTTCCCATATTTTTTTATGCTGTGGATATTGCGACAAGTCGATAAAAAAAAATTGATGCTCTGGAGATGTGGTGCTGGAGGTGAATGCTGGGAGTTTCATGGACCGAGTTTCGCACCAACGCAACATCTCCATTCTCCTAGAACTTGGTATAAAATAACGCCTTTCGGTGTTAGTACAGAACTTAAGTTAAGTGAATCTATCGAGCACCTTGTCGTGCAGGGCAAAGTGGATGGCACCAGAGATCGAGGAAGGTCGCCCATGCGATGGACCGACCAAATTAAGTCTGCTGTAGGTGGTTGGTGTATTGATCGGGTGTACCAGGCTGTTGGCCAGCAGGGAAAAGTGGAGAATGCTCATGAGGTGAATCACATCTGCTGATGACAATGTGTGTCACGAAGGCGAAGAATTCAGGAGCTTTTTTTATATAAACAGCGTTATTATTTTATTATCTATAATTTAATCTGTGAATCTTTGTAATACGCAATGCATGTATATAATTTAAAGTTTAAATTTGTAAAATATAAAATAAATGAAAATCGCCACTAACCAATTTAATTATCTTGTACTTTTTCCGATACGGGGCCCATGTGTCGGGCTCGGGTGTCACCCCCTACCACCTAAGACCTCCTCTGTACTGTCAGCCCTTAAAGCTTTTCCAACGAAGCCGAGCGGGGGCCTTGGAGGCCAAAAATAAAGCTCACAGACGCGGGGCATCTCGGAAGAAGACTCGAACCTCGGACCAACTGTAACGAAAATCACGAACGATCTAATTCAATTCAAATTCAAATATTTTTATTCAAACTAGGATGTGACATCACTTATTGAAAGTCGAAAAACTGCCACCCAAAATGAATGCCTCAGGCCTGAGAAGAATGGGCGCAACAAACTCAGCGGGCTTTTTTTTTTCATAAAAAATATGTTTTACAGTTAAAGTAACATTAACAAAGTAACATTGTACAATTAAACTTATTATTTAATAGCCTGAGGGCGGTCGCTCCACTCCCAATCTGTAGTATCATTAAGAAAGTCATTTATGTTATAGCAGGCTTTACCATACAAACGTTTTTTAACAATTCTTTAGAATAACGTAATACTTTTGTTTTGAACATTTATTGGGATCCTTTTGTAAAAGCATATGCATCGCCCCACTTGCTAACTCGACTTAGCCGAGTAGAAGGCATTATAATATATCTGTTAGTCCATTTGACTCTAGGTTTGAAGAGAATTCGTACTTGCCGGTGAGTGTGGTAATATATGTTTATGTGTTTGTTATTATGAGTGAAGTGTGGACATTTGTGACTTCGATTATTACACTGTAGACCCTCTTCAACCGACCTGCGTACCTACAAGCTGTGATAAAATCGAACCAATCATATTACGTATGGCATAAAATAAATAAATGTGAAGAGTAAATAAAAGGCTTAACAGACGGTCCGGGCGCAGACGACACGGATTATTGCACATCTACGTTGAGATTACACACCGGGCTACGTTAAACTATGAGTTATGATCGCCTTGTGCCGGTTCAATATCGCCTTTTATGAGGAAATAGTATTGTTACGACGCGTGTGGACTACTAATGTGAATGAAAACATGCGAATACCTGCATCTCATGATAATTCTTGACGCATCTTATAAGTTATTGCACGTATCGTTAGAGGTTGATAAAATTTAAGTTATAAATATATTTTATATATATTTGTTGGCAATTATATATTTCATTACATATGACAATTCATACAATGATCAACAACGTTTGTCGGGTCAGCAAGTGTACAGTAATATTTTTGTCCCTCTCTCCTAAACTATGTTCCACCAATCTTATATAAACTTCGAAACGTCCATGAAACGAGACAACTTATTTGAAAGTGAAGCTATCATTGAAAAAATCTTCTCAAGATATCTAACACATGCTCTTGACAGTCGGGACACATCGCAACTTGAACGATTTACATATTACGTGACACATTTGTGAAGCCCTTCATTGACTGCGAGGATATAAACTAAGACATCGAACACGATATTGTTTCTGAATGTTACTCGCTGTCCAAAAGCCCTTCGAGGATAAACTGTTATTCCTTCAACCCTACGGTGAAAATTCTATGAAACATTCCTTATTTTCTCACCGTTTTCGCATTTAATTTTATCATCTTAACATAAACAAATCAGATTGCTTTATCGTGATGAAGATGACTGAGAAAACTTGATTAAGAGGTGTTAAATAATAACATAATACTTTAAATTACAACGCGAGCGAAGCTGTATTCAAATAAATCTTAATCCACACAGTGTCAGTAAAATAACATGAATTAATATCATGGCTTAGTTAAAAGCTAGTATGGAAAACATCAAATATTACTTCTATCATATTAACAATTACGTTGATTACTAATTAGTAATGTTATGATAATTATTCGAATAACAATGGAACTGGATATCCTCATTAATGTTTGTAGCAACAAGCTGCCACAAATCAAAGACAAACTTAAAACAACTTCTCGTCATTAAAACTACACTAAAGGTATTATCTCAACAACAGTAAATAACTGAGATTCTACAAAATTTGATGATATCATAGATAAGCATCACAATTATGTCGGTCTCACTGAGTCTTACAGCTTTATGCCGTTTGGTGTCGAGACATAGGCCTGTGGGGCCAAGAGGCGCGGAGCATGTAAAAAGTACTATCTTCGCGCCTCAATAGGACTACTGGAAACCCAAGTGCTGGCAGCTATTTCGGTCAACGGAACAGCCTAGCTATCCAACGCGGAAATGTTGCCAGTATTCTCGGTACACTTCCCCGTAATGATAGTTTTAATTTAATGTACCTAATCATAATATTGTAGATATAGTTATAAGATTTGTTATATTTAAATAAATATTTTTAAATTATTAGAATACAATAGCGTAACAAAGATACAACAAGATAGAAAAGAAGAGCGAATCTATTGTTGCTGTAACCGATTTGATAGACAAGTCGTAAACAGTCAGTCACGATTGGAATTACTTCCTTTAATTTAGATATGTTAATAGTAACACTTATTAATGTTTATCTTATTCGTATATGTAAAATTATGTATCTAGTTGGTAAATAAATAAAATTTTGAATATTATACTAGCTATACACACATTGACAAATCTAACTTGGTCACGCATCACCGGCTGTCATGTCGATTATACCACAGTATATTCTTAATCTATGGATTGCTTTAAAAGGCATAAAAGGTATTCATTTTCTTAAAATTGATTCCTTTAGAATTCTTTTTGGTTTCATTATTTTTATATGAGATTTAAATCTTATGTAATTTTAGCTCCTGTATTAGGATTAAAATCTTATATTATACTAGTAATTAGAGCGCCGGGGTTTTTTGTTTGTTGTACTTCGAAAACTACTGAACCAATCGGGATTTAGGGGCACGGCAGTTCCCCCTCTAAGTCGAGCAAAAACAAGGAGCAAGAAGCACCCCAAAAATTCTGAACGCTCTACAATTGCACGCGTCCCCTTGAGACATAAGATGTTAAGTGTCATTTGCTCAGTAATTTCACTAGCTACGGCGCCCTTCAGACCGAAACACAGTAATGCTTACAGATTACTGCTTCACGGCAGAAATAGGCGCCGTTGTGGTACCCATAATCTAGACAGCATTCTGTGCAAAGGAGAAAACTAAAAGCTTGACGATGTATTTATTTAAAACATAAAAGATTTTAATATTGTTATGGTCACTATAAGATGTTGCTAGGTTAGCTAATTGCGTAACAACATAAGACAAAAGGACTCTTAAGTTGAGACTGAATAAATTGACCGACTTAGTATTGCATGGATCTCAAAACTTTTTACTGTAGAAGAACTAAGTTGCGAGACTCTTTTAAGTTATGTTTTTTATGGCATAACATTTATACTTTTATATGTAGCGTGTTTCGGATGTTTTAGGTTTATCCTGGTTTGGTTGGTTTAGGGTTACTTTAGTATCAATATCATTTTATCATAAAAAAGTCCCTTTTCCCAGTCCCAGTGTTAATTTGTGGTCTGTAATAATGCTTCATCATCATCAGCCGGAAGACGTCCACTGCTAGACATTTTCTATATGCAAATAATGCATCATTTGTGGAATAATAGATGTATTATATATAAATGAGATAAATCTGAAAGATTGATCTCATCACTTTTAAATTCAAATGTATGTATCAACATGTTTTCAAATTTAGAATATAATGAGAGATTCAAGATAAGAGTCTTTAATCTTACAGAAATAAACCGTTTCATTTAAATTATTAAGACTTTCGTGAGTCATTATTAAATTATTTAATAATACAGCATTACTCACGTTTCATCGGATTCGGTACCGACTAGTTTCGGACCATTCGGAGGTTCTTCATCAGGGTGAGTATGGTAGGTTCGCGATAACGTCCCACCTCCTACTGCGGACTTGGGCTTGTAGTGCGCGGCTGGTCAGGGCGAGGGGCGTTGGGGGTTCGGGGTGCACCGGTGATGATGATGAGCACGGTATCACTGACAATTATTAAGACCCATTATCATGTAGTGGACATTATCAGTACTTTTTGTACACCCGTGGACGCTCGTCATCATCACCGGAACCCCCCGCGCCCCCCGCCAGTCCAGTCGCGCACTACGAGCACAAGTCCGCAGTAACGTTATAATGAACCTACCACACTCACCCTTATGAAGGACCTCCGAATGGTCCGAATTACACCGATGAAACGTGAGTAGACCTGTATTAATAAATAATTTTACCGTTTCATTTTTAAAGTCGGTTAACAAGATGAACGGTCTTATAATTGGATTGAGATCTAAGAATCCAATCCAATAAACTAATTCTTATAATTTCTCAACAAACATGAACAAATCGTCAATGGCATAGACCCAGTAAGTAATTCATTTTAATATTTTGAAAGAATTGTTTTCACGACTTTTTCAAAACCTACAACTAATCCACTCGGAACTTTTCAAGAAATCAATTCAATAAACTTAAAAACGAACAGTTGCATTAAACTTTTAATCGAATGGTAGTTTTAGCCATATCTTACAAACTTCTCTTAACTGCGAATAGGTATTCAATTGTAAATTGAACTCAATTTAAATTTGCAAAGAAAAAGTATTAGAGTTAAAGCGGGTGTATTACGAAACTCTCGAATGCATTTCAACTGCATTTGCTTAAAAGTTGTAAATATTAAGCGAAAACTCTAGCCAATTAAGGCAGCGGCCGTACTCGACGGAAGTTTCTCAAGAGCACTGCTTGCTTGCGTTGTTGTTCCGAGAATAGAATAGAGCTTATTGCCTTTTGATTTATACTAGCTAACTCAATTTACTCTCACAGATCCCAAAGCTATTCATGTTGTGCAATTTAAATTTTTAATTATTATTTTTATCATCAGCAACTACAGGACCATTGTTAGTTCAAATCTCTTATTTTTTAACTTGAGGAGACTCAAGGATTAGTTTTGGTGTGATGAGGTTTGCTGATAGTGTGAATAGCAAATTTCAAAAAGCAGTATGTGGAATATGAAGAAAGGATACCCAAGCTGGTCCTCTCTGGAGAAAGCTACAACTGTGCTCCCGCGGGACCTTCACCTTTGTGATGCAGAAGACGTACAGCGACAGGTGGCTAATCTCTGCCTCAAAATATAATCTAAATATTACCACAATGAGTCAATAACACTGGAAATAAGGGATTGCTTGTAACTTATTCTAGTAGGCTTCATAAGATACATAATAGCATTAAGGGTAAATGTATACACTTTTATAATAAAGTCCCAGCCACTGTTCAGGCACTATCTATAAATAAATTTAAAAGTTCTATTAAAAATTTGAAACCCTACTACTCCATCTCCTCCTTTATGTATTTTTATGTATGACTCTATATTGAGTTCTGAAATATAAATTAAAAAAGTAGGACTGATTTTAACCCACAACTTCTGGCATTAAAACACGGACACGAAATGCTTCCTAAAATGTACGTGTGCTACATAGGCTGCACTAAAAGTATCGGGAATGGAATAATTTCACTGTTCCTGTCATATTAAAATCTTTTTAATTGAAAGCTCCTTGGTTTTAAAAATCGAATACCATTTATTTTTTCAAAAAAAGATTCTCGGCCTTGTCACAAGGTCTTGTCAAACTTGTTTAGTCGTTGAGAAAATGGAATTCGACTCGAGAAAATTCTAGAGCGATGATTTATTATGACTTTCGAAGTGGTTTAACACTAAAACAGTGTGTTGACCGGATGATTTCTGCATTTGGTGATGAAGCCCCATCCAAAACCACAATTTATTGCTGGTTTGCTGAATTTCAACGTGGACGTGTCAAGCTCAGTGATGATCCCCGTCAAGGTCATCCAAAAACTGCAGTCACCAAAGAAAACGTTGATGCTGTGCGTAAGCTGATTGAGGAAGATTGACATGTGACATACCGCATAATTCAGACAACTTTAGACATTGGCATGAGTCAAATACAAATAATCTTGCATGAACAATTAGGTGTAAAAAAGTTGTTTTCCCGATGGATACCGCATTTGCTTTGTGAAGAGCAAAAATCGACTCGCGTTTCTTGGTGCGTCAGAACTCTCGAAAGATTCCACGCAGGATCCTCAAATGCTGTATTCAACATCGTGTTAGGTGACGAATCCTGGATATACGCGTACGAACCCGAAACAAAAAACCCAGTCACGAGTTTGGGTGTTCGAAAATGAGTTAAAGCCAACAAAAATTGTTCGTTCACGGAGTGTTGCAAAAAAAATTGGTGGCCACGTTTGTCTCCAAAACCGGCCATGTTGCGACTTTTCCTCTTGAGGGACAGCGAACGGTTAATCCAGAATGGTATGCTAGCATTTGTTTGCCACAGGTCGTTTCTGAACTCCGTAAAGAGAACTGCAACCGCCGCGATCCGAATCCGATCCGTACCCGTGAAAACACGGTCCAAAGTAGTCGTAGAACTATTTCTATGGTAGTTTACGCACTAGATCCGGCTTCCGTCAACCGTAGTGCGAAAACGCTCTTATGCATGTACAACATTATAATGATTATTAAATGTGCAAAAAAGAATACTTAAAAAGTTTCTTGCTTCGATTCTTCTCCCTTACAGCGTCATTTGTTTCCGGGGTGTGGCTGGTACACACACACAATATTGTCCAAATAAATTAACTTTTTTCTAGTGGAGAAATGACATATAAAACACTGCTCTCAAATTTACTGGAAAAGAATTTAAAAATTGGCATCGTATTACTTTTTTATTTGTGTTAATAAAATTGTTTGTAAGCCCTTCTATTTTTGTTTTTCTAATCATATTTTGATTGCATTGAAGCAATTTTGTCTAAATTACGCTGTGAAAAGTATCATCAAAATTGTTTATTCAAACACTATAAGCAAAACAAGAGTGGCGTCCAATTTGGACGCGACACAGTATCTGGTTTGAGTACAAAATATACAGAGTATATAATTTATAATATACATTGCATTTTGTGTTTCAATTTTAATTTGAATTTACCTAATATTTGTTGAGCTATAATTTGGTTAGGACCTAGCATGAGTTCTGACTATTTAGATACTAATTACCTGGTACTGAGGGCTTAAGTAACACTCCCTTAACGTTTACACTGCGAATGAAATAATATGTACAAGCTAATTATAATCATAAATTACCGTTAATTTAAAAGTTTACCTACATTTAACCTAAAAAATTATTTATTTTGAGATATATAAATCTGTTTTGTAAAATAAATTACACATCGTATTTTTTTGTCGTATTCATTTTACAATTACATTACATAATCTACTTTCTTTAATTTCTAAAATATTTACCACTAGTTTTCGTTATATATGTTTTATTCTTATAAATGTAAAGTGCAATCTAGGCAAATTATTATTTTCCTTACTTTTGAGATTAAATATACACAATTCATAAATCTTCGGACTTTAGCTTAGTGGTTAAAGCGTTAGAGGCATAATCACCATAGTCGCGGGTTCAAATGCTTAATGCTAATGTTTGTTCAATATAATGTAATTTGTATAAGAGTCTCAATTTCAATTATAGAATGCAAATTTTGGCCATAAATTTTATTGATCAAAACTCGACGTAAAATATTGTTAAAAAAAATCTACCAGCACTGTCTTGCCACTGTTTACGGAGTAAGCCTTTCGCAATTATTTCTGTTGCATGTACCTTTGAAAAGTGCTAGCAATAGTTTCCGTTCTATAATTCCTCTGGTTACTTTTTACTCTACCAGATTCGTACGTGAACAGATGACTCGTGTGAGTTGTCCATTTGTTGTCACGCCGATGTCCTGGGCACACCGCTCCTGTTTAATTGAGCTATTTGTGTTAGTCCGCCGTGACATCGCCACAACATAACATTATATACGGCCTTTGTTTACCTTCAACCTGCATGCTGCCCCGCGGCTATTGATTTGATTTACATCCCCTTTTGTTTACCGAATGCTTACCAATTATATAGGTAAAGTTGACACTTTCGTTTTTATAAATACATCTGTAGATATATATTATAAAGAGGAAAGGTTTGTAATATATGAATTATATGTACTTATGTATGTATATTTTAATAAACTTTAAAACTACTTTTTTTAAGGAATGCCTGTATTTACATAAAATAAATATATTTCTTATGTTTCATTCAAATACTGGTAAAAAATTGACAGTTGTAGAGATTGTCGATAGAAGTTAAAACTTAGAACTCTAAGTATTAACATTTGAAATTTCATAATGTTTAAAAACAATCAAATTATTAATTACAATTTATTTTTAAAAATTATTTTCAATAATATAATAATCAAACAAAAATACTATTTTAACAATGCACTGTATACATGGCGCGACTAGTATACTTTAGTTATTTCCATAGTATTATGTCCTATGGTATATTGCTATGGGGCAACGCTGCCGATATTAATACAATATTTGTGCTGCAGAAGAGGGCTTTTCGCGCTATTTATAACCTAGGTCCTAGGGAATCATTGAGAGCAAAATTCAAAGAAATTAACTTCTCAATATATTCTTGATAATGTAATGTATGTTCATAGGCACATAAGTGAATTTGCCAGAAACTGTCATAACCATAATGTTAACACCAGGAACAGACATAAACTGATGATGCCTACTACTCGGCTAAGTCGAGTTAGTAAGTCTTTTGTGGGGCGATGTATATGCTTTTACAACAAGATCCCAGAAAATGTTCAAAACAAAAGTATTACGTTATTCAAAAGAATTGTTAAAAAACGTTTGTGTGGTAAAGGTTACTATAACAAAAATGGCTTTCTTAATGATACCACAGATTGGGAATGGAGCGACCGCCCTCAGGCTATTAAATAATAAGTTTAATTGTACAATGTTACTTTGTAAATGTTACTTTAATTGTAAAACATATTTTTGATGAAAAAAAAAAGCCCGCTGAGTTTGTTGCGCCCTTTCTTCTCAGGCCTGAGGCATTCACTTTGGAATGGGTGGTAGTTTTTTTTGACTTTCAATAAGTGATTTCACATCCTATTTTGAATAAAAATATTTGAATTTGAATTTGAAAAACATATAGTATCAGTATATATATATACACACTGAATTTTTCACTACAACCAATCAATTTCATTTATAAGATAAACACAGCACTAATGTTGTACAATATGACAGGTCTACACACCTAACACATTTTCTTTCTAATAAGTACAGTATATAATATATAGTATATGGGTACCTTCAAAAAAGCGCGTACTCCTTCCTTAAAGGCCGGCAATGCTCCTGTGATTCCTCTGGTGTTGCAAAAGATTGTGGGCGGTGGTGATCACTTAACACCAGGTGACCCGTACGCTCTTTTGTCCTCCTGTTCCATAAAAAAGTATAGTATATCTATTATGTTATATTAAATTAAATGAATATAAAATTTGATTATCAATAACTTATTTTGTTATTCAACTTTATTAATAATAATTGAATTTCAATAAAATTTGTCTATTATGTTTACGGTAAACGGCCCTTCAATGCTGAATAATTATTAATAAATTCAATGGTAGAATCAATGTGAGATATGTTTTGAAAGAAAACTTTTGAAATCTTGTTTTTTACATAAAATTACACCGAAATCCATGAAATCCGACTTAACCAATAACCGAAACTCGTAACGAGAAATTTTACTGTTTCAACATAAATAAAAAATAATTTGACACTTTTGTGCAATTACAACCTCCAAACAATTCTAAACAGCGAACACAAAAACAGAACAATAATAAAACATACGCGGCGTAAAGATCACTATAACTTACAAGGATTACCAGGAGGTGGGCGGAAAGAAAATTTGTGTGCGAAAAAGTAAAATTTGTTTGCGTTGTTTTTCATAGGGCTCCCTCGGGCGCCACATAATTCGAGAGCTTAATAAACGGCCGGGGTAACGCATGGGTTTCTACTTTACAAGGGAAAATCATCACAGTTCTATATTAAAACGAGTGAACGTAGACACCTTTGGCAAATTGAATGTACCGAATATATATAGAGTACGTGGTTTCAAATAATGTTATTTTATTCATGGAAGTTATGACTAAAAAAGTAAAAAAAAACTGCTGAGTTTCTTGCGCTGTTCTTGTCAGATTTGGATATTATATTTATATTATATATCTTATCAAGACGATACAACATGGGTACCTTGAAAAAATAAGCGCGTACTTAAAGGCCGGCAACGCTCCTGTGATTCCATTGGTTTTGCAAGAGAATGTGGGCGGCGGCGATCACTTAACACCCGGTGACCCGTACGCTCGTTTGTCCTCCTTTTTCTATAAAAATTGAGGCATACTATTTAAATTGGTCTTAGTTTTGACGTTCTCTAAGTGATTTTAAATCTTATTTTGAATAAAATATTAGACTTTGAAATTGGAAATTTTAGACTTAAGGATTAGATATTCATGATTTACAACTAAGTATTCTTTTTTTATGAAAGACGATCGTGAGAGAGAGTAAGTGGAAGTGATCACCACCGCCCATATTGTCATGCAACACCACAGGAATCACGCGAGCAGGCCTTCTAGAAAGGTATACGTAATTTTTTTGAAGGTACCCATGTCGTATTGTCCTAGAAACACCGCACAGGGTAGTTGCTTGGTTGAACTTGAGCCAAATTGTAAGTAGGTATTCGAAATTAAAATCCATTCAATTAAACTCATACTACGTGCCCATTGATTTCTCGATTCTAAATAGAAAATAGAGTATAAAAAAGAGAACTATTGTTAGTTGGTAGAAGTAACCAGTAGTTAGTCTACTACTCTACTGCACCATTAGAAGTAGCTATTACATATTAAAACATTTTTTTCAGTATGAGCATATAGTTTTCCTTTAAAGTGACTTTCGGAATTTCATCATATGCTCACACTAATACTGAAAATGATGAAATAATAATAATTATTTAAAGCTCAAAAAATAATTAAAATTATTATATTTATAACAGTAGTTTTTTAATACGAACGACTTATAGAGATGTATAAGACTCAGATGAGTGTATCAGAACTCTCAACTTCCCGTTCATTTAGTTCAACTTCGATAGTTTTCCGCCTGAATTCGGATTGTTGCAAATTTAACACAGAGAGTCAAGACGGGTGGCTCGATCGCAAAAGCACTAAATTAGATAGCAGTTTACGAACTATGTTCACTACAGGCGCATGCCAAGTATTTTACTAATATGCATATAAACAGCTTCCAGTAATGTTATTACTATGTTATGTTATATTATTTATGTTATTACTACTGTTACGTCATTCATAATAATTTGATTGTCGTCTAAATGAAACATACAAACATTTATATTTAATTCGCCTATTTTTTCTTATCCTTGTAATGCACATAATATTGTGTCTAATGTCAGTATATTTTTAAAAACAATTGTTTTTCTAGCTTTATATGTAATATAGTATTAATATAAAGAAAAAATTTGATTACTTATAGGATCGCTTTGTTAACCGTCCGTCCATCTGTCTTACAAGACAATTTTACTCGGGAACACACTCAATATACTGGAATATACTCAAGTTTTCAGTCTCTTAAAGCTCTGAATCAGACTTCCAAGTTTAAAAATTAAAGGATACGAATAGAATTACTGTTCATTCTCAGTAAATCAATGAAAAGTAAGTTTAATATAAAAATTAATATATATTCATAGAATTCATGATGGTGAAACTGAAGTGGCAGTGGTCAGGGCAGTTATCTTTTATTATTATTTATTTTATTAGCTACATAGCTGAACGGACAGATGACTGTCGGGGCAGTAAAGTCCTCGAATGTCGATCACGTACCAGAAGACGTAGTGTTGGTAGGCTCTCCACGATATGGACAAACGATCTGGTCAAGATCGAGTAGGTTGGATGAGGGCAGCGCAGAACCGATCGTCATGGCGATCTTTGTCCAGCAGTGGACGAACTCCAGCTGAAATGATAATGATAATGATGATGATTCATAAAAATCATCCACATTTTAGCTATATTCATATTAAAGCTATACCAAGGCAAGAAATTGCTGTTAACTGACTCTAGCAGGTTGTCCACTGCAAAAAATACACAACACATTAAAAGACAAATGTATATAAAATATATTATTTACACTTTACGGTAAAGTCCCAGCCCGTGTTTAGACGTTGGCTCTATTTAAAAGTAAAAAACAACAGTTCTGCAGTGAATCTTACTACTAAACTCCAGTTTATCTGCTCGATAAGGCTAGACTATGACTATTAATAGTGCAAAAAAGCATACGGCAGCGTTCCTTCAATTGAAGAGCGCCACTTATTTCTTTAAAAAGTGTAGTGTTTTAATTGTTATAATAAATATATTTTTATTATTATAATATACAAAATAAAAACAAAACTTGTTCGTGTAACGTATTTTAAGTACATTCTCATATTTATATCCTGATACTGCATGACTTGCAAATTAGGTATACAAAACTAAATCTAGCAATTTTGAGTATCATATTATTAAAATTTATAATATTATTAAAAGTAATAATAATCCCTATGGATTCCACATAGGAGGTGATGGATCCAGATGGATATGTGGCGTCCCTCCATAGTGCGGTTTCAAGAAACTTTTTTCCACGTACAACCAATAACCTGTGAAATGAGCTTCCTTGTTGAGACCAGAGCCGAAGGTACCTACTTCAAAAAAGCGTGTACTAATTGTATTTATGTGTCAAATAATACATTTTGTATACTATATGGATTTGGAGATTCTAATCAACGTCTTGAATTAAAGATTCAGGAATGATAAATCTGGATTGTTAATAATCTTTAAGTATAGATCGTAGAAATCGGCCTTGCTAAAGCCGCTGCCATAGACAACTAAATTAAATCAAAATTCGATTATTTTGTTCTATTTCATTCTAGAAATGATGCAAGTATAACTTGGGTACTTGTCAGCATAAATAAATAACACAAGCACATAAACATATCCATTTAATAATAATATTGCTTACACATTGACATTTTACATTTATCCTACGATAAATTCATGTTCGTCATAAAATACTAATTAATTGGTTTGCACCTTCCATCCACTGTCCTTTTATATCCAGCAAGACAGGTTCCTTTAAAATTCTCACGGCCATCTTTAGCTTCATCTGTTTTATTTGTAACAGATTCAATAGTTGTTGATGTTATTACTACCGGTGTTGTGGCTTGAGTTGTTTCTACAACAGGACTCGTTCTTCTTTCATTATTTAATCCATTATCACCTTTATTTAAATAGGCCGGCTTACTCACGTCATCGGAAGGAAATACAATTACACTTTCTCTAACATTATGAGCAGTTTCATGAATGGTCCCAACTACATCTTTAAGAAGACCAGCGTCTGTTGGCCATAGAAACAAACAAAGGTAGCAGATTAAAATAACTTTTGCTGCCATTTCAAATGTATAAGTAAAATGGTTATTTAACTCTTAGCAACGATATTTATCTCACAACTGCGCTTATAACGATTTGAAAAGCAAAGATATACATTTGACCTTTAGCCATAGTTTACTTATGATAATGATAAAATACATTCGGAGAATTCAGTATCTGGAACATATATGATCTATATTTTGAATAACCCTGAAAAATAAATTGTCGTATTTAGGCATGACGTGTCAAAGAACATCTCATTAAAATAATAGAATTTAGTCTAATGTGATGAGAGTTTTTAACAGTACCACTTTGAGTACCGTTATGCTCTGTTACTTGCTATTGTATAATTACTAATGATATTATTATTTGCTTTCATATCAATTAGTTACGCGAGCAATAATTATGTTAAATTGCAAAGGATAGTTGACCACCATTAAGTTTGCTGACCTTCATAATCGCTGTCTGCAGTTGCCCAAGTGATCTCGTCTATAACCATCCGGGCAGTCTAGATCAGGAACTCTAATTATTTGTCCAGTTTTGACACTATCTTCAGTTGTAGTTGCAGTTGCCATGCGTAGTTTATCGTGAAAGTTAAAAACAACACCAGTTTGGCCTTCTGTGACCCAAACTAAGGCCAGTATTGTCACGAATATTAAGCGTTTTACGTCCATTTCAATCTAGCGATGACACCAAACTGTCTCACCAGTATTCAATATTTTCGACACTTCACCAAGGTTTTCTACACACACCGTTTTTGTCCTTCACGGCACCATAATCACATCCTGTAGTGTTTGGTGGAACATCTATCATCTTTGTATCTGATTTTTCTTGTGTTGCTTGCTGTTCGATTGTACTTGCTTGAGTTACTGGTAATGGATTAGAAAATACTTTAACAAAATCTTTAACAGGGTTAGCGAATGCAGAAACAAAATCTTGTATCGAAAACGGTGCAGCGTTAACACAGAACAAGTATGAGAATATGATATTGAACACTAATATTTGCTTGAACGGACGCTTCATATTGTATGAATAGATTCCAATGTCCACAATTCGCTTATCTATATCAATTCCGCGCCGGGCACTCATTTACTACATATGTTATCAAAGCGGCTACAACATGTTGGAATGGCATGTTTTATTGTATATTTAAAGCCCTATAAATACTTGATAAATTCATTGTGTGATTTCAACCGAGCTCTTCATGGAATTGAAGTATTAGCAATACATTTAACTAGTAATTCCAATAAACGAAGATGTTTTAAATTCATGATAAGGATAACGATAAGAATTAAATATAAAAATGTTGAAGTCTGAGTACATAATTTCATCGATCGATATATATCATAATAATATTATTAAAAAAAATTAAATGTAAAAAAAGAAGAGATATTGATAACATCTCTATAGAACAACTAATTGAGATAGCCTATATAGAACTAGAGCAATTTATTATTGTAACTGCCTTATTCATAATAAAACGCTTTTCGATGATATAAAGCTACATTAGTTAAAACGTGTTTTAAGTTTATCAAACGTTCGATAAAATTCCTTATTCATATTCGTTAGATAAATCTCCCATAACTAATACGTCTCTATAGTACGCAATGTTGCCATTTCGTACAAAAGAAACATGATTTTAAGTAATTTAATGAGGATCTGTCAATTGAAACATAAATCTTTTCAATGTCAATGGTTTGTCAGTTTTCAAAAGTCGATGTCAAAATAATTTCAAACTTCAAAAATCAAAGTATTGAGTCTGTCGGTTGTCAATCTATGACAGACATCCAACAACTTTGAGCGGGAATCTATTTATCACATTATTTAACGAACAGCTGATCGATGTCGGCCATGTTTTTTTGCGTTCGAGTGCTTAAAATAGGTTTATAGAAGGGTCCTAGCTACTTCACTTCAGTGACGTAAGTCACATCAGCTTTATCGAAGAGATAATGAGCGTTTTAGCTCTAATATGCGATTATGAATACGATTTTTAACAAACGTATATTACCGATGTTTTAAATTTCCGCTAAGTCATTATGAATAAGACAGTAACCCCCTTATTCATAATGGTCCGCTAACTTTAAACAGCCGCTTAGGAGTGTTTTTTCTCATTCTGACTTAGGTCAATAGAAAAAGACAGAGTGAGAATTAGCAATGCTTTAAGTTAGCAGACTATTATTAATAAGGGGGGTAAGTGTATACCGCCCCCCCACTACACCATATGATTAATTCCAACATAGAATGGAGGAGGTACTATCAAAATTTTGTAAAACCACAAAGTCAATTATAGTGTGTGGTATTCAAAGCTCGGTTTTCGAATTCATCAGTACGTTTATTCGACGTTTTATTTTATAAGCTGTGCAATGCTCTTGTGATTCCTCTGGTTTTACAAGACAGTATGGAGCGTGGTGATCACCTACTATCAGTGAACCGTAATTATAGCTCATTTGTCCACCTCTTCTATAAAATAATATAACAAAAGACTTGTCTGTTACATCACGGTCATTATTACCTGAGATAATTTAAACGTATAGATAAAAAAAAGAGTCTCTTGCTGTAAAACAACCGATAAAAACAAGCCAGGTTTAATACTTTAGTGACAAGCTACGTCTTACACTCGCGATTTGTATGTCACTTTGTGTTAGTATGCGTGCATTGGTCAAAATAGAGGTTAAGTCTAAACTAAATTATTTTCGACGTTTTCACAGCTGTCATAGTCTATCTAGACGCATTTAATGATCTAAGATGCTTAGGTCAAGCGTCAATGTTATATTATAGGTGTGAAGGTATGTTTATTGCATTTGCTTTTATTAAAAGAAATTTCGTGATCTGTTGAAATGTGTGTCATAAAATAGCAATTGTATAGTTTTATGAAACCACGATGCAACTGAAACTTTTCTTTTCAAAATAACATTTTTATAAGAGCATAATAATCGATAAAAATAAATTCAAATATATTATTAGGTATGCTTTACTTTTTCATATAATAAAAAATATATAATGTAAAAAATCATTGTCAGATGTGGGATTGAACCTACGCTCCCACTTGGGAACAAGAGCTAAACTAATCAATTGTCATTAGCATATTATAATTGTCCAAAACTCATAACATATACAAACTATTATAGTAGAGAAGCCCAAGCGGGGATTTTGGGATTTAATCGAGTGCGTCAGAATAACATAAGAATAATATACAGTGTGCATATCATCTAACATTTTGGGTGTTATAAAAGGAAATCGGAATTTTTCAAACCAAAAATATAAAACCGTCTGGTTTAGGGATTTCCTTCACATGATCTTCAGATTATGTGTCAGGACGACAAGGATATTAAGATAACCCATCTGTACATTAATCTGACGTGTTTAAGTATTTCATGGTCACGATATTGTTTTTGCATTTTTAAAATCGTTCATAACTTTTGTTCACGTTCAAATCGTCAGTCAATTTTGAATATGAGCTACAATACGGTTCACTTAATGATTAATATCTCATCTGAATGACGCGCTATATTTTTTTTTCTTTTTTCCTTATTTCTACGAAACACGATAGGCACAAATATTATTAATATATGAAGCGCTTGAGTATTTCTTTGTGACTGTTTTCTTTACATTGTTGTACACACTCCTCCACCAGTGACAGTGGTACACATCATATAAACTTCTTTCTCTTTGATATCTAATGCTTACAATCCCATAGGTGCCTACGACGCTCGAGTAAATCTCTATTTAGCTCTTGGGCTCCCCTACCATTATATAAATTGACATCATTTTGACAAATGCTTGTCACTCTGTCAGTCGATCCTTCAGATAACTGTGATAACTGATTCCACGTCCATTTGTACATTATGAGACGCAAATTATGTCATTAATCGATAGGTAAGTAGCAAGTAGTCTATTCGTAACCGTTTTTTTTTTTTTTTTATGGAATAGGAGGACAAACGAGCGTACGGGTCACCTGGTGTTAAGTGATCACCGCCGCCCACACTCTCCTGCAACACCAGAGGAATCACAAGAGCGTTGCCGGCCTTTAAGGAAGGTGTACGCGCTTTTCTTGAAGGTACCCATGTCATATCGTCCCGGAAACACCGCACAAGGAAGCTCATTCCACAGCTTCGTGGTACGAGGAAGAAAGCTCCTTGAAAACCGCACTGTGGAGGACCGCCACACATCCAGATGGTGGAGATGATATCGTAACTTGTGGCGTGTCGTGCGAAGGTGGAATTCGGCGGCAGGAATCAGGTTGAACAGCTCTTCGGAACACTCCCCGTGATAAATGCGGTAGAAGACACACAATGAAGCGACGTCTCTACGCAACGCTAAGTGATCCAGCCGTTCACAGAGTACTGGGTCCCCGACAATTCGAGCTGCTCTGCGTTGCACGCGGTCAAATGGATCGAGCTGATACTGGGGTGCGCCAGACCAGAGATGACAGCAATACTCCATGTGAGGCCGGACCTGCGCTTTGTAGAGCGCTAGAATGTGGGCCGGCTTGAAGTATTGCCGTGCTCTATTTATGACGCCCAGTTTCTTTGAAGCCAGTTTGGCTTTGCCCTCCAGATGGCCACGGAATTGGCAATTGCTCGAGATTTCGAGACCCAGTATTCCGATACTAGGCGAGGCTTTAAGGGAAGTGTTCTCGAAGAGCGGTGATACGGCAAATGGGGTTTTTTTAGTGGTAAACGCGCAAACTTGAGTCTTCTGGGGGTTAAATTGGACAAGGTTCAACTTACCCCATTCCGCGACCTTCTCGAGAGAGGACTCGATAGAAGACACAAGTTTCTCCCGGCACTGGTCGACGTTTTCCCGAGAGAGACCTGCATGGCCCGTGTATACGGCATCACCAGTGCTGTCGTCTGCATAGCAATGCATGTTGGCGGTGTCCAACATATCATTGATATGCAGAAGAAACAGCGTGGGAGATAGCACACAGCCTTGGGGCACTCCAGCGTTCACGGGCTTGGGATTCGAGCAATAACCGTCGATAACGACCTGTATGCTGCGCCCAGTGAGGAAGCTGGAGGTCCACTTGCATAAGCTCTCGGGAAGCCCAAATGATGGAAGTTTTGCGAGGAGCGCCTTGTGCCATACACGATCAAAGGCCTTCACTATATCCAGACCAACTGCCAGGCCTTCCCCCTTGCTTTCAATAGCCGCCGCCCATCTATGTGTTAGGTATACCAGAAGATCGCCAGTCGACCGACCATGGCGAAAGCCGTACTGCCGGTCGTTGATCAACTGGTGACCCTCAAGGTATACCAAGAGCTGGCGGTTAATTATGCTCTCCATAATTTTGGAGAGTAGGGAGGTAATCACTTAAATAGTACATCAACTTAAATAGTCGTGTTCAATTACGGTGAAACTAATTTAATTTATAAATATTGCAACAAGTGTTTATATACATACTTATTTCAGTATTTTTTTTCTGTGACCTTAAATAGATAGCATAATCAGTGAAAAGTGCATATTTGGTTATCAGGCAGTGAAATACAAAGCAGTAAATCTTAAAAATAGTGAGTGTACAATTTTTGTACAAATATTAATATCAATCTACCCTCAACACTTACATGTTCTAAATTGCCTAGCTAATTTAAAATTTATAACGCCTGCTCAAATTGTCTTAGCAATAGCATCAATCTCATATACTGCTCTAAATTTGTTGTTGTCTTCACTGTGGACACAAGTTAAGTTAAAAATACTATAAAATGTCTAAATCTTGCTCTGCATGTGAGAAGCCGCTTAAATCCAGCGAGCTTAAATCTTGTACGGTGTGCGATAATCATTATCACTTCCAATGCTTAAGAATTACTCCAGAAAACTTTGCAAAGGAATCAAAGGCGCATAAAGCTTTGTGGAAATGTCCTCAATGCAGAGCGGGCGAAAGACGCACTGACAACACAAACACCCCTGTGAGACAGCCAGCAGCGCCGGCACACGCATCCTCGCCACCAACTTCTTCGAGCGCTTCGGACTTAATGAAGCTACAAGATTATATAAAAAACAGTTTCGACCGCTTTAAGAAAGACATTTTAAAAGAAGTCAGTTGTAAGTTAGAGGACCATTATAAAACTCTTACCGAGAAAACATCGAAAATTGAAGACTCCATCAACTACTTAAGTGGACAATATGATGCGGTACTTGGCACGGTGACGGCGATGAGGAAAGATATTAAAGATTTGGAGCAGCACCGTGATCAACTTTTAGAGGAGAACAGAGCCATTAGGAATAAATTAACACACGTGGATGCCAAGTTGGAAGATCTCGAGATGAGAGGGAGATCCTGTAATATTGAAATAAGAGGAATTCCAGAGACGAAAAATGAGAATTTATCATCAATTATTGAAAAAATTTGTAATGTAATGAGAATGAACTTTGATCTTTCTGAATATCAAACCTTCTTCAGAACTGGGAAATCAATGCCTGGGAAAGTGCGCCCGATTGTTGTTATCTTCAAAAGTAATCTCAGAAGAAATGAATTGTTGCGCTTAACAAAGGAATTCAATAAAAAATGTAAGGATCAAAGCACTAGGCTAAAAACAGACTACTTAAATCTAAACTTAAATTCACAGGCCTTTTATATTTCTGAGCATTTAACTCCCTCGGCAAAGCGTCTCCTCGCATTGAGTAAACAAGCCGCAAAAAAATATAACTACAGGTATTGTTGGTTTTCGAACAATAAAATCTATGTAAAAAAACAGGAGAAATCACCATCTATCATAATTAAATCGGAAGATCAAATTAACCAAATCATATGACTAGTAATACGAGTGTTATTAATTAGTAATTTCTGCGTTTTGGACCTTTTTAAAATACCTATCATACTATATTTTATTAGTTTAAGTGCGTTCACACAGTATCACTTGTGCAACAGTGTTTTACTGATAATATTATATTATTATTATAACATGGCATGTGCATCAATAAACCATCTTGTTACTTTTATCATACTAGGGTTGTCACACTTAAAATTATGGCATACTTTTAATTTTAAAATTCAATACTATCCAACAATTTTCTACTGAACTAGATGATTACCAGAATTCGGACCTTTGCATTAGTACAGATAACTTCACTATATGTAGTGAATATATCAATGTGAAAAATTCATTTAAAATAATTTCATTGAATATAAGAAGTATTCACAAAAATTTTAACCAACTCCTGGTTTCTCTGGAACTTCTTGGAATAAGTTTTGACATCTTAATTCTCACTGAATGTAGGATCAAGCATCATAATTCCAATCACACTTTACCTGGTTATATCTCATTGCATACTAAGATAAATCCCGTTCAAAATGATGGGGTTGTTATTTTCATTAAGGATAGTATTGCTTTTAGCTGTGCAGAACTGGAGGTTTTTGGTGCTAACTGCTTACAGCTCGACTTAAATAATGAGCTCACTTTAATTGCCCTATACAGATCGCCTTCTTGCGCTAATATTGAAATCTTTCTAGACTCCCTGGATCATAAATTTAAGCAGGTAGGTCGTTCAAAAAACATCATTTTTATGGGTGATACAAATATCAACATTACTGGTAATATACATCCCCAAGCAAATGATTACTTAGCACTATTAGCCCTTCATAATATAGAAGTTGGCATAGACGCACCGACTAGGGACAATAGTTGCATTGATCATTGCATGTATAGACTAAAAAATAACAAAGCTGCTAAATTTGCTGTGTTAAAAGCTGATATTACCGACCACTATGTAACTCTTTGTAGTGTGTACGCAAAAGATAAATTCTCTTATATCGAAGAACGAAAACCTCCTTTTCAAAAACGATGTATTGACTATGAACAGCTCCTCAAAGATATAAGTAGTCAATCATGGGATGAAATCTGTAGTGAAACAGAGGTTGACAAAGCCTTTCAATTATTTCATGACATTATAGGTACACATATTAGAAATAATACTTCAGTTAAAAGCATTCCTCACTCTAGAGTTAAATTAAAACCTTGGATTACGGACGGGCTTCTCAAGTGTATACAAAAAAGAAACAAACTTTACAGATTATATAAGAAATATTCTAATGATCCTATCACTAAATCCAATTACTTAAAATATAGAAATATATGTAACCGAATAATAAAAGATACTAGAGAAAAATACTATAGGATAAAAATTTCTGAATATTCAGGGGATTCTAAAAATATATGGAAAATTTTGAATGAAGCTTCTAATCGAAAGAATAAACAAAAGTGTACTATAAAAGAAATGTTAATAAATAATAAAGTTGTAAATTTTTCTTCAGAGGCAAATACAATAACAAACGCTCTTAACGGATTTTACTGCTCAATAGGACATGACCTTGCTCAAAAGCATTTAGATAAAGTAAGAGCTACAGAGAAAGCCCTATGTAGCAAAATTAGTCTCCCCCGTATAGACAAAACTTTTTATTTAAAACCTACAAACCCAGCCGAGGTTAGCAAATGCATAAAAACACTTAAAAATACAGAATCTTGTGGGCACGACGGTATTACTTCTAAAATCTTAAAATTACTGTTTAATGAAATTGCTTTTCCTCTCTCAACCATGATTAATTTAAGCTTTAAATCAGGAATATTTCCACAAACATTAAAAACTGCCATAATTATGCCATTACATAAAAAAGGGCCAGTTAACGTTATGTCAAATTACCGTCCTATTTCACTTTTGCCTATTACTTCAAAAATAGTTGAAAAAATTATGAAAATTAGAATAAACGCGTACACCTCCGATGCATAATAATCAATACGGATTTAGAGAGGGAATAGGAACCCGTGATGCTATTGCTGATTTCACAAAACAGATAGTCTTGAATCATGAAAGCAAAAACAAAACAGTTGCCGTATTCATTGATCTAGCTAAAGCTTTTGACACCATTTCACATCAGTTATTGTTAAAAAAATTGGAGTTATACGGATTCATGGGAAATGCATTAAAATGGTTTGCTAGTTATCTTAAGAATCGAAAACAATTTGTACGGATCGGAAATCAAGTTAGCGGTGAAAATGGACCAGAAATTGTATTTGGTGTCCCTCAGGGAAGCGTGCTAGGCCCAATTTTGTTTAATATTTATCTTAACGACTTCTGTTCTTTACTGACGGACAGACAGACAGACTCTAAGTCATTATGTTTTGCCGATGATACTGTTTTGTTATTCACAGCCTCGACATGGGATAATGCCATCCAAAAAGCGGAATGTGGCCTTCGTCTGGCTAAGGACTGGTATGACAATAATTTGTTAACGCTAAACGAAGAAAAAACTGTATTTATGTGCTTCTCCCCTACTACAGCCGGTCTTCCAACTGAAACTCCAAAAATTCAAGTCCATTTCTGTCTCAACAAGTCTGACTGTATAAACTGCAAAACATTATCATGCACCCAAAGCACCACTTATCTTGGTATTATAGTTGACCAACATCTTAGATGGGATATGCACGTAGAAATGCTGACAAAGAAAGTTAGAAACTTGAGCTATATATACAACAACTTAAGAAATATTTTGAGTACTGACCTATTATTAAGAGTGTACACTTCCTTAACTCAGTCGTTAATCTTGTATGGCATTATAGCGTGGGGTTCATGTGGCTCATCTATATTAGACAAACTTAATAAGGCTCAAAAACTTAACCTCAAAATTATCTTAAAAAAGAATCGCAGGTTTCCAACGGAAGAGTTATTTAAACTGAGTAAAGTATTAACTCCAAGAAAATTATATGTATGGCAATTAGCAATATATATGGCAAAATATATTGATGACTTTCCACTTGAGCAAGTTCAGAGTCACCTTAGGCGAAGAAAACAAAGATGTTTGGTTCCACTGCGAACGTCTGGATTCGCAAAAAGACATTTTTCAGCTGCGGCGCCAAAGTTATTCAACAACCTCCCTGCGGAGGCAACTAATGTAATCCTATGTGCTCAAAACCCCTCTCGAAAAAAAAAAAATTAAAGTTGGTTATGAAGAAATATTTGCTAGTTTGCTCTTTTGAAAACTTTAAATGTCTTTATGACAAGATTTGTTGATGCTAATGCTATTTGTATTTATCACGGACACTTTATCATATTTACTATGTACAAGTAACTATACTTCAAACTTAATACAATAACACTGTTGCACTAATATTACTTATATTTTATATTTATTATTCTTTTTTTATAACTTTTCTTATTGTTTCTTATATATGTATGATAATCCAAATAAAACTAATAACAATTAAGTTTAGTTAGGTAAATAATTCATAAGATTAAAATTTTAGATTAAATTAGAAAACTTTAATATTTTATTTTTTAACAATTAGGCCGAGGACTTTTGGACAGCCCTAGCACAGGCTTAGGTCTAATTGGGCTGCCAGTTGAAATCACCAGCCTTAAGTTTTAGTCTAATGCTTTGGTCTATAAATTATGGTGTAAATGGTTTTCACTTTTTTAAGTCTCTAAATAAATAAATAAATAAAAAAAAAATAGCAATAGGCCTGTAGTTTGCCGGATCCGAACTGTCTCCTTTTTTTGGGATCGGATGGACAAGGGCTGACTTCCATGAATCAGGGACTACGCCTTTTGAATAAGAGTGCCGGAATAAACGCGTTAGCACCGGCGTCAACTCAGGGGCACACGTTCTAAGCACGATTGGAGAAATGCCATCCGGCCCGCTCGACTTCCTGACGTCCAACGAAAACAGAGCTCGCCTAACAGTTTTCTGTCGGAACTGTACTTCAGGCATGGAGCTCTGACACCGCGGGATGGTCGGCGGTGTTTTTCCGTTGTCGTCAAGAGTCGAGTTGGAGGCAAAAAGAGTGCACAGGAGATCGGCTTTCTCTTTTGCCGTATGGGCCAGGGTGTCATTCCTCATGTGCAATGGCGGCATGGACGGCTGGCTGAAGTTACCAAGAGCAGCTTTCGACAACGACCAGAACTTGCGTGTTCCGGTCGGGTAACTGGAAAGCTGCTCGCCAATTTTGACGACGTGCTTCGATTTAGCACGGGCGATTTGCCGCTTAAAAAATCTGGAGGCACGGTTATATTTCCTCTTCAGAACTTTGCAGTTCGGATCCTTTGAGCCCAGCGCCGCAACCCAAGTTCGATACGCCTGTTTTTTGCAGTCAGATGCTGCTTTAACTGACGCATCGAACCAGGGCTGTGATCTGCCACCGATCGGTACTACAGAGCTTGGTATAAAAATATCCATGCCCTGCAGTATCACATCGGCTACTGCAACGGCGCAGGCACTAGGATCATCCGAAGGGAAACAAACCCTGCCCCAAGGGTAGGATGCAAAAAAGGAACGCATCCTATCCTTATCTGCTGACTTGTAGTGCCAAACGCGGCGGGTCGCTGGTGGTCTGCGACGTTGGCGTCGAATAGGCACTACACTCCTGACCAGGCAATGGTCGGACGTTCCAAGAGGGGCGTCGACAGAGACCTGGTAACCATCGGGATGTGTAGTCAGCAGAAGATCTAATAAGGACGGCATGTGGCTATCCACATCCGGGAGCCGCGTCAGCGACTCAACCAATTGGGACAGACCATACGCCAATGCAAAATTATGCACAGATCGCCCTGCGTAGTCTGTGGTACGTGATCCAAGCCATTCGGCATTGTGCCCGTTGAAATCACCCAAGACTACGATTTCAGCGGAGGGGATCTGAGCAAGCACGTCATCAAATGCCGCTTGAACGCAGCCCATGAGGTGATCCGTTTCTGCGTTACCACTATGGGACCTGTAGACACACGCATAGATGCGGACGCGGTCCTCTAAATCTACGCGGAGCCAGAGAGTAGACAGGCCCCTACCCTCAAAATTGCCGAGACGGCGACAGCAGATATCCTCCCTAACGTACACACATACCCCGGCATGAGGCATGAAATTATGCTCAATTTTGTACTCGGGGTACGTTAAATATGACGTATCGCTAGGTCGAGATATCTGCGTCTCCGTAAGGAAACACAAGGCCGGCTGCGCCGTCTCAAGGTGGTGGTGGACGGCGTTTAAGTTGGAGTGAATTCCCCGGATGTTACAAAAGTCCACATTAAGCGTGGAGCGGGGTGCCGTGGTGTTGCTGCCCTGTTTGTCCTGTGAAATACGCGGTACTGTGCCCTCCCCAGAATACGAGGGGCAGCCCGAGCGCGAATGCTCGGGGAGGGATTCTCCGGCTCTACAAGAGCCGGTACCCTCCTGGGGTAATTTCTTTTTTAAGACCACTCTCATATTTTGTTGGGGGGGGGGGGGGGGAGGGGGGGGAATGGCCTCCGGTCCTCGACACTAACCTATGCGAAACATAGCGGCACTAGGCCGCTACTTCACGCCGGTATTCTGTGCGAGTGTGGTAAGTAACCCGGACGAGTCTGGCCCGATTGTGCTGACGTCATAAGACAGCAGCGTGACTCTCCCACTTTCAAAAAGCCCGTAGTCGCCTCTTACGACACCCTTGGACCTGGGACTACCCTATTCTTTTTACGCCCCGGGGCAGCACAACCTTACTTGGACATTGTGAAACAGCCCATTAATGTTACTATTTAATAATTCAATCATGTCTAAACTCACAATAATCGCTCTCATTAATTTTTTATAATTCCAAGTAATACCGATGATAGTTAAATGTGAAACATCCTTTGATGATAATGTTACCGCTTAATGAAATATGTTTGAAACGCAGTGTGAGCAGCAAAGGTATTTCATAATTAAAATGTCTATCCTTTGGATCATAATATCTCAAACCGAATCGCTATTAAATTGTGAAATAATTTAATTACAATGTCGCTATGGAATTTTGAACGCTTACTCACTTAATATGCACTTTAAATATTAAGTTAATATTATTAAAATAATAATTGTAATTGTATTAAGTAAGCAATAATTATAAAATTCATTGTTATTTAGTCTGATTTTTTTTTCGTTAATACCAGGAAGAAACATAAACTTATTATGCCTACCTCTTGGCTAAGTCGAGATAGTAAGTCTTTTGTAGGGCGATGTAGAACTAGATCCCAGTAAATGTTCAAAACAAAATATGTTACAATAACATAAAACACAGATTGAGAATGGAGCAACCGCCCTCAACTATTAAATAACAAAATTTTATTGAACGATATTACATTGTAACCATATTTTTATGAACAAAAAAAGCCCGCTGAGTTTCGTGCGCCCGTTCTTCTCAGGTCTGAGGCATACTTTTTCGAATGGGAGGTAGTTTTTGACTTTTAATAAGTGATACTATAGGCTATTTTGAATAAAAATACACATATTTTACATATCTTAGACTGAAATCTATAGAGCGTACTTAGACTTTGCTCAGACTTTACTTACGTAAAACTTAGCTGGGTTTAAGCTTAGGATAATCATTGATTTCTTTTTTATAGTCATTTGACAGCTGAATTTATGTTGACTACAAGCTAAGACAGCCCAAAGCAAAAGTCAAGTTCGCGTTTTATAACACTCCGGTAAGTTTTGATTTCCGATTGTGTCAATTAACTTGTATGGACGTGTTCAAATTGACGCAAGTAGTCACTCAAGTTGAAGCGAAACAAGAACGGGATGCCCGGTGGGATTGTTTGATCTCACAATGCATGATGTTTCTCCACTGAAGAACCAAAAATGACACGCGAGAAGTCGCGTCAGTTTGAGAGGCTAAGCGAGCGAGCGAATTGCTCTACACGCGTCCCGCGTCCCGCGCGTTATTCGCCTCAGTACGACGACATGGGTACCTTAAAAAAAAGCGCTTACACCTTCCAAAGGCCGGCAACGCTCCTGTGATTCCTCTGGTGTTGCAAGAGAATGTGGCCGGCGGTCACCACTTAACACCGGGTGACACGTATGCTCGTTTGTCCTCCTATTCCATAAAAGAAAAAAATTAGCGTTGCGTAGAGTCGTCGCTTCACTGTAAATTTTCCACTGCATTTATCACTGACATGGTTCTGAAGAGCCTCTTCACCTGGATTTTTCTCTTCAGTGCGGTTTTCAAGGAACTTTCTTCTACAACTTCGTCCAACCAGACTGTGTAATGAGCTTCCTTGCGTGGTATTTCCAGGACGATACGACATGGGTAACACTTTTGTAAAACACTTACAACGCTCCTGTGATTCATGTGATGCTGGATAAGAATGTACCCAGCAGTGATCACTTAGCCCGTACACTGGTTTGTTCTCCGCTGATACTAAAAGATTATAGAATTAAAAAAGCAAAAGTTCTGGTGTTTTTGTCTCTTGTATACGCATGTAGCTGCGATATAATTGATAGCGAGATAAGTTTTGTTAAAAATTACAATATTTTTGCACAAAAGAACAATACTAGAATACAACCCCAGAACTTCACCGACCCGTTACCATAAGCAACGATCGAACAGAACAAAACTCCGTCGGTTAGCATTATAATAATCCGATATATTTTCTGCAACATTTGCCTGTAAATGTTTTATACGGCGCGCACATCCCAGGGCCGAACGTTTCACCTGATACAGTTTATTACCTATTCAACGGACTCGTACAAATAAAATTGTATAATATATAAGCGAATGGCTAGTTTGATTTACGACGAAGGGCGAGCGACCGCCAGCCGCTGGAGCACGGACTGAATAACTAACAACCACTCATTCAACGGTTCAGACCGGTATTCTATACAGTACATTAGTGCATCATTAAAACGAAGGCTTCATTTGCTACCCTAATCACTTTATTATTTTTTGGTTTTGAATCACATTGAGCTATCACGCTCATCTGTGTAATCTCAGAGAAAAATTCACCACCTATATTGTAATTAATGTTATTACTTCGTGAATATTGATTAAAAATATTGTTACTTGTATAGTTAATCTCTCCTTGAGTTTTCATTCACTTGTCTTGCCGTCTTAAACGCACACCGTTTCTTCAATACAAGTATTGTATTTATATTGTATACCTGTGGGTTGTGAGTATACCTCACTCTACACTGTGACTCTAGTACAAGAAGCGCGCGTTCGCAACTTCGTCTGTGTATTCTGATATTATAGAACTAGTAGTTGCCTGTTGCATTCGCAACTAAAGGTTTTATCTCAATAAAATGTTTAATATGAGAATAATCATTAACAGAGAGAGTTGTCATACTGAAACATGCAGGGCAAGTCTGTCAGCCATTAAGTTGGCATAGCGACATGCCATTCTGCACGAACGCACGCTAAGAAAGGGACAATATTAGTAGGATTTTAGGTGAAGTGCGCAGAGCATTGTTACCGTCTATATAATCTACTTCCGTTAGAACGTGACCTGTATGCATGCTCGTTTGTCATTCTAATATATAAAATTCTCGTGTCGCCGTGTTTGTAGTTAAACTCCTCCGAAACGGCTTGACCAATTCTCATGAAATTTTGTGTGCGTATTGGGTAGGTCTGAGAATCGGACAACATCTATTTTTCATCCCCCTAAATGTTAAAAGTAGTCCACCTCATTTTTTTTTTTTAATTTTTAGATAAATTATTTATTTTTTATTTTTTTACGATACAAGTTTAAAAAATACATACAACTTCAAATTTTCATCCGTCTACGATAAACACATATTTTTCTATCGCGATTTTTATATTATTCTGTTCCATCCACAGATCCGCAATAGGGTTGCAAGATGGCAATGGATTTTCTTATTTATTACTTTATATGGCAATACAACGTTTGCTGGGTCTTAGCTAGTATCTTATAAAAAGACCATGCATGATGCACATTAATTAGGCGTCGTTTCGTGAATAAATAATATAAATTAGTTATTTATAAGTCAGATATATATAAAAAAAAATCATAATTCCCTTCCAAAGTTGTACAAGGCCTAATGTCATTAGGCTATACAGTAACAATCATATACGTTGAAGTAGTAAGAAAGCTCTACGCTTAACTTCGTTCCAATACCACAATAATCCGGTAACAATTTTTTTTTACGAGAATTAAAAGTATTTTATGATTGTATTTTTAATACTATCTCACCAAGAATAATATTTTAACATTTACATTAAAATTAAATATTTCGAATGCTTTGAATAATTAATAAGTTCAACATATTCTAACTGGTATAAATGTGGTTAATATTTCCTTCTCCTGTGCCCACAATTATAAAATTTTTTGCTATTGGTCCAGAGCTCCAAAATTTGGTGTGCGAACTTGATTCACTGTGCTGAAAGCAAAATTAAATGAATTAATATACACATAAATATATACCTAGTATTGCCATAAAACATTTAGCATCATCACATTTATTATTTCTACAGTGTGTTAGTTTAAAACATACATATAAAACAATTTAAGATATAAAAAGCTTATTACAAGTCTCCATTGGCTGTAATACAGTCCCTTAAACGTTGAGGAGGCCAGTTATCAATAGAGGCACGCACTCTTTCCATGGGAAAATTCTTCACTGCCTATCGTACGGATTGTTTAAGGGGCTTCAAATTATCATGGCGTTTAGAGTAAGCTTACCTTCTAAAACCACTAAATCCAGGAGCTTAATGTGACTCAGTCACTCCTTCATAGCTAATACCCCACCAAACCATCACAGAAATCGGATAGTTCCCACGTTGCACTCTGTCAACTAATTGGGAAGCTTCCTTAGAGCTTTGAGCATAAATACGGTCATTTTGTTTGTTAAAATGTTGCTCAATCGTAAAAAAAATCTTATCCGTAAACAAAATTTTTCTGTGACCTCTTTTTGCGTACCGCTTCAGTTCACTTGTTTCGATTTTACCACCCTATTCTTTTTTAAATAATCAGTTAAGAAATGACCAGTACGTCTCTTATAGGTTGTAAGTCCTAAGTCATCTCTCAAAATACGCGACATGGTTCTAGGCCTATCTTCATCTCCCGAGATAAAATCTTTTCCTTTCGGACAGGATTTCTTCCAATTGTTTCCATTACTGCTTTGACTACCTAAGAACACTACGTGAACGGACAGATCTTTTTCTGTCACAAACAGAGGAGGTCTCATTGTACCTATTAACAGCCCGGTACACAAATATTTTACTAATACCAAGCGTATGGAGAGTTTTAAAAATTGCATTTGGCTCCATACCTACTTTGTGTAATGCAATCACAGTGATTCGGGTCTCTTTATCACCCTACTCCATTTTAATATCTCAAAATATTGTACAATGTATTGGCGCCAAAATGAGAAAACTCAATGAACAATCATATAAAAATGACTGAATTCAAATTCAAATGTAATATTTTGTTTATATTTAATTGTAACAGTATTTATGGCCAATTCCAAGTATATACACATTTGTTATTAATAAACGCGAAGTAAAGTTATTCCAAATTTAAAACTATTTGTCTTTTACCTTTGTCACTAGAGAATTACATGACAGGGAGAAGTAATTTGAAACTTGGGGTAACTTTTCATTGCGTTTATTATAAAAAAGAAATAGTTTTACTGTTTCAGTAATCAATGGTCAAAAACCATACCCAAATTCTATTATTATGAAAAGCCATGAGGACTGAACATGATTTTGTACATAAATTCTTATCAGCATGGTATTAGAGTAGGCTTTGAATAATAACATTTTTGTTGAAAAATTCTGTTGGGGCTATACGTATGCTGTTATAATTATAACCCTAATGCCAAACAACTCATAGGCATCTTTCGGAAATTGTTGTGCCACATGGAACTAAAATCGTTGAAAAAATAATTTTGCACGGCGGCCATCTTGGATTTCAAAAATGATCCCAAATTCGTTCTCTGCACCCTCGAGAACCTTGGATACGATATCCATATTGTTTATATCATAATTTTGCACGGCGGCCATCTTGGATTTCAAAAATGATCCCAAATTCGTTCTCTGCACCCTCGAGAACCTCGGATACGATATCCATATTGTTGTAATCATAATTTTGCACGGCGGCCATCTTGGATTTAAAAAATGATCCCAAATTCGTTCTCTGCACCCTCGATTACCTCGGATACGATATCCAAATTTTTGAAATCATAATTTTGCATGGCGGCCATCTTGGATTTCAAAAATGATCCTAAATTCGTTTTCTGCACCCTCGAGAACCTCGGATATATCGTTTCATCGAGTTTCAAAAAACAACGATTCTAAAGAACTTCTTTACTTACATTACAAAAATTGTTGCAACAATAATTAAATACGTGATGTTTTTATTAAATTCTTGATTTATATTTTATTTCTTCTTTCTTTATTACATATAATCTAGTATTTCTTACAATTTACTAATTTAGGGAAATGTCTATTCTCTTGCAACATTATTGGGCTGTCTATCTGCTTGTTGGTGAATGTAAGTACGTGACGCTCACACACACATTAATCATAATGTTACTTCTTTAATGACAGGAACTATGAATGAAACTATCGTTCTGAGCGTTATTATTCTATGGATGGGAGTAGGTATATCTTATTACGTGACTTTACGTACTTTAAGTGACTTTGCATTATTTCGTTTATCTTAATTCATTTGAATTTACCTTAGATAATTTATACGTCTAGATAAATCTAATCAAATGAAATCAAAATCACGTTATACAAGTCACTGAAATGACACTTATGAATGTGAAAAAACACTTTTTTTTCTTATTGAATCGACTGCTACTTCGTAAAACGTTGAGCTAATGAGAAGGAGTAGCAAGAATCTCGATAGAGCCTCTTGCTGCTAGATATCATCATGTCTTCATCGGGTATGAAGAGGCCAAGTTTATTTCTTTAGAGTGCGTGACAAGCTACGTCTTACACTCGCAATTTGTATGTCACGTTGTTTAGTGCGCGTGCATTGTTCAAATTAGAGCTTAAAGGTCAACCTTAACACATGGACCAGCCACCGATATCTTACAGAATGGAACGACCCGCATCATGACGCCAGCACAAGCAATGACATTATAGTGAAAATGACAAAAACAGCCGCAAGAACTAAACTAAAAAACAAGAAAGAATGTGTATGTTATACTCATGAGTATAATGAGGAATAGCCATAACATGTGTAATAATAAAATTATATCACAAATTGCCTGAGGACTTGAAAATACTGTCAAACAAAATGTTTATACCAAGACTCTTCAAATGGCTGGTTGAAAATATTTATTATAGAATTAATAAACCACAATAATTAAATAAACCACATGTCCCAAAACAATACACCCACTGAATACGTACTGAACTCTATATAAATTGGAATACAAATCAAGAAAATCAAGAACACAATTCACACAGACAAACTAGCCAGAAGAATTAACATGACCTGGAAAAATATTTGAGAGAAAAAATCTATTCTTTCAATAATATGAATATTTAAATAAGTGTTAAGTTTGTGCATGCTTTTAATTTAAGCTGGATAGAGGACACATTGTAATATTTAAGATCTGGACATACCCTATTCCAAAGCAAAATAAATAATTTCATTTCATGAAATAACTGTATTTACAATAAAAGTTGAACATATTGCTTAAATAAGCTGGGGATGATGTAACACAATTATTATTACTACAGTATACCACATGCAATCTATTTTACCACTGGATCAACACGTTCGTCTAGATTTAAACTCTTAAATCCATAAGTAGGTACGCTGTTAATTTCTTAGAAAGTAATATTGTAAATAACGTAAGTCATGCGTTAATCTGCGAGCATCTATTAAAGGTGCAGCATTTTTATTATTGGTCCCAATCCCTTCAAACCCATGCATGGATATGAGTATTTGTCGATGAGAGTAACTCACTTTAGTAATGAAGGAAATCCGATTGATTTCTACAATGAATATCACGCGATATTTGAACACGTACGTTATGTGAAAATGATTTCCCATACTGGAATTGTCACAAATGATATAAATATCATAGACAGTAATTAAGATAAAGAATTTAAAATGAACGGCGTTCCAGAAATAGTTATGAAAGAGATTTCACAAATTGTTTCAACAATTTGGTTGTACACCCATGAAGCGGTGGTTTGTAGTTTCAAGGAAAAGGAGGTATCCTGGCAAGAAAAGGGGAAAGAAACAGAACTAGATGGAAGAATATCGTAACTAAGCGAAGACTCACAAAAGGTTGTTAGCTCTAGTACAAAATATTTAGTGAACAATTGTAGTATTATACTTATCTATAAAGAGGGCGAGTCTGTTGCTAAGACCTAATTGATACCTCAGTTCCAAAGTTTGAAAAGAGAAAGTAGAGGAGAGGAGAAACAAGTGAATAAGTGAATGCAGTTTAATAATTGTTACTTCCAATATTTCTTCATAAGTCTACAATAATATCGTTTTAAACAGTAATAACTGTAGTTGATTTCTTTTGCAACCCTTTTATGAATTGTTACTCTTTGAAACTTAGGTATCGTTATTAGTCTGACTTTATAGTAGTGGCCACTAGAGAAAACATAGGTTATTATATTATTCGAACAGTTACTAGATAGTAGAAATTAATGAGTGCACGTTTGGAAGACGACTACTTTGCCACTTATATACCTCAATATCTACAAAAATTGGTTTCTTAGCGAGTCAATTACAACATAATTCAATGAAAATACTCCGACGCAAAAAAAACAGTGCACAAAGAAGGACTTAAAGAAAATTTTGAACCGAATAGAATATTTATATATAATTTGAAATATCGAATAAAAAATTTGGAAGTTGCTTGCCAAACATAAAATTTGGAGTCAAAAATATCTGAAATTTCAGCGATGAGAACATTCTTTTTTTTAAATTTTTATAGATTTAGAACTTTTCTAAAACTTAAAATGAACAATTATTCAACTTAATATGTAAATTTTGATTAAACAAAAGAAAACCATTAAAATAAATGCCCATTTGCAGCTTAGCCACACGATCAACACAAATATTGTAGGGTTGACATTCGCGTTTACAATCCTAGTCAGTCCGCACCTTAAAGTAATATATTGACACCCCAGCCAAAAATTTGAATAGAATACTCACTGAAGACGAGCTACTGCTGGAATAGTGTTCATAGTATGAATCTCTCTTCAGTCTTTGATTCTGAAATGCCAAATTTAATAAAATCAATATTATTCTTATGAATTCGTTTTACATTAATCTTAATAAATAAGCAACAAAGTTTGAGCTATAGAATTATGATAATGATATTCAAAATATCGCATGATAATCCTTTCTTATATCCGAGTCTTGTATTTATATTGGATCATAAATTGCGACCTTTTACATTTGAGACACGTTCTGGTTTATTAACGTGTAAGAAGCACTTTCTGATCATACGATATCATTCTCATCGTACAGACAAAGGCAATGAATAAATCGAGTTCATTGTCCTCAAATTTGCGTTCAAGCATCAATTTTCTTATGAAAGGCTAACAGTAAATTTTAAAGCAAAAAAAATCGACGAGGTTTACTATAAGGATTTTTTGGCAATTTAAGGAATGACTTAAGAAAGTTGTTCATCAAATGAATAAAGGAATCATGTTTAAATAATAATATTTCAATTTTTTTTTATAAAAGAGATATTTTTTAAGAAAAATTCTAAAATCGTTATATTTTGTTCCTTTTATAAGGCATTTAGAAGGTAAAGAAGTGTTCCGAAGAGCTGTTCAACCTGATTCCTGCCGCCGAATTCCACCTTCGCACGACACGCCCCAAGTTAGGATATCATCCCCACCATCTGGATGTTTGGCTGTTTTTACCACCATTTGGATGTTTTTATGAGAAAAGTGACGAGTTGTGCAAAACGTTGACCTCATAGTAAGTGATACGGCCTGCCCACTACAATGCAGTACCGCTCAGGATTATTGATTGATCAACGCTGATTTGAGTTACTGACGTTTGGGTATTTTTGTTGCTTTTCCTTTCCGAAGTGGCGGTAGATATAAAAAGAAAAGAAAGCTTTTGGCATTCATATGTGTCATTTTCTTGACTTACGTGATTAAAGTGATTTTGATTTAATTCGACTTGTAACCCAAAATTCTGAGCACACTTTAACACAAATTGTCTTGCCCCCAATTAGGCATAGCTATTATAGGTGCAAAACAACGATATAATTAATATGATATAGTACAGACATAAAAAATTGATTTTTATCATAGAAAATATATCGAGTACTGAGTTTCTTCGAAGACAGAAAACATTTCATGCAAAGAATACGAGTGATTTAGAGAAACTAGCAAGGATGGACAATACAAATACGCCATCTTGAAAAACTGTCATTTTTGTCAGTTATCGTGCAACACTTACAAGCTTTAGAGGAAATACAATCTATTCCGATATTTTACTTTACAATATATTTATCACACGAAAATCTTGAGCTCGAGTACCAGAATTGATACAATTTGAGACATAAGTTCCAATTAGTCCTGTAATGTCACTACGGCGCCCTTCAAGACCAAACACAAATTTATGCTTGCACATACGTCACCATAGAAAAGGGCGCCTCTATAGATACTTAGTGTAAGTATATTGTTTTATTAAAGTCTTTGTTTCTCTTATATTATCAGAACGAAATTCTGCTATGAGGAAAACCGTCTTATCATACTATTCGTTAGATAACAATATAAATGCAAAGTCTATGTATATAGTATGTCTCGAAGATACAGTGGCTAGTAAGATAAGCAATCAACTCGACTAAAATCATACCAAACTTTGTATTATGAGATGTTCCGCATTAAGTTGAGTTTAAGACTCACTCCGACTTAAATTTTTTTCAAATACTAGCTATATAAATTTATATTTACATAAATATTTTTAATGATGATAGCATAAATAAATGCATAACAAGAATATTAATAATGCAAAAATCTTCTAATTTGCATATTTAAAGAAAAAATAATCATAGAATTATTTCCCTGTAAAAAATTTTAAAATAAGAAATAAAAACGTACCTGGTCTACATTGTTATCAATGAGCTGTACATCACTGCTTCTGAAAATTAATGGCAATAAAACTCTAATCAAATATATAAATGTATTCATTTCAAATAAATATATACCAAGTCTTGCCATAAATACTGAACAAAGGATATAAAATTTAGGATATAGAATTTTTGCAACTTTAAAATATAAAAATCTTATTCGAAGTGGTTCCATTTCCTTTATTATTAGAGGCACGCACTCTTTCCATGGGAAAATTGTTCACTGCCAACGTACGTATTGTTTTAGGAACTCCAAAGTTCAACTCATGGCGTAAACGATTGCTATAAATAGCAAGCCGTACTCTCTAAAACTAACCATAAATCATAATCCAGCGAATTATGATCAGGACTAGACGACGGCCAGTCTTCAGCTCTGATGAAGTCCGAAACGTTCGTTTCTAACCACGAGGTGCCGAGTGTTCCTGGAAGGATCTTTTTTGGTTATTGAACATGGTGCTTTTAGTGTCACTACTTCTCAAGAATGGTATTTTGACACACTTGTACCGATGTTTTGATACTTTTATCTCAAAAGTATGGCTCAGTCACTCTTTCATTGCTCCAAACCCCTCATCCCACCAAACCATCACTGAAGTCGTATTGTGCCCACGTTGCACTCTGTCGACTAATTGGGAAGCTTCCTAAGAGCTATGAGTATAAATACGGTCATTTTGTTTGTTAAAATGTTGCTCAATTGTGAAAATTTTCTCATCCGTAAACAAAAGTTTTCTGTGACCTCCCTTTGCGTACCGCTTCAGTAGTTGTTTCGATTTTACCACTGTTTTCTTTTTGAATGACCAGTGCGTGTCTTATAAGCTGCAAGTCCTAAATCATCTTTTAAAATATGCAACAGCGGTCTAGGTGCTATCTTCATCTCCCGAGATAAAATGTTTTGCTTTCGGACAGGATTTTTACGAATTATTACCCTTACTGCTTTGACCACTGTTTTCGTAAGAACACTACGTGGACGGCCAGATCTTTTTCTCACACAAACTGTACACTGTAAACTGAGGAGGTCTCATTGTACCTATTAATAGCCCGGTACACAAAGATTTTACTATTACCAAGCATATGGAAAGTTTCGAAAAATTGCATTTGGCTCCACACTCCTACTACATATACGTATAATGAAATTACAGCGATCTCTTTATCACTTCACTCACACACATATAAAAATGACAGATTGTAAATTAAAATGTAGTATTTTGTTTATTTTTAATGTTCACAGTCTTTATGGCCAGACTAAGCATATTGATTTTAATAGGTACACTTAACAGAATTACAACTATTTATATAACTTACAAGAAAGCTATCAGCTAAATATAAGATAGGCTGCAACTCCACGAAGGTGTGTACACAGCAAGATTAGCAATCAATCAATTTCTTTATTTGCGTAAAACTAGCTTTAGGTATATACATTGATATTACAAGATTTAACCACAGCAATAAAATTTATATCATACCCGGAGATGGGCATTGAATCAACAATGCATATCCAGACAAAAGCAACCAAAACAGTTATTTGCAGCAAATTCTTCATTTTCACTTGCCTTGAACTCTTTACTGGACTCTCAGGCAAACTCAACTTCTTTTGTAAATAAGTATACGTTATACGCTGCTTATATATAACTAACGTTTATTATTAAATATATTTCCTGTCCACACTGTCAGAGAGGTCAAACTCGACTAGTACATGTTTTAAACACGCGTATTATAGTATTATCATCATAATTAAACTCATCTGCAGCACTGACTTTTAAAGTACTTAAAACTTTTTTAAATTATTTTATATGTATGTTAGATTGACTGAGCTGTTTACCTACTTAGCCTGATTGGGCTAAAGTGAGTGTATGTTTGTTTTACGCCAACCAGGTCAGAATGTCCCAGAAATCAGGCACCGTTTTCACACTGCTATAGGCATCAGAAAGCGGTGCTGGAGATCGGATGATTGTGTCCTTTGTTCGACCACACGCCTGTACTCTATAAGTACGTTTTTTATTATATTAAATAAGAGTGAAGCCAGCTTTTTAAGAGTAGGCTTTATCCTTAAAGAACGATCTACGAGTTTCTTGCTCGTTCTGCTCTAAGGAAATCTACGAAATAAAATATTTTTGATTAGATTTTGATTTGACTTGAAAGTCCTTGAGCCGTATCGGTTCGGAAAAACTACAGCGAGTAATTAATTCCACAACGTAATCCGAAAACAGGTTTTATTTTTTTGATATTTTTTACATTATTTGTAATGATACGTTTATTTAATTTTGCGGGTTTGTTACCCATTTTGTATTCGAGTAAATTACGGATGTTAGAAATGAACGAAAGGAAAAACAGATCACTAATGTAATAGCCGTGAACTGTGTGCATAGAATATGCTAGAAGATCACTTGATCCCGTCCGATCAACCATGGCCAAAGTCATCCGGCGGCTATTATTCAACTAGCGATCCTCTAGATATGCCAATTGTGGTTAATGCAGCCTATGGTTACTGTAAATGAAACTTTTTCAAATCAAAGAATTAAACACATAATATACAGAGTTATACACTTAGTAAGTATTGCGAGTATAATTATTGTGCCTAAAAATCTTCAGGCGCCTTAAATAGCGAACAATGTAACATTGACACTTGAAAATGTCAAACTCATAAACGTGTTACATTAATCACTCATCAAGATTTGATTATTATTAAAATTAATGCAAAATGATATACCGGCAGTAATTTGGTATTAATATAATATTCCTAAAATAAGCATTTGTCATCACATGCCTACTGCAGTAGTAACTATATAGTATTAAGTAACTAATGAGGAACAATTATTATCTTTAACATTTTCTTTGAATGATCGATATTTGCAGTTTCATATTCTGATATATAAAACTATGACAGTAAATAATGTTCATTATTATCATTACATCGTCAAATTCATTACCAATTAAACTATCCCTTAGGTTGGTTATAAAGGCATAAAAGGCTTTTATTTCCTCAAGATTCTTTTTGATGTCATTGCTAAATTACTAGATACTACTACCGCTTCGGAAACAAATGGTGCTCTGAGAGAGAAGAAGCAGCGCAAGAAACTTTCCCAGCATTCTTTTTTTTTATAATAAACATAAACATTCTACCACGGGGAATTTTTCAAAGAGCTGTTTGAATCCACCTGTGAATTTGTTTTCACACCACAGAGTACAATTTTAGACAACTTCATTACCATCTGCATGTGTGGCATTCTTCTAGAGTTTGGTTATCAGGGAACTATCTGTTACATGACAGATAGTTACACGGTGTTTCCAGGATGATTTAACATGCATGCCTTCATAAACCCCGTAAGCCTATGATTCCTCTCGCACCTATGATAACGCCTCCTGTGATTCCTCTGGTGTTGCAAGAGATTGGCAGCGATCATCACCTAATATCTGGTGATCCGTACGTTTGTGTGGACCTCCATAACATAATAATGTTAACAAGGAGAACATTTCGCACTCATACTTCTTGTTTTCTCGGCGTTTCACAACTTTTCGTCAATCATCCTTACTAACATTTACAATGGCGTAATAAAGCCTTCTATAATTGGAAGCATGACGATTTCTATCGGTCAACTCCTAAAAGGTGCGTTTTTTTGTTAAAATAAAAGCATTTTTTAGTAAAATATTTTTTATAATTTCTCAGTAATGACTGCATTATGTAAACATAGAAATACTCCTTAAACAATACATGATATAACTAAGCTTATGGTTTAAAATAATTGACGCATCTATTACTCTAACCCGTATGAATATGGTTAATATTTCCGTGTCCTGTGCCAACAATTATAAAATTATGTGCTAGTTGTCCGGAACTCCAATATTTTGTGTGCGAACTTGATTCGCTGTGCTAAAAACAAAAAATTAATAATTAATTAACAAAATCATATATTTTGTTTCTGTAACAAATTGACTTAAAATAAGAAAGAAGAAGAACTGAAGAGAATGGACAAATGAGCGTAACATAATCTCTTATCACAACCATCACAGTCACAAGAGCATTCACCGACCTTATGAATTGAAAGCACATTGATAAATGGGCGAGGATAGAAATGGGCCCATCGTAGTAAGATTCAACGGCTTAAGTACCGATTCTTTTTAATAAATTAATATTCATATTGTAACCATGATCAGTTCTTAAACTAGCATAGTTTGACCACCTTCTCCTTGTCACTTGATCACGAGTACTGTACTTAAACTCTGACAAGAATGGCACTCATATCAATATTTTACATGAATGTACTTGATCGAGTATATTTTATCAGCATTAAACGAACTATGGATTATTTGTAAAAAAATGTTTACTTTCGCAATTAAATTAACCTCGGAATATTTCAAACACCTGCAAAAAACGTGTACACGGATATAAAGATGTATCTACAGATGAGCAATCATAAAAACTCACTAGGGTAAAATAAATACCAGATTGTTCCACGATGAAAAATACTAGACCGTAAAATTTTTGAAGACTCAGCAAATAAATATGAAAGCAATTATAAAAATTATACAAATTGAAATTTGGATTCAGATACAATTCTGACAAATCATGCAAATAAGAAACAAAGTGAAGAGATATATTTTAGAACTAGAAGCCTTGGTCATTCGTATCATTTATAATGTATACAACAATAGCAAAATAGTTTGCTCCAACGCAGCACCAACAATCCGTGGATCATAACATATTCTTCCTTGGTTGTAACAAAATCTTCGTTATCAAATCCTACTAATATCTTCCCTTTCTTGGCGTGCGTCCGTGCTGAATGGCATGTCGCTATGCTAACTTAATGGCTGACAGGCTTGCCCTGCATGTTTCAGTATGATAACTCTCTCTGTTGACATTTTATTGAGATAAAACCTTTAGTTGAAAATGCAACGGGCAACTACTTGTATGAGTATATATGGTAATGACATCCGTGTCTGCAGGAGAAAGCTATTCAACATATTCACAATACAATTTGATGTAAAAACCTACGTAAAAACAGATTTTTCACATTTTTGTTAAACACAGGACCACTGTAACACTCCATGGAAATAAGAAAGAAGACAAGTCAAAACATTAAAGAAATTATATGTGAAGCTGTTGTAGAAGCTCAATATGCTGTGACACAGACAGACGATAATTTGAGAAGAATTACAAAGCGTCTAAGTACACGCCATTTCTACAAAAAATAGAATGTCTTTGCCTATTATATATACATATTTCTTAAGAGAATTAAACCAATCAAAAAATAAGAGTTCACAAACTCGAAGACAAGCGAGTCACACCTCAGACACGAAACAGATGGGAGAATTACTGTATTTTTTCAGATGGAAATAAAGATTTACTTCTCTAATATACTCTCGAATAGGAATTGTATGGGCCTACCATGCTGGCATAATTGTGCTTACCAGAATATGAACACTTCTAGTTACTTCCATTTTTATCATGAGACTAAGGGAACAAGCCAATGTATGGTTCATCCAATGGAAAGTGAATATTTCCACCCATAATTTCTTCATCACCAGAATAGCATCAAAACCGCATATGTATTACCGGCCTACAGGAAGGTGTACGCGTTTTATTTGAAGTTTACCAAGTTGTGCCGTAGATACTAGAAACAGCGGACAGAAAAGTTCTAAGGGATCGATTGTTTCTAGTGATGAAAAAAATCTGGATAGTATTTTATATAGTTTAATAGAATCCGAATCAAAATCTGTAGAACCAAATAAAAATAGAGAATAATTATCTTACTTGCATTATCTGTCATTGCATTAGTTGCGGTGACGATGCAAGAGGGTAGTGTTCGTGCTGATTGAGTACTATGAGGAAATTATAACCAACTAGATATTATTTAAAAGACGCCCAAGCAGTTTCAAGACGCGGTGGATATATGGTTTAGAGAAACGTCTGACCTGTGTCTAGTCAAGAAAAAAAATTGGAAAAGGGAAGTTAGGGACCGAACGAAATATAATGATCTCGTAGAAGAAGCGAAGACTAACATACGCTTGTGTACCGCTTACCGGCCTTACAAATAAACTTGGTATAAAATTATACCGGAGAATAAACAATAATATTATGCAAAATGTTGACTTTATCGCTGACAACATTGTCAAGTTTTCCGAAAGTCAAACAGCCTTGCAAATAAACGCGCGTAACGTTATACGTCCGAATAAACCAATCAAAGCAAAATGTCTATTTGTAAACATTTTGCATATTCTTTGTTTATTATATTATATTATTATTATATATAGGCATAATTTAAAAGCAAGTTTATTAGTAAGGCCGTATGAGCCTTTTTATTTAAACTAATACATTGATTAACAATCCACAAATTTTATATTATTATACTCACAGACGACGAACTACTGCTGGAGTGGTGTTCGTAGTATGAATCTCTTTTCGGTCTTTGATTCTGAAACACCAAATTTAAAAAAAAAATATTATTCTTATTACTTCGTTTCCAATCGACCCTAACATATTATTAGCAATAATGACATGACATTTATTACATACATACATATATATCTACACAGATATAATAAATATTACGATCATAAATATTAACCTCTTCCATTTAAAACATGTTTCGGGTTATATTACTGATGAAAAGGCAAACGCACTGAATAATACAAGTTCATTGTCCTCGATTTTGAACCAGCACTCATGTTGTTTAAATCAAGTTTACGTTGAAAAAAAACTAACAGGAACGCAAAAAGAAAGAAAGCTAAAGCACAAAGGATTCTTTTGACATTTAAAGGAATGTTCTCAGCTAAAATAATACCACTTTGAACTATCAAAATTAAGCTCACATAAATTAATTCTAACATCCGTTAAATTTAAAATTCCAAACTAAGTTATGGTAATTCAAGCCTATTATTTTATCATATAGTTAAAAAGTTATATATTTGATTTCCATTCACCTAGAATTATGAAATTTTGCGAGTGCCAGGATATCAGAGCTTATGTAACGTAAAATTCTAAAATCGTCATTCATTGTTAAACTATCTACAATTAATTTTATAAGAGTGTTCCAACAAAAATCCTAATAAGATTCTAAAAGGCATTTAACGTAAATTGATATATTTTTCAAGACTTCAATTAAAAAAAATTGTTCCATGAAATACATCATATGAAAAAAAAATTGTTTTCAATTTTTTTTTCGAGCTAGCTCCAGGCTGGATAATAGTTTTGGAACAAATTTACGTCATTTTATAGGGAATTTAATTTTCTAGACTATTTATTTAGCCGATCTAGTAAGATCTAGCCATTGGTAGCAAAGTGCTCATTGTTTGAGTAAGAATCGTATTTGCCCTCTATTTTATGTGGATCCATGTCAAAGGCTAGAGGATAATCGTATTATCATTAAATAACAATATAAATACAATGTTTATATGTATTGAGGAAAAAACAAGTAGTTGGTAAGATAAGAAATAACATGACTTCAATCATGTCAATTGACATCTCATATCTCTATTGTTTACAATATACTAGCGTAAAGAGGAACAAAACGTGCGAGAGAAAAGAACATCTCTAACGGAAATACAGTAAGAAAAAAAGCAATGCGAACTATTGTTAATATAACCGATTATGATTTACAAGTCAAAGAAGTCAGCCACTTGGCATTAGCTCCTTAGTATTTTGAATATTAAACCAAGAAATAGAATATCACATTAAAACTAGTTAACGAACACAATAACGGGCTGTCAGGTCGTATATACATTTATATTCTAAGTATATGTTTCAAATTTTGTATAGCGATATCTGCCATTAAGTTTAGTTTATAAATGGACATAATTCCACAAAAACGTTCTAAACCACAATCATGTTGAAATTGAGTTAAGAACACAAAACTGGTCACATGATTCATATTAACAGACTGACAAAAAATGGCAGCCCTACTGTCACTCTTGAAATGACATCATAACTTAGTAGCCCAACCGTCATGTATGGAATACACTAATATTTATTAAACTTTAAACACGAATTCCTTAAAATGTGATGTTTGTGGCTTGGAACGTTTTTCAGGAACTATGTCCAAATCACTTCGACTTTTATAACAATACTTAGTGATGTAAAGTATTTACACGTTAATGTTATTTTATTAAGAGATTATAATTTATACATTTATAAAAATGGTAAATTTCATATTTTAATATGAAATAATACAATATCGTTTAATTTGTTGTTATAGATACGCTTGCCTACTTTTAATTAAAAAAAAGTACCTGGCTTAGGTTGTTGGAAAATGGTTGCACATTACTGCTTCTGCAAAATAAAGAGTACACAATATAAGAATTTAAGCATCTCTGATGATAATGGTAAATAAAATTTATATTAAAGATATCTTACCCGGAGGTAGGCATTGAATCAACGATGCATATCAAAAGAATAGCGGCGAAAACTGTGATGTGCAAAAAATTCTTCATTTTCACTTCAAATCCTCACGAGAAGAAGCAAACTCAAGTCCTGATGTAAATGTTGTAATACGTTACACACTTCTTATATATATTAGGATGGTATTATTTAATATTTTTCCTGTCCACACTGTGAGAGAGGTAAAACCCAACTGGGGTATATTGCATGCGATTTATAATAATATCTTTGTAAATCTGACATGCAATATCGAATTGAGCTCTTTAAAAAGTAATTTAGAAGTTATTTTTGTGATAAAATTGCGATAGCGAACTACGTAATATGTCAAAGTTTCCTTATATCTATTTACGGCCGTTCTCAATAACCTATCTATCCTTAGTTTAACTTACTAGAAGTAGACAAATCTATCCTTTTACGCTTACTAACATTTCAATAACCTATCGACATAAAGCATTGGACTATAACTTTACGAGTATTGGACATAACTACGGATAGATAAGATCTTGTCATTAAACGGTGATAGCAATGTATCCGTAACTACTGATACGTTATTGAAAACGGCCGTTAGTTATCATACCCCCCCCCCCCCCAACTGCTCAAAGATAGAAGAGAAGTGCCTAATTCTTTTTACAATTTTAAAAATGGGGGGGTTAACATTCCAACTGTATTTTTTGTGTGTTTGTATCCTCATATTTCTGTCACTTATCTAGACGACTTCTTGGACTAGCATATCCTTAATTGCTAATTGCTGTATTGGAAGAATTAAAAGAATGTATGTAATTTCAAAAAATTCCGACTTCAGACAACGTAGTTTACTATTAATTCCCTTTAACATATTGAAGTTATGGTTATACTCGTAATTATAACATGAGACCTATTAAATTCGTATTGATTTTTATTAGGTTTAATTAAAGTGTAGATTCACATAATTTTTATGTTTATTCTATTTTGGCATCACGTATTATATACTTTTATGTTACCTTGTTTAAGTTATGTTATTATTCATATAACTACTGTTATTGTTTACTTAATATGAATTTTTGAAGTCGGATGTTTGTGTAAGTTATATTTATTAAATTAAATAACTTTGCGGAAGAAATGTTGGTAATAAAATCTAATACGGTGTAAGAGTAATATATTACTTTATTCTGTAGTTTATAAGATTTATTTGGAACAATAAGGTAATAATATTCTCAGTAAGTTTTAAATGTAGTTTAAAATAATTATTGTGCTTATTGTAAATGTAATGTCTCATCTTTTACTATATTTTTTTATGGTCTCTTTGTGCCACTAACATAAAATTTAATATATGAAATTCTCGTGTCATGGTGTTAAACTTTGAACTCCTCCGAAACGGCTTGACCGATTCTCATGAAATTTTGAGTGCATATTGGTATTGGTAGGTCAGAGAATCGGACAACATCTATTTTTCATCCCCCTTAATGTCAAGGGTGGTCCACACGAAATTTTTTGTTAATTTTTTTGACATTTTTTTTAAATTTGTTTGATTATGAGTCAGCATTATTTTAAATTTTCACCCATCTACGATCAACAGTTACTTTTGTTTCGCGATTTAATTATTATTCTAATCCATCCACAGACACGCAATAGAGTTGCAATATAGCAATCGAATATAATGATTATTGTAGTACGATAAATTTTATGTATATATATTTAGTAGGTCTGAGAATCGGTCATCATCTATTTTTATTTAATTTTTTTTATTACTTTTTATGGCAATACAACGTTTGCTGGGTCAGCTAGTGTTCTTATATAATTTTCTGTATCGGCTATACATTTAAGTTCGGAAATGTTTTAGTTTTAAGTTGTTTTGGGTGAAATATAAAGAAAGTAGTTTATTTTTTGTGATGATATGATTATGATGATGATAGAACTTGCATTGCTGCCATTGAGTAACCAGTTGTGATATCGTTCCCGATTATAATAATATTTATTAGAGTATAATCCGGGTCATGTATTATAAAAAAACTGTGAAGCAAAATCAAATAGAAGTACGAAGTGCCATACAGGAGTTTTATTTATATTTAATCAAAATAAGCCATAATATCTATGAGGTTGCTGTCAAACAGATGAGGGCAAACAATATTAATTACTCACGGGAAGAAAATCGTCAATACAAAATAAACTAATCAACTAGACAATGAGTGGAATCAAAAGTGCAATGTTTAAAATATTTCACATTTTATTTTCTTAATCACTTTTGAATTAATGACAATAATGTATTGACAAATTAATATTAGGTTACCCACTCGCGAAATATTATAACGTAATTTACTTTTTATTTTGCATAGAAAGTATTATTTTCTTTCCCTGTCCTGTGGTAAGTAGGAGTCATAAGATGTGGCTGCGTCTTTGCCATAGGTTTCATAACGACGAGCGCAGAATGATGATGTCAGGGCCACTACTCCATACGTTTTTGTATATTGCGTCAGGACCCAGATCATTATGTTACTGTTTTGATGATGCTTAATTATAATAATATTTAAATTTACGAAAATTTTTAGGACGTTATAATGTTTGTAGCTGTTAAATAACCTTGTTTACAGTTTTTTATGGAACAGGAGTACAACCGAGTGTACCTTTAGGTTACCTGGTGTCAAGTGATCACCGCCGCCCACATTCAACACCATAAGAATCACAGGAACGTTGCCGGCCTTTAAGGAAGGTCTACGTGCTTTTTTGAAGATCCCCATGTCGTATCGTCCCGAAAACGCCGCACAAGGAAGATTATTCGACAGCTTGGTTGTACGTGGAAGAAAGTTCCTTGAAAACCCCACTGTGAAGGACACCACACACACCTAGATGGTGGGGATGATATCCTAATTTGTGGCGTGTCATGCGAATGTGGTATTTAGCGGTTTATTTTATTTGTAGTGTTTTTCTTTTAAGTCAAGTCAAGTCAAATAAATTTATACAATTAGGCTTTTGAATCACTACAAATATTTCTTTTTAATTACTGAATCTTCCGTATGTTGGTAAAAAGTTGAGCTCGTCAGAAGAACATATAAGTATAACTCAAAAAAAAAATAGAGTATTTTACAATGGCTGTAATATACATAACAAATTAGTATGTTTTTTATAATATTCACACACTTTTTACACAAATTATCTTGCCCCAAATTAGGCATATACAGCCTGTGTTATGGGTTGCAAGACAACGATATATTTAATACAATATACTTACTTAAACATACATAAATATATATAAACATACGTGTAAACATACATATAAACATCCATGGCTCGGAAACAAACATCCATATTTAATTATATATTAGAGGGTATTGTATCTGATATGTACAACAATTACGGTGTACATAACTTTGCCAAATAACTATGAGATACTAATAATACTAAATAATTTTAAATAATTAATAACAATAATATTACTAAATTTTGAAATGCTCCCAAATATTTTGCTTAAAACTATATAAAGTATATACTAACTATATAAAACATATTCATCAAATAAATGCTTGCGCACCTACTGGGATTCGAACCCGGGACTTCTAACTTAGTAGGTAGGATCGCAAACCACTCGGCTATACAGGTCGTCATATATGAGTCGTTTTTAAATAATATTAACTATAACATAAAAACTAATAAATAATTAACAGTATAAATATAAATTATCGTTATAGTGGATGTATTAACCTTTAGCTTCAATTCATTGTTTGTGTAAGGATGCTTCGTCGTATGTCCGAATGGTCATGATTACTGTTACTATTGAAATGAAAATTATTTGAATGAAATAAATTTTGAGCAAATTATACACCTTTTGTGCCTTTAAGTGATAGATATTTTGGTCCTTCATCATGGTGAGTAGCTTAAGACATCACAGCGAGCTCACTACAATTACCCTTATGAAGGACCTACGAATGGTCCGAAACTAGTCGGTACCTACTCCGACAAACCGTGAGTATAGCCTTTTTTAACTGACTTCAAAAAGGAGGAGGTTCTTAATTTAATCGGTATTTTTTTATGTGTGTTGATATGTCCCATTACTCTGAGATTTATGATTCGATTTACGTAATACTTCTTTAGTTCGATGCGCATCGAACATATCATGCGGAATAGATGCCAGTTGGTTCCATAAAATTTTTACATAGTTTGGCCCAGTAGTTTTCATTTTATGAATTATTTCTCTACGTGGATGATATAATTGTTTTATGTGTACGCCTTTTTTGAAAGTTTTCATTCACGTTGATTATATAATATTATTATTAACTGACACTAAAAATAAAAAAAATAAAAAACTAAGTTAAAAAAACCGACTTCAAAAACTTAAAAGGATCAAATAACTAAAAATTTAATTTAATGCACGTTTTAAGCAATCCTTTAATATTTATAAAATACTATTATTTGTATGTGCTACATATTGATAGCTTAGAAGTCGGTGCTAATCCAAATGTAATAGTACGTACGTACACTGGCCACGCGTGACTTTGAGCGGGATAGCTTCTTCTAGAACAAAACAACCCAAGCGGGCAGACACGTGACCAGACAACCTTAATAATTACAGTAAGTAAGCAGTTTATAATATTAAGTTTTATTTTGTTTAGGGCTTGACATCGACTTAAAACCTATCAATAGGTAGCACATATAAATAATAGTATTTTATTAATATTAAAGGTTTGTATAAGAAGTGTATTAAATAAAATTTTTAGTTTTTGATACTATTCAGTTTTTGAAGTCGGTTTTTTTAAACGTAGTTTTTTTATAAATAAAGTGTATAATGTTTTTTAAGAATTTTGAATAGAAATTTTGATTTATAATTGATTTATCGGATTTGTGGCTTTATGTTTGTATCGTTTCGTGTTAAAGAAAAACAATTTCTAATGATGGGAGCTATGAGAAACGAAATAAAAAAATTTAATTGAGAGGGAAGTTCGCCACAAAATACTGCAAAATGTGGCCGAAAACTTTTTATTTACCTTTATTTCAAATCGATATTATTTTGTAACAATCTGAAGTTTGGTTACCATTATAGTCAACTTTAAATAATCCTGTAATTTTGGTATGATTGACATTTTGTTGTATTTGTATAAACAGTTCTTCCACCTCTCTATTTTTTCTGATCGAAAATTTTCAGCTAAACTGTTACCCTCCAGTTTTTTTTAATTTTTTTAAGGCATTAGGAAGACTAATTAGCGTACGAGTTACTTGATTACATGTTATCGCTGTTGGTCTTAATCCTAGATCATTTATACGTCTAGATAGACTATGACGGCTGTGAAAACGTTAAAAAAAATGAGTTATGAAGTAACCTCTAGTTTGTAATACAACGTGTCATACAAATCGCGAGTGTAAGACGAAGCTTGACACGCACAATAAATTAATATTCTGGGCCTGTTTTTATCGGAAGTCTAACAGGAAGAGACTCTATCTAGACGCATAAATTTTCTAAGGTCATAAGGTTGTTGGGTTGTTGCACACTTTTTTTAAGTTTACCCGTTAATATAACAGACTAAGGCTGTGTTGCATCATGTAGTAGCTGTTATTGTTAAGGCTTAAGTCAAATTTAACGTCAACAGTAACGTTGACTTTAACAGAGACTGCGGAATGTGTTGCACCATCGCATTCCTTGGCATAGTTAAAGTTAAAAAGTGGAATATTAAGTCAAGAATTATTTGTGTGTGAATATTTATTTTGGAACTTTTGACAGCTCGTTATTAAGCTTAAATATTAGCAGTAGCTGTAACTGGCGAAGATTGGACGGTAATGGCTAACAGTTAAAGTTATGACGTCATCTAAAAATTGTCAAATGGTGCAAAACATTTTCTGCTTAACCGTTATGTTAACATGTTTGTTATTGATAAAGTTACATTTTTTTATGGAATAGGAGGACAAACGAGCGTACGGGCCACCTGGTGTTAAGTGATCACCGCCGCCCACAATCTCTTGTAACACCAGAGGTATCACAGGTTGCCGGCCTTTGAGGAAGCGCTTATTTTGAAGGTACCCATGTCGTATCGTCCTGGAAACACCACACAAAGAAGCTCATTCCACAGCTTTATAGTATGTGGAAGAAAGCTCCTTGAAAACAGCACTGTGGAGGACCGCCACACATCCAGATGGTGGGGATGATATCCCAACTTGTGGCGTGTCGTGCGAAGGTGGAATTCGGCGACAGGAATTAGGTTAAACAGCTCTTCGGAACACTCCCCGTGATAAATGCGGTAGAAGACACACAATGAAGCGACGTCTCTACGCAACGCAAACGTTAATGAAAACCAGCCAAAAAACATCGAGTAAAGAATTTATTCTCCAAACAATACGTTCAGTTCATACTTCAGTTCTTCAAAAATTTACAAAATAGCTTGTAATATGGCGTAGTTCTTTTCGTAGGTTCATTTAAATAAAGCAACAGATCTCTATATCATATTTATTATTACTACAAATACACTTGATTTACATATATTATTGTATAATTAGGCTAAAATATTACTTATATCTGAAATCATTAAAATCTAAAAAATCTTTCGATAATATTGACTCAATAAAATGTTATATGCTAATCATTTACTTCAGTATATGTAAAACAAATGCAAAATTATTGTAACTATGATAGAACTAAAATAAATTAAGTAAATTCATTAATAATTGGTATCTTTCTTTCTTTATTACAAAACAATCTGCCTCTCTATCCTTTTTGTTTGTCTGTTTGAATACGATAATCTCAAACCGTAGTTAATTTATGTGTCCAGATAGAGCATCTTCCTGTTAGGCTATGCATGACAACAGGCCGGGATTAGTAACCTAGTGTGCATGATATGTTAGTAACATTGTTTAACTGTGCATGTGTTGCTTAAAATAGAGGCTAACAGCTCGCCGTTTATCTAGACGTTTAAATTATCTATGGCTTTGATGTATATAGCAGCTCAGCTAAGTTTTACTTAAGTAAAGTGTGAGCTAAGTCTCAGTACGCTGTATAATTCTCGGCCTAAGTCTCAAACAAAACCGGTCAATTCAACCTTATTCATATGCGAGTCGAACTCGTATACGAATACTTTTGTAAAGGAAACTTTTTTTGAAGTTATACGTTATTCTTTAGGCACGTTATGAAAATATGATGAGAGTGAAATTTTAAGATGCGCGCATCACTGTAACACAAAAGTAACAGGTTGAAGCTGGTTCCTAGAATTTTCTAAGCTAAGAATAGATCTTCCATTTTCATATCATAGTTGTAATTAAAATGAAATACTGTCAGTATTTTATTGTTAAAATAAATCCTGAATTTTTTTTTCAGCATTATCATCATCAGCCGGAAGACGTCGACTGCTGGACAAAGGCCTCCCCAAAAGATTTCCACGACGATCAGTCCTGCGCTGCCCTCATCCAACGTATTCCGGCGATATTAACCAGATCGTTGGTCTATCTTGTGAGGGGCCTACCAACACTGCGTCTTCCGGTACGTTAACATTAAATTTAAAAATAGTCACTTGACAAATATATATACCAGTCGATATTAGTCGAATTTTCAGTTGACATGATTGGGTCACTGTTGATTGTCAGCTTACGGCCGTTCCCAATATACCTACTGTCTACAGATAGAGATAAATAACTACCTTCTACTGTCAGTAATTAGCAGTCAATAATCTGAAGCTGTCCCAATATACCCCTATAATAAGTAATTCTTATCGCCTTATATTAGGACACGTGAATTGAAATTTCCATACAAACTTCTATTGCTGGTAAGCTATACGTCGTCCCATTGACAGACAGCGTGTACGGATAAGGTGAGTTACCGTCGATAAGTTTATTGGGACAGAAAAGTCAACTATAGTTACGATTTTTATCTGAAGTAAGAGATAGACTGAATATTGGGACTGGCCGTAAGAGAATAGGCCGCATAGTAAAAAGTAGAGGCTTTGTATTGAAGGGCTGAGTATTTGACTGTGACATAGAGAAAACACATTTGAATCTTATAAATAAATACGGTTAATATTTCCTCTTCCAGTGCCGACTATAATGAAATTCTTCGCGATTGGTCCTGAGCTCGAAAATATCTTTGTATGTGAACTGGATGAGGAATGCTGAAAATAATTAAAATCAAATTCAAATAATTTTATTCTAAATAGAATTTAAAATCACTTATTGGACGTCAAAATCTTCCACCCGTTCGAAAAAGTATGCCTCAGACTTTAGAACAACGGACGCAAGAAACTCAGTGGGCTTCTTATTTCAAAAAAATATCGTTACATTGTAATATCGTAAAATGAAATTTATGATTATTAGATATTAAAACAAAATATTTATTTTTAAATAGTCTGAAGGCGGTCACAATCTACGGTATCCTAAAAAAAGTTATTTATGTTATAGCGACCTTTAACACACAAACGATTTTAACAAACTGTTAATTAAATTTGGCTGTTATGTAACTCCCGGCAGATACAGTACAGTAAAGTCAATGCTTGTACTAACGGTTATAAAAACAGATAAGGAAACATATACAATAATTAAATAAATAAAATAAAAAACTAAAAAGCTCTGAATACGAGCTAGCAATAAAGTGAACATAGTATATGCGCACGTTCATACAAAAAGTTGGTTACGGTGGAGTAGAGGAAGTGTGACGTCATAAGACGACGTCATACCGGTTAACGTCACGGAGTTTAAGTTGATATTATTATTACCAATGTGCGTCAATGATACTTCACGTTAACAATTTAATAATAAAAGTAGATTATGTTACATATATTCAACAATATTATTAATTGGTCCTATTTCTACCGTGAAACAGTAGTGTGTAAGCATTACTGTGTTTCGGTTGTGAAGGGCGCCGTAGCTAGTAAAATGACTGGGCAAATGAGACTTAACATCTTATGTCTCAAGGTGAGTGCAATAATTGTAGTGCCGCTCAGACCTTTTTGGGTTTTTCAAGAATACTGAGCGGCACTGCATTGTATGGGGAAGGTGTATTAATTACCATCAGCTGAACGTCCTGCTCGTCTCTTCCCTTACTGTCATAAAAAAAAGGTAGAGGTCTCATCATATATGTCTAGTTATACATTCTTATAACACGCATAGAAGCTTAAATGAATAAATAAACACATACATCCTTAATTAAACCTGTAAGTAGTGGAATGACATTCTTAATAATAATTATCATGCAATCAGTAAGATATTGATAGATAAATAATATTTTAAAGAATGAAGATTATCTTAATGAGAATTTTTCAATATATGTATTATTTTAAGGGAATTAGAGATAACCATAATAATATAGGTACTTACAGAGGAAGAGCTACTGCTAGAACTGTGTTCATAATACGACCCTCTTTTGTTTCTTAATTTCTAAAAAAAATACTGGTATTAAGTGTTATTCAAATATAAAATACTTTATTAAGATTATGTTTTATTACACAAAATTCAATAGATAATCTGTATCCAAAGGAGGATGGCGAGAATGGACCCACATAATTCAAAAATTAAGGAAGTTTATATTAAATATAAACATTAGTTTATACGATGCTTATATAAAAATTATTGAGACGCTAAGTTATGGGTGTCAAAAGAAATAAATTATTATAATTTATTAAAAAATAAGTAATCTTGCACTAACGGAACGTTTTGCGCAATTGACGTCTAAATTTTTTTGACATGACAATCATTTTTTAAACGGATGTTCCGACACCATCAAACTATCTATACTTACTCAAATCAGTAATTCATTACTAATACACAATGAGATCATTATCGTTTTTTGATACTAAAGTCAGTAGTATCTTTAAAAGATTCGATGCCTGCTTGAAAAAATAATTAATTGGGAATCCTCAATTATTAGATTCTGGCCAACCTTCCACATTTAAATTATATTATCTTTTAGCAGACAGTAATTAGGCATAGACATAAGATACAAATTATTGATTGAACAATAAATACTGTTTAATAATTTTAGGTTATATTTTTCTTATAGGTATATCTTTTATCTCCCACTTTTTTAGACTTACTTACGGTTTACTTTTTTCTTACTTTTGTTACTTTCTACAATTATTAAAAAGTTTCCATGATGTACGCCACTTCTTTCAGTGGGTCCCAAAATACATGCATTCTCGCCATCCTCCTTTGTAATCTCATAAGTAATTTATGTAATGATCAATTAGGTAAATCAGATCGCAATAAATATTTAAGTAATAGCAAACAACTGGATCAAGTAAACAGCTAAACATCCTTATTTAAGTCCCACCTGGTGTTAAGTGATCACCGCCGCCCACATTCTCTTGCAACACCAGAGGAATCACAGGCCTTACAAGAAGGTGTATACGCTTTTTGGAGGTACCCGTGTCGTATCGTTCCGGAGACACAACACAAGGAAGCTTTGTGGTACGTGGAAGAAGAATCCTTTATCCAGAGATCAGGTGAAACAGCTCTTCGGAACACTGCCCGTGATAAATGCGATACTAGTAGATCATCATCATTCATCGTCTATTTAGTTTCAGTTCGGTCAACAAATGTCAGATATAGCTTACAAATAGAAAAATCAAAATACCTATCATCAAATTAAGAACCTCTAACTTTTTTGAAGTCGGTTAAAAATAACTGATTGTATTTTAGTTATAGATTGATTTGTTTGCGTGAAAGGCATTTCATTTCAGGGTACTAATAACATATAGAAACTTGAAGTTTAAGTAAGTAATATAAAATATATTTTTGATTAAATGGATCTTTGTGACTGTTGGAAGCTGATTTTTATAATTTATAGTGGGCATAAGGGCAATATATTTTATGCAAGTCAGAGCAAAAGCCTCATTAAATTTGAATCAATATAAGTCTGTTAATTGTACACTATACATGTATATATTTCAAAATGTATTGATACTTATGAAAAAGATTAATAGTGTGACTTGGGAATTACCTGGATCAGCGGCTCATTAAGGAGTTGAACAACGTCACTGCTTCTGAAAATAAAATCATGTATGATATTATTGAGAATTAAAACTCTTTCCTACTACATAATTATACAGCACAAGTACCAAAATAAACACCAAAAAATCTTTAAAAACTATGCTTAGCTTAATTTATACGTCTAGATAGAGAACAAGCGATGAAAACAGGCCTGCGGATCTACCATGAACTCTTATTGCGATTCAATTGACAACCTAAAATGAACTGCTTTGCTATTTCGTACCACGACGTGATTAGAGCTATCTAATTTAATCTGAACTGATCTAAACTGATTAAATCGCAATGATGTCAATTGAATGCCGAAAATGATATCAACTGAATCGCAAACTGATTTAGTTCGTTCATTCATTCGTACCATGTACCATTTTAACCTAAACTTGATAGCTTATTTGTCAAAGTGACCGATTCAAAAGAAGTTGCTACTTCCTCAGGGGAAAGTGAATCGTGTTGTTAATAACTTTTTTTAAATAGTGAAAACATAGAAAAGAAAAATTTCATTGATTAAAGATGAGATGAGAATACTTTATTGGACTCTTTTGTAAAACAAAATACTGAAAATAAATACCAAAAATGAAAATACTAAGGACGAGGCAGTAAGGGCCCGGGCTATAGCCTGTTCGCAAGAACGAATTAAAAAAAATGTACTCTGTGGTGCTGTCAAATCAAACATCAATGGAGGTTCATAACTCGTTATTTTTACGAAAACATTTAAGCAAACATTTAATTTGTAATTCAAAGAACTATATTTATTTATATTACTATTATTTAATAAGTATTTAAAAAGGCTTAATGGTTTATAATTTGACGCAATTCCGCAATTTTAAAATGTATCTTTAGTATTTTCTACGCATAAAAGCCGCTAAAATCATATCATTTTAGGTTTCGAAACGCAATTTTATTTCGTTCATTCTTCATAAGCGATCCAAACGCCATTCAGTAAAAGGCATCTCATGGTACGAATTTTAGTGATTCAGTTTAGGTACCTAAATTCAAATTCAAATTCAAATAAGTAAGCCCTCAGGTTTATTTATTTAAGTGTGCGTGATCAGTCTAACACTTGCAATTTATTGCGCGTGCATTGCTCAAAATATAGGTCAACAGTGAACTCCAACTTTTTCCGACGTTTTCACCGCTGTTACAGTCTATCTAGACGTATGATTTAAGGTGGTTCCTATATTTTTAGTGTTCCATCTGAGAAAAGTTTTTTTAAATATATACAGCGTGACGCTACAATGGCAACAAAAAGTAAACACATGGGTAAATAAACTACTGAACCGTAATCATAAAAAAAAATTCAAGTATATATTTATTTGATACGTCCTGCCTATTACAATGCAGTGCCGCTCAAGATTCTTGATAAACACAATAATTCTGAGCGACACTACAATTGCGCTCGTTACCTTGGGACATAAAATGTTAAAATGGGATGGGCAAATGAGTGCCCAGTAATTTCACTAGCTACGGCACCCTTCAGACCGAAATACAGTAATGAAGGTGCAGGTGGAGACTCCTCTGCACAGGATGCCGGCTAGATTTAGGGTACCAAACGGCGCCTATTTCTGTAATGTGTTAGCAGTACTGTGTGTCGGTCTGAAGGGCGCCGTAGCTAGTGAAATTACTGGGCAAATGAGACCTTACATCTTATGTCGCAAGGTGATGAGCGCAGTTATACCGCTGCTCAGAATTTTTGTGGTTTTTCAAGAATCCTGAGCCGCACTGCATTGTAATGGGCAGGGCGTATTCATTACCATCAGCTGTACGTCCTGCTCGTCTCGTCCCTTATTTTCATTAAAAAAAGCCTCATAACACTGAAGTGTTAGGAGGCTTTTTGATTTGATTTTGTTAATTTAATAGGTGAAACCTAATTAAATCAATTTTCCATAATATCATTTTGGAACATCTGTAAGTAATCTAGTAGCCATGAACTAGCGTAGTACTGCACTGACACCTAATTGCGTCTTATGCGACCAAGTAAAGGTGATTAAAATATTGTTTCCTAAATAATATAACGTCACATCTAATATTATGTTTGTACCATTTTTGTTACTGACATAAATATTTTTTAATTTTTCTTAGTGTACTTGTTTGTTTAAAATATTTCAAAATTTTAATTAATTACTTTCAATTTTAGAATTACTTTTTTACAATTAAAGTTAGATAGCTCTACCAGTGTGTTCATTTAATATTCCCTTTATAGCGTCATGCTGTATATGTTGTTTCTATCTGCGTCGGTTTAAAGCACACCCACTAAGGTGCTCTTAAAATATTCGTGGATTGAATATGGACCATGTTCACATCGCATCAATATTTCAAACCTTACTTTCACATTTACAGCACCTTGACAATAAAAAATCTTGATCCAATCATTACCAAGTCTTACAGAACCACTTGGTGGGCTAACGTAACATCTGCTACCACAGTCTTACAAATCTAAGGTAACAGTCCGAAGATAAGCTGGGTAGATGAACTATTCTGGTATTAGAAGCTGAATAAAAACTTCCATGAATGCTCCAAAAATCTCTGATATTAATATTCATTTATATGAAGACATAATCTGGATAGGATAAAACTAATTGGAACACATAAACCAACTCTATCATGAAATGATGAATATAATTAAAATAAAGGACTATAAGTAGTGGGAGTACCAGTGGAGCCTCCCACTTAGGACGTTTAGCTGATGTTTATTGATACGCCCTGCCCATTAAAATGCAGTGCCGCTTAGGATTCTTGAAAATCCAAAAATTCTGAGCGGCACCACAATTGCGCTCGTCACCTTGAGACTAAGATGTTAAGTCTCATTTGCCCAGTAATTTCACTAGCTACGGCGCCCTTCAGACCGAAACACAGTAATGCTTACACATTACTGCGTCACGGCAGAAATAGGCGCCGTTGTGGTACCCATAATCTAGCCAACATCCTGTGCAAAGGAGCCTCCCACATTATACAAATTACTATCAACGCGTCTCAATAGAGTTTCTTCTAGAAACTCAAGTGCAGGAATTAATTGCAATCAACGGGTCAGCCCACTATCTAATACAGAAATGCTGCCATTCTTTTGATATGGTTGTAAGTTTTCTAAGGCTAGGTTGCACCAACCAACTTTGCCAATAACAAACGTGATAAAGCCGGCTAACCAAAAAAAGTGTTGCACCATTTGACGATTTTTAGATGACATAGCTTCAACTGTTAACCGTAACAGTCCAATCTTCGCTGATCAAAGGTATTTCTAAAGTTAAACAAAGCTAAAGAGCGACCAGTCAAAGGTTTGAAATAAATATTCGATATTGATTTGATATATCACTTTAACTTTAAGTCTGCTAAGGAATTCGATAGTGCAACACATGCTGCAGTCTATCTTAAAGACAGTATTACTGTTAACGTTAAATTAAACTTAAACCTAAACTTTAACAGATAATATGATGCAACCTTAAGTATTCTAAAAAGAGTTATAGGTTTAGATAGGTTTACTGTTAAGCATTGTCTTGCTGTATAATATAATGTCTGTAATTCATGAAGGTTTTTTTCATTTACAATCAAGAATCTTAGAGTTTAGTAAAAGTTAATAAATGTTTTCGATTAAGTAGAAAGAAAATAAAACATGTTTCTTACTCAGGTGGTCTTGTATCAACGACGCTTGCCCAAACCAGAACTGCTAATATTGTAACAAGTAATATATTCATCTTCTTCACTTGTTGTTATTACATATACTTTTAAATTATTAAAAAAATGTTCTCAAAATCCACCACGTTGATGATTAAATCCTTTTTTATGTCTGCTCTACCTGACTGACAAAACCTGTCTGTGGGTTTCATCTTGTATAATATCATTTTAATCATAATTTTGATATCATATGTCAAACACGAAACACGCAACAATTAATTATCATATTGCTTTGCCATAGCTTTACAGCATTTTTTATTTAAATTATGGGTATTTCTATAACTAGTTAGAACAGTATACATGGAATTTGGTTTAAACACACCCAGTGTTAATGTTTGTTAAATTGTCAATAAATTCCGACTGAATGAACCACTGTTCTGAGTAGTTAGAAGTGCCAATTTTAAAATAATACATAATAGACGCATTATAAGTGAGCCCCTTTCAAGTGAGCCCCATTGTCGCCCAAATACTGACTGAAATAGTATTAATTATTCTTAATATATTTTGATATAATATTGTTTGATAAAAACTTTTGAGAAAAAAGCAAAAGTTTGCGCAAATATAATATATATATAATATATCTAAAACAACGTAAGTAAAAAGTAGATTATATTTTCTACGTTTTAAAGTTGGTGCTATATTTAATATAAAAAGCTAAAGTGAAACTATATTCCTACTATTATATTAGTGTGAGCAATGCTTATGGGAATTACATAAATAAACATGTCATATATCATAATAAAAATATTTTAGACTCCACCAACTTTTAGACAGATTCTCTTAAGACCCAGCCAAATTGGGTATACGAGTATACAATGAGAAAGCTAGAATGTTATGAGAAATTCAAACCCAGAACTCATTTGACAGAAACACTAATAGCTGGTCTATATGGGACGTTCAATTGACCATATTCTAAAGAAACCAAAAGAATGCAAAATACAAGAATTCCTCAAACATAATAAAATAACGCCTTTATGACTGAAATAACTGTTATTGTTTTGTTCAGAAATTCAGATGTTAGCTTGAATTGAGTGCATTTCAATTCTAACATGATAACATAGGCCTTAAAATACATTTACACAGAAATAGTACAATAATGTACTTTAAGGTAATAATTGAAATAATACTCAATAAAAACAAAATATACATTACAATGTACAGAAATAACTTATATTTAGTAATACAGTTAAAGAAAAACATTCGAGAGAACGAGAATTGTACTTACGATTCTCTTAGGAAGATACAAACACTGTAAGAAATATTTATGGAGGTTTTTCGCAACAAAATCCCAGAAGGTGCTTTGCGACGCGCCGCTGAAAATATAGGAGAATCCAAGAAAAACGCGTTAGTAATCCCTTACCACGCATAATTCTTAATACAGGGATTACCGAACGGCTTTTCTGAAAATATAACAACCAATTAGTTTTTTCTCCATTGGATTATTAATTTTATGTGTATTATTATTTATTTCTAGGGTTCTTAGTAGTTATAAAAATGTTGTATCTTTTGTTATTATTAGGAATGTTTAGTTCTGGTTTGACTACCCTCTTTAGTTTGTTGGCTTGGTTTATTATGATTTTTACATACTTACAATACTTCATTAAGAAACCAAGATTTAAATAGGTTTATTTATGTTTATTTCTGTTATGAAAGAATACTTCACATTACGCTCAATTTTAGACGTAATTAATTAGAAGATTGATTTCAGTAACTTTCAAGTACGAGTGTTTTTGATTTTACACACTGGGCATAAATAAATTCCGACACAGCAACGAACCACTGCTCTGAATAGTTATAGCCGTGAGCTTCACAATATCGATACTATAGTTTACTCGTTGACTACACGGTTTTTGTACCATCGTACAAAATTTTACTCTATGTATGTACACAAATAAAACTGAAAACAAAATTTTATGAACGATGCGGGACTCGAACCCGCGACCTCACGGGTTCCGTGCGAGCGCTCTTTCCAACCGTTTGAGTGACGTATCGTTCATAAAATCTTGCATGCTTTGTTCAACTCTCAGGTTGTGGCTTCATCTTTATTGCTATCCTAATGCGATTCGCAATTTATTTACTTTTGCTCACGATCTTTAGTCGGAGTTATAGTTTTCCAGCCCAGCGATGACGGGATGGTGTGTTGTTTTAGAATTCTGAAATCTGAAAAAGGCCTCACCTAATATTTCTTCTTAATAGGATTCCCGTTGGAACCTGTTGGATGCGAAGCCCTAAAACGATGGAAATTGTGTAAACCTACCTTAAACAAAGTTATTTATTTATTATTATTTTTTATTAGGCTTACCAACTGGATATACAATTAATATTATCACTACTTATAATGTAAAATTTCTTACATTTAATACTTATATATCTAACTTATAGATATGCATAGCGTTGCCATCATTTATTATTGTTAGTTAAGCAATACTACTGTTGTACGTTTAGTACTACTAAAACTGTAAGTTTATACAACTGAATTAAAAAGTTTCAAAAGCGTATTTTTAAAATTGCCAAATGTATTAATATTTATATCTATACTACTATTACTATAGCCTTAAGCCTTAAGATAAATTAAACAAATACCCAAATAGAAGAAGCTCTGCATGTTAAATTTTTAGGAGTACTTCGAGATAAAAATCTAAAATGGAAAGAGCATGTAATCATGGTATGGCAAAAAATTGATAGATATGTTTATTTGTTATATAGATTGCGTAAAACGGCTTTACCAAATACAGTCCTGGCAGCTTATCATGGTTATGTCACATCAGTACTTCGATATGGACTCATCTTGTGGGGAAACTCTAGCGAGACTAATAGGGCTTTCATAGCCCAAAAGAGATGCTTAAGAGCTATGACAGGAGCTTTTTACTTAGATTCGTGTGAACCACTGTTTAAAGAATTACGTATTCTTCTATTTACCTGTATGTATATGTACGAAACATGTATCTTTGTCAAATAATATGACCATTTATTTACAAAAGCAAGAGATATTTATCCGAGAAATACAAGAAACGGTGACAGACTGGTGATTGCACCCAAATTTCGTTATGCATACTACGGAAAATGTAGCTATGTCATGTGTATAAAAATATTTAATAAACTCCCTCCAAGCTTACGCGTATTACCCGTCCAACGATTTAAAAAGGATCGTTTTACATGGCTCAAAGAAAAATATTTTTATATCATAAATGAAATGTTGACACATTAGGTTAAATTAAATTGACTTTAAAATAAATATTAATTCTAGTCTTTAAATAATGACATTTAAAAATAATAATTATAATTTAAATTGACCTAAGTGCTTAAAATATAGAGTTTATTAATGTTAAATCAATTATAATAATAACTAGAATTTTGTTAATAATAATTTTTCATGCCAGAAATGGCCGATAACATTGATACATTAAAACTATTTACACCCATTGTTACATGTTTTCTAGCAAATTAAAGGATTTATTTATTTATTTATTTATTTATTTATTTATTTATATATAATTTACTGTTGTATAATTTTGAAATAAGTCGGATAGGTGAATTTGAGCCATAATTGTTTCTGAAAAAACGTACATGTATAAGTTACTTGCTTTATTCAATTTTAATTAAACAATTGGTATAATTAAAAGAAACATAATATGATTTACTTTTTACAAACTGAATTGAAAGCTGCTCAATTCAGCACATGACTAATGGTAATTAAGTAATGGATCCTTTGGGAGTTATCATGAAGGGCTCGGATTAATTAATTAATGGCCTTACATCTCTCCTTCTAACTTCTGTTCCTCTAGTTTTAACCTGCCTGGTTTTGATTAATGTTTTTTCGAAACATTCTTTAACTTTCTAAGGCTTAGCTTTTTATTAGATTGTCGTAACTTATACTCCAATAAAAAATACTGTATCAAACTTTATTTAAATTTTTTATAATACTAAACCAAACTGAATTAGTAAAAATATAAACAATTTCTTATGTTTTTAGAGTGATATATCACTTCTAGTATTATTACACAAATAAAATTTGAAAACAAAATCGTGGGTTCCAGTCCCGCAATAAAAATACATATTATATGTAAGTATATAAGTATATATATATAAGTGTGAGTAAAGGGCATGCGTTTAGAGAAGAACAAATAGCAAGGGCGTTAGTTGTCCACATGATATTAGATTCACTTTACATCAATACTAGGTTGAAAGCAAAATCATCCAAATGCAACTAACGTAATTTCATAATACACTGGCCTGCAAAAGTAAGTATTACACTTTTCAAATTAAATTATTTTCTTAACTGTAGAAGGTAGAGATTTATTTTATAGGCTTTAATTCTTAGAAACTAAAATTATACATTAGTAACATTTTTAACTTAAAAAAGATAAAACAATGAAAATAGACATTTTTAGTTTAGTGTAAAAAAATTCAACTAAAATGTATTACATGTTATTTAATTTTTAATAACTGGTATTGCCTCCTCGAGCTCTCATTACAGCTTCGAGCCGGTTTGGCATACTGAACACTAGGTTTCGGAGCCGATGTTGGGGAATATTCTCCCATTCTTCTACCAGGGCCTGCTTTAGTGCCCTGAGGGTAGTAGGTGGTGGTCTGCGATTTTTGAGCTTCCCAAGCTCATCCCAGGCGTGTTCAATCGGGTTGAGATCAGGACTTCTTGATGGCCAAGCCATCACGCTGATACCGACCTCCTGAATATACTCTTGAACGATATGAGCCGCGTGTGGCCGGGCATTATCATGCATCAGCATCGATCCATCACCCATATTTGCTAAATGCGGCCCTGCATACTCATTGAGAATCTCTTGAGCATATCTTTGCCCAGTGAGGGTGCCATTTTCTATGGCTACTAGCTCTGTGCGACCGTCTGAAGATATGCCAGCCCATACATGTACACTGCCTCCACCGTATTGGACTCTTTCTGAGATGCAGGCTTGAAGGTATCGCTCACCAGGTCGCCTGTAAACACTTCGCCTTCCATCAGAAGTGTAAAGGGAGAATCGAGACTCATCTGCAAACAAAATTCTTGACCATTCTTCTTCATCCCACTGCATGTGTTCACGGGCGTATCGCAGTCTCGCTACTCGATGCTGTCTCTTGAGTTTTGGGCCACTCGCTGGTCTTCGGGGTTTCAAATTTGCTTTAGCAAGTCTTCTTCTCACTGTACTGTCACTAATGCAGTCCCTCCGGGTCTGAAGTAGCTGTTGCTGGACTTCAACTGCATTTTGGTAGCGATTTCTTAACTCAGTGGAAATAATATAACGATCTTCTCGGGCACTGGTACACCTGGGTCTGCCATTACAAGGTCTCCTCAGATGGTGTCCAGTCTCTTCGTACCTTCGCTTTACCTTCTGGACCGTTTGTACCGTCACACTCACCATTCTTGCAGTGCGACGCATACTGATGCCTAGTTCCAGAAAAGCCATGATCCTAGCACATTCTTCTACTGAAAGAGGCATGATAAATAAATGTTATGTGCTTTTTAGCATAAATTTTTAAAACAAGACCCATCGATCTTGAAAAAAATTTAAAACAGAAAGAAAAATGTGAATAGTAAAATTGTAATTCGGAAACGTCCACTTTGAAAAAGGAATGGTTTTGTTTTTGATGTTTTTTTTCAGCCAATTCATAAAAGAAGGTTACCGACTATAAAGTTTTTATGTACAAAATTAAATTCTCTTTGGAGTCCTTTTTATTTCTTGGAAAGTATATCTTGTGAACTTAAAAGTTTATCCCAATTTTGAAAGTGTGATACTTACCTTTGAAGGCCAGTGTAGTATAATTCAATTGAAAGATTTAGTATTAAAACGCATTTTACCTCAATACCATTTTAAAGAAATAGAAAAGGGGAAAATAGTCTAAAAGCATTTAACAAAGCGCCATTCGATAATATTTTAATTGGTAGTATTAGTAATAGTTAATTTACTAGTAAATAGGTAAAAACGCTCGAAAGCCTACTTTGTAATTTTTAGGAACGCAACTAGATATATAATTGTTAATGACCACTACTTGAGTTTGGTTATGAACCACCACTGATGCCTATCTTTTTAAGTTTATCATTAAGTATACGATGCTGTATCCTGTCAGAGGCTACATACATACAATGTAAACTACATCCAACTGGAAACCATGAGCCATAGCATTAAATTTGTTGTAGTAGTTTTTTTTATCCATATTGTTGAGAGTTGAGAGATTCTTTTAAGGAGAGCTGAGAGTAAATTATTTGTTGGAAAACGTTGGATACCTAATATAAATAATTTGGAACTAGGACGGTAATTTTCAATATTGTTTATGGATCCTTTTTATGAGGTGTAATAAATAAACTCAAACTCCTACGAATTAAAAATTTTATTATAATTATTGTAATAGTTCAGAAAAATTATATAGGAATAAAGAAATCCATTCATTTGTTGTATAAAGAACTGCATTTAGCAAATATTTGCAAAATGAATAGCATAAAAATGTGATTGTTATGAATTGCTGTTGTCATTTCTGCGACAACTTGTTCAATTTTTCATTCCTACAAACTTGACTGCAAGAAATCTTTTGTGTAACGGACGAACATTGTTTCACCGAGATTTTCTTTACATAAAATTAAAGACTTTAAAAAATCGGGGCTTAGGAACAATTAAATAGAGTTTACAATACATCTCTCTCTTATCCTTAGTGAATGAGGGCGGAAGCGAATATTTCAGCTTTTTACTACCGGTTTTTTGTCGTACTTACTCTTAAAACAATGCTTAATGACCTGTGTGGTACGCATTTGTTCGCGAACAATTCGAACAGGTAATTTTTCATGTGAAACAATTGGAGGCGGTACTTACAGTGGCACAACAGGACAAATGGTGTACTGGCTTAGATCTTATTTTATTTATGATAAAAATGTGAACATGATTATTTAAATAGAAATCTAACAAACCAATACATATAGAGTAACGGATTCTTCAATTTATTAGTCAAAGTGAAAGTCAAATAAACTTTATTTAATTAGGCTTAAGTGAAACGGGTTTGGATCGTCACTATAATTACACTCGTTTTTGCAAAACAAAACGAGCACCTAGGTAAATAATATGTTTCACTGGCATCTTCATATTATTCCATATTTAGAAGAAGTATTATCTTATTATTTATTTGTATTATCATAATACTTTAAATAAATAAGCAAAAAGTATTAATTAATGAAAAGTGATCCCAGAGTCTAAACAGCTAGTGGCGTATCTGTTCATTAAATAAAAAAGCAGGCTAAATCTTAAGTTTTCTTACACATAAAAAGTAAAGTAAACCCGGGCCACACTCTTTATTAATAGAGTGTGGCCCGGGTTGAACGGCGACTGCATATATTGGCAGCGAGAGGCCTCCTCCTGACAGTCCATATGGACGTTTGCACACCTCAACATTTGCACACCATTTCTCAAAGCGTGATTCACTAGAAAGCGGTCATCACGAGCTTCTGTGCATGGTTTTCTTCCAGACCCAGGCATTCTACTGACGGAACCAGTCTCTGGATATCGTTGCCAAGTGCTCTGGACAGTCGAACGACTCGCATTTAGCCTTTGGAACGCATAACATTGACTACACCATTACTCAAGTAGCGCTATAATAAAAAAAATATAATTTTAGTCACTGTTATCGTTCTTAAAAATATCAAAGAAGTAGAACGATTCCCGCCAAGATTCGCATTTTTTGTTAATTCCGACAATGTCTTAAATTTTAATTTGGAATAAACTTTTTTCTGCATCACAACGCTCTGTTAATGTGCCAGTAATATTCGCAAATTATTTAAACCTCTTTTATAATGGATTCAATATGGATTATTTACTCTATTGATGAAGTTATAATATTATTTTATGAGAAAAATACAAACAGAATTATAAATACATGAGTAGACAACGAGTTTTGAAAATATTAATATATGTATTACAGACCATATGCTGATTTTTGAAATTTTGCGTTACCTATGCTTAATACTACTATTGCATTACTGACATTACTTGGTACGCTTCCACGTAGATAGTTTTAATTTTATGTAGTCATAGTATTGTAAATATACATATAAGATTTGTTTTATTTGAATGAATTACATAGTGACAAATATACATCTAAAATATTAATTCCCTAAAATATAAATAATTCAATAAACTAATAAATATGTATACAGTATATATAGTCATACGTTAAAATTTAGTAGTTAGTAACTATCTATATTATTCACATTTACCTATAGCAAAGAAGCTGTACACATTTTGGGTGCCTGTATTCTACGTTTAGTTCATTTTTTAATTTTGTAATCGTCTTCATGTTTCTTTCTTGATATACTTATCACCTGGGATTTAAAAGTGGACTGATTGTCATGAAAATTAGTAAAGTATTCGTTATATCTATAACACCTTCTACGAATTAAGCTATACTGTCTAAATCAGATTGCAGAAAACAACAGTCATTATTATTCCTTGTAATTGTATAAATTTTTAAATCATTAGCATACATCAAGAATACAGATTTTTTTATAATATTACCAATTTCATATATATATATAACAAATAGAAAAGGGCCTAAGATTGAGCCCTGTGGGACACCAGAAGATACACTACACAGTTGCGGTTGATATGGAAGAACGTGGATTTTTTGTTACTGCAATGAAAATTAAAAAATCTGTGTAGTAAATAAACTGTTAAATATTTTGTCTATCTAATCAAACTTCGTTCTTTCTGACCTTCTTCTTTCAACTGACCTTTCGTTTAAAGTTTAAGTGATGAAATGGATCTTTCTTTTGTGACAGTGTAAAATCATATAGTTTTAGCCAATCCCTTTACGCTCCGATAACTTATTTAAGTTTTATCACAGCCATCACCCCGTCATAATACTCGATATGATCACATATTAGATATAAACGTTTATTGTATTTATTATCTATGAGTATTGTCCACGAAGGCTATAAAATCTCGCCCTCTTATGATTTTCATTGCGATGTCGGCTTGAGGAGCGTACTGGAATTTTTCGTTTTATTTTATGATAGCTCGCACTGTCGCGGCGAAATATTGGCTCAGCGGAATGGCTCGTAAAGAAAACGATTTCCTTTCTATAGGGTTATGCTTACGCACACCAACTACTGACATCTATATTATGTATGAGCTTAAGCTTATTTTGTCTATGTTTAGAATTTTACTCCTGCTTCAAGTATTTTTAAAATAGCTAATAAAATGCTGACATACATTGTGACATTCATTTTTTACACTGTGTGTAGATTGATGTACATCTACTGTACTCAATAACTCTTGTGTTTTTATTTATATTTTATATATTTTTTTTTCTTATTCGTGTAATGCATTGGCTCTTTACATTTATATTGTAATTAAATTTAAAGGAAAAGTTGTAAATATTGACTTAAAAAAAATGAAAATTTATAAGTAGGTATCATTTCCTTGACCTAGATGAATAAAGTGATTGATTACTAATAATTACAACAGTAGGTGTAAAATGATGCACAATAGGGCCTGAACAAAGTAACATTAGAGAAAATAGTGAATAATTATCTTTCCCATGTAATTTCAAAATATAATAAAATAAAAAAAAAACATATATATATATATATATATATAATTTTCATTAACATTTAATACCAATACTTAGAGCTATGAGCAATATAAGGATAATCTTAAGAATTTAACATTAACCTTTGTATCAATATGACTTCCCAGAAGAACTGCATCTCATGGTTAATTATTAGCATGTCAATAATATCGTAATAAACACTAATAGCTTTGTAAGTGCTCATCTGTATGTAAATACACCAGATACCAATAAATTCATTTCCACAGCAAAGCTTTATTCGTTTACGTGAACTTTGAGATTGACTCTAACAAGGCTGGGAGAGGCGGAGTGCTCTGGTGATTTCTACTCTTAAAATCCAATTTAAATGCATTCCTCTGTACCACAAGAGAGCCGTCAATACGCTCCCGGGGCCAATTAACTTATTCATCCTTAACATTTCATTGCTCAACTTTAATACCGATCTCAAATTATTTTCTTCATTGGAACGATATATAGATTGACTTTATAGTTCGATCTTGTTTAAGGAAGAGTGTTTCATTTCATTATACTTTTGAAACACCCAAGTTTTTTTAACCCAACCTTTAAGTGTTGAATTTCAATACGTAATCCATATATATAAAAATGAATTGCTGTTCGTTAGTCTCGCTAAAACTCGAGAACGACTGGACCGATTTGGCTAATTTTGGTCTTGAATTATTTGTGGAATTCCAGAGAAGGTTTAAAAGGTGAAAATAAATAGGAAAATGCTGCTAAATTAAATAAAAACAACAAATTTGTTTTTCCTTTGATGTGTCCATACATAATTTCTATGAGAGAATTTATTGACGCACGGTTTGACAGTTCTGCTGTGAAACAATTTCATTGCGACAACAGGGTGCATATTGTACGAAGTAATTTTTGATGTTATGATATATTATTGACAAATTCATGTAAAAACATTATTTTATTTGTTAAATGCAGAACAACGTCTGTCGGGTCAGCTAGTACTATTTATTTATTTACGCTGTGTGTGGTGGTAAATGTTAAAAAACGAAACTAGTGACATTCTAAGTGTCATTTCCTTGACCTACATAAATTTACAATTTGAAGGGATTTGACATTGAAAAGAAGAATAATTAATGTAGAAATAATTGATATCAGTATGTAAGGTATACATACTATACTGTACCTTAGACTCGTTTGTTTTCAATTTTATTCTTTTTAATAGTCGACTTTTAGCATACAAAACATAATTATAGAATGGAAATCTTGGCCAAGAGGTGAGATTCGATATTTTCTAAACTTAGTTGTTTCAGTGCTAAAATACGAAACTTTGCAAATATAACTATTCATATTATAAAATCATGTTTCAATAAATTCTTTATAAACATTAAATCTATGTTTTATTTTCCTTGAGGTGACAGTTATAGAGCTAGATTTTTTATACGTTTAGATAGACTCTACCAGTTGTCAAAACGTTGAAAATTAATGAGATTGACAGTAAACCTCTATTTTGAGCAATGCACACACAAAGTGAGAAAGAAATCGCGAGTGTAAGACGTAGCTTGACTTGACTTAGCTTCACGCACAACTAAAGTATCACACCTGGCCTGTTTTCATCGGTTGTCTAGCAGCAAGAGACTATGTATAATATATTATATACATACATAATATATTATCTAAGTTTACAGATTAAATTAATGATCTTTAGATCGGCAATATTGTGTTTGTTGATATGTGTGTTTGTGACTGAACTCATGATAGGTTTAACACATTTTTCAATGAAAGTTTGTGTTTTACTGGGTGGTTTAAATTTATAACAAATATTACTGAATAAAACTTTTTTAAAGCGCAACGATTTTTAAAAGGACTAAGATCGTCACCTCTTATGAATAACAATAGCTAATAAGTTATAGTTTACTGTGATATACTGATAAAGGTATCGTTTTTTAAAAGAAAATGAACGAACTCAAGGTATTTTAGATCAAATAAAATCGTAAAGTTTTAAAAGAAAAAAACCCTTAAACAGCCTCAATTCAAAAGTAATTTATGAACTTTGAAAATCAACCTAGAAGCTACCTTAAATCTCAAGTTATAATAAAGTAATTTAAAATGCAATTTAAGCATCCTAATAGATTCGTTCGCACTAAGATTTGTTGCAAAGTGTAATGGGTTTAGGTGAAATTAACGCAGAAAAATAGGAAAAGTTGGAACGAGTTTCACTCTACTTCCAACGTCTTTCATTGTATACCATTGAATTTATAACCGTTTTAACTTTATAGATATAAAAGTTTTCTACAACTATTGAGTCATTTCTACTCATAATTAGCTAATAGGTTTACGTTTAATGTACAAGACAAATGTGTTACCGAAATCAAAAGAATTGTTACAAAACGCTTGTGTTGTAAAGGTATTTACTTTTTTTACACAGAATGTCGGCTAAATTATGGGTATGGGTACCACAAAGGCTCCTATTTGCCTGGCCGGCGCCGTAGCTAGTGAAATTACTGGGCAATTGAGACTTAACATCTTATGTCTCAGGGTGACGAGCGCAAAATTGATACGCCCTGCCCATTACAATGCATTGCCGCTCAGGATTCTCGAAAAACCCAAAAATTCCGAGCAGCACTACAATTGCGCTCGTCTCCTTGACGTTAACCTTGGCGCCCTTCTGACACATTACTGCTTCACGACAGAAATAGCCGCCGTTGTGGTACCCATAATCTTGCCAGCATCCTGTGCAAAGGAACCTCCCGCTGGAATAGTAGCTTAGTAAAAGCGAAAGTTCAAAGCGTATAAAAAGTTTGTAAACGAAACCTAACTTAACTAACTAACTCACACACACACACACACAACACTCATTTAACCGTTAAAAATATATTTATCGGCGATGACGTCATCTTGATATTCATTACTATCATTTATCAAGATATTAATATTCTTTATAATACCAACATATGCGTCAACATCTGAGTAAGTATGACGTATGCTAACGATGACGCATATATTATACTCTGTATATTCCTGTTTTTATTTACAAAGTTGAATCATACCAAAGACAAAAACCTTCGTCACGCTAGAATGCATCATAATTATAATAATATAACGTATTTATTTATCTTACCCCATACACACAAACACTTGCACGTACATACACATTACTCAATATTAATAGTTTTCTGTTGTTAATTTCTTGTTTCTGTCCCTCTGTTTGTTCGCGATAAACTCAAAAACCACTACACCGATTTTCAATCTGTTTTTACCAATGGATTGCGATTTTTTTTGGAGGTAGAATCAGCATGTCATTTGTTATTTTTTTTCTATAGATATTTAAATATATTAACGATATTCGTTAGAGGTGTCGGAAAAAAGTAAGCCATCTGGGAGCTTTCAACGAAAACACTGTCTAAACTCTTTGAGATAAAACAAAATAATGTATGGTGGAATTATGTATCTTATGTAGGTCTACAGAAAAATCCCCGATAGCATATTTATATCTCTTAAGGATTGTTATCCTATATACTATATCCATGTCACTATACTTTAAAAAAGTGTCAATTATAAAGTGTTAATGTAAAAGCTGTTTAGACAAATACGATATTAATTCTTTTCATTTTATTACTACATATTATAAAATCATTCAGAAATGCGCGTTTGTTTCATTTTTAACTCATTAACTTAGATTACATATTTCCGATGGCTTTAGACTACATTATACCCGAATAGGTACAAACTTACATTTTTTTATATATTTACACAACAGCGACTGTCCGGTCAAAATCAAATTCTAATATTTTGATTCAAAATCACATATTGAATGTCAAAAACAACCACCCATTCAAAATAGACTGCCTCAGACCTGAGAAGAGCGCAAGAAACTCAGCTAGTAAAATATAATAATAAAAAAATCATTTGTCATTATGTACCTTATAGAATCCATTTCAAGGGCACAGTGAGAGATAATGTTTTGTAAAAATGTATTTAAGGTTAGTTTACATGTTGGATGCCATAAAAATAAATCACTTTTCAATGAAATAAAAATGTCGAGATACACTGTAAATTAGTTTTAATTAATCGAAATCTGTTTATGAAATAGTTACAACTGATTGGTTTAAAAAATCGTATAAAACACTAAATAAAATAGTTTACCGCTAAAATTTACACATAATATGCGTCGTGCGTTTTTTCCTCAATTTCAAAACTCGCCAATCATCTCGGATTATGTAAATAAAAAATATATTATAAAAACTGTTCAATATCCTCAGTAAGGCCGTCGTTTTTATTATGATTTAGAAACTGGTTGTTTGGGTTTTGTACGAGACTTAGTCTCGAAATTCACACATTTTTCCTCATTCAGTTTATTACTACTATATTATAACTAACTTTTACCCGCGACTTCGTCCGCATTGAATAGTTACTTTGGGCAATTCATTTTTAGGATACTTTTCAAATAATACACATACAAACTGCTCTTTCCGTTGCTGGCAGCACTCTTCTAAGATACAGCGCATATTCCTTGTCATTGTGTCTCTTTAATAGTATTTCCCTGGTAATTTTAATCTCCTATTTTATCCCCAGCATGTTTCGGAAATCGAACAAATGTTTACTAAATTAAAATACTTCTTATCAAGTACCTAAATACAAAGTTTTATGGTTTTATTCAAAATTCAGAATTCCCATGCCAACTTTCATCTATTATTTCAACCCGTTCATGGTCTTTTTTAAGAAAAATTGGTAGCATATGTCCTTTTCCAATCTATACTCTATCCCCGTACCAAATTTCATCAGAATCGATTCAGTGCGTTAGTCATGAAAGCGTAACAAACAAACTTACTTTCACATTTATAATATTATATTATTAGAGATTATCTGTTGGACTCAGGATCATCTAGCCACCGCTAGTACTGCCCGTTCACGAGCATGACGCATGGATCAGCCATCGCCATCGCCTTGACTATATTTTTGGGAAGGGAACTACCCGCCCCGCGTCCCCGCCACAAGTAGTACCCATGAACCACTTTTAAATTGCTTAACCATTTAATAAGCTTAATATTATATTTTTTCTTTCGAACATGAATGTTATAATAAAAAAAGTTGTAAATTATATAATGATTTGAATCTTATTGAGTTATTTTATTATTTCACTCATTAGCATAGATACAACTTGACATACATACTTCTTTTACTTTATTAATAATTAGTAAGTGATCGTTTTTTTTTTAAGTTTAAGTACCGGGGAAATAGTTAAACTTGTTTTGTATACCTCTACTTAATCGACTCATATTCACGGCTTTGACATTTCAAATTTATTCATAATCCCCAAGTGTTTAGAATTAGACACAGCAATCATAGGTATGTTAAAATGCCGACAGGCAAACAGTTCAAAAATCAAAGTTTGCAAGCTAACGACTGTATACTTGAGTCATGCACACGTTAGTTTGACAAGGTTTCTTCCGTATTCTACCGCACGGGAGTTTTACTAAAAAATATCACCATCGGAATATACATACCTGGCATCTAGCCATATTGAGATAGTCGAGCTTTTGTAGAAGCAAAGACTGACGCGAAGGTAATGGACTAAACAAAATTTTGTTTGTAATGCGTGCCATTGGCAGTAAGTAGGTACTCTATATAGAGAATAGATATGTAGCTGTGGTCTGACAACGGTAGAAAATACTCGCGACAAAAGTGAGGTTGTCCTAAGCCTATGCGGTCCTCAAAGAAACAGCTATATTTCTGTGAGTGTGGCTGAACTAAGCAGAGTTCATTTCACGTAATGAAACAAAAGAGAGTTTTAGGGCAAGATTCTAATTCTAATTTACTCAAATCAACACATACATACATAAAAAAGTGCAATGGGTGCAGTATCAATAGAGTCGATAGTACAGACAAAGTATATTATACTAGCCGACCCGACAAACGTTGTTCTGTACATTATAAATAAATGATTTTTTATGAATTTGTCAATAATATTTCAAAACATCAAAAATTAATTCGTAACATATGCTCCCTGTTATTATAACGATATTGTTTCACAGCAGAACTGTCAAACCGTGCGTCAATAAATCCTCTCATAGAAAATATTATGTCCATACAAAACAAATACTGGAAATAAAAATAATTATGGGTGCCAAATTGAAATTAAAATCCGTTCATTAGTTTAGGAGTTCACTGGTAACAAACATCAGGACATTGGATTTATATAAATATTAAGATAATATGCTCGTGAAAATCAAATATACACTCCACAAAAAACAAATAAAATCAAAATTAAATGTAATTCAACAGTAAAAGCGTATTAAGAAGATGTTGAAACATTTCTCGGACCCTATTTATTTGTAAAGGATGCGATGACTCAAGCAGATTTGCAAGATATCTATACGCCTTCAGAGGATTACTTTGCAAGTCTTTTATAGGAGAGAAAATCAGTATCATCACTACTTAAAGATATTAAAATCCTTTCTATTCGTGTTTAAAGAGCTTGTTTTCTTGCTAAGGAAAACGATTTATAGAATTATCCTAATAGATTGTGCGAATCTGTTTAGAGATTTCTCTTATTTTCT
>CATIXQ010000012.1:17391242-17423243 GCA_949711755.1 Leptidea juvernica | reverse complement strand
TCAGACACTGCGGTATTTGGGACGAGAAGATTTTACGGAGCTTCCCGAACGTTGCCCATCCGAGTTGGATTCGACGAGTGACCTCCTTCTGGAAATTGGACCTGCCTTACTGGATTGTTTGTCCGAGGTAGACGTACTCGTCAACAATTTCGAGAGTACAGTTCCCAATTGTTATGGGTACTCTCCTACTGGTGCGACATGGACATTTGACATGATCTTCGTCTTGTCCATGTTCATTTTGAGCCCTACTCCTTGGGAAGCTGTATTGAGGCCATCGAGGCTTCAGTCTTCCATGGATCTGCCATGATTACGATATCGTCTGCGAATCGAAGGTAGGTGATGTATTCGCCGTTGATGTTGATGCCCAGGCCAGTAACAGGTGCCCCTGCGGTCGTGTATAACTGTCCGTAGAACTTCTCGACTTCCCTCAAAAGTTCGGGTTTAAACGAAACGACTCTGCCGTCACCGGTCTTTAGCTTAGTCAGTTGGCTCTGCTCGATAGAAAAATCTCGTGCGAATACTTTTGAGCCTTTGTTACGCTCTATAGCCGCTTTCACACAATCTGTATTGTGGCGATGTATATCGCGAGTCAATGACTTGAAGATCTGTCTATTAAGCTGCCTATACTGGGAAGCATCGTCCGGGGACTGAAAGGTCATTTGGTGTCTTACATCCATCAATTTGAGGGTTATAGTCTGAGATTTTCCCGGTTCTTTTTGAACGGCTGGCCTTGAAGAACTTAGACCCAGCCGTTTGGACAGTTGCCACGAACCTGTTGTTATACTCGTCCACGTCTACGCAGTCACCGAGGCATTCGAAGCGGTTTTGCAATTCGAGTTGAAAGTTTTCGGGGTGTTGGATCTGGATGGGTGCGGGTCGGAGCGTAGACTTCACCAGTCGAGACCGCTCCAGTTTTGGATTGATATTCAATGTGCCTCTCACTATGCGGTGATCACTCCCAGTTTTCACTGAGATGATCACGGAGACATCATTTAATATATGTCTTTTGGTCGACATAATGAAGTCGATCTAATTTTTGGTGGCACCATCGGGGCTGATCCAAGTCCATTTTCGTTGTTCTGCCTTTATGAAGAAGGAGTTCATTATATAGAGATCCTCCTTCTCCATAAAGTCAGCCAGCATCTGGCCTCGGGCGTTCCGATTTCCATAATCAAATTTCCCCACTCACAACTCATCGCCGCTACATTTGCTCAGTTTTTCATTGAAGTCTCCCATGACAACGTTGAAGTGGGTCTTCAGAGTATGAATGACTGTGGAGATGTCCTCATACAAGGCCTCCACCTCGTCGTCTGAATGTGTCGAAGTCGGAGCGTAAACCTGAATGACCTTCAACGAATACCGTTCAGTAATTCTGAGTATTAGGTACGCTACCCTAGTCGACACGCTCCCCACCTCAGTTACGTTGTTGACGAGAGACTTGTGAACGAGGAACCCGACACCACCCTGAGACAGTTGGTCACCCTCCCGGAAGTTGAGCATGTGTCTGGAATTTAGGATTATCGAGTCCTCACCCTGTCTTCGGACCTCAGATAACCCCACGACATCCCATCATAATCTGCTCACAGCTTCCTCCAGTTCCTCTAAATTCTCGTCGGTCCGCAGTGTCTTGATATTATATGTTGCCAGGGCCAATGGTCTTCGTTTGTGGTAGCGATGCCGCACCCGGGGATTCTTAGCACCCCCTGCCCCGTCGCTTATATGGCTGCTACTGTGGCCACCACGAGCGGAGCCGCCGGAGACTGGGGGCCAGGGCCTTATTGTGTCTATCATATTTTTTGGAGGGCTTTCTTTGCCGTAATCGCCACGCTTGGCAGGCGGGTTGGCGATCGCAGTAAGTGGTGGGCTCTTGACGAAGGATGCTGCTGCCCATCCTCTGATTTTTGTATCCCTTTGTCGCCTCTTACGACACCCACGGGAGGAGATGAGGTGGTGCTATTCTGGTGCGACACCACACGCACGGGTTAAGTAGTCGTATGCTAATACCTTCTTCGAAACAATCCCCGTAATAGATGCGGTGGAACTCACACAATGAAACATTTTGACTGTACAATACAGCAATAATTTTTTATAGGTATACTAGCTGACCTGAGAGACGCTGTTCTGTCGATAGAAAAAAATATTATGTAAATATTCGGGAATAATCTAGTCTAAAGCCATCGGAATTGTGTACTCAAAGTTAATAAGTTAAAAATGAAACAAAAACGTATTTTTGAATTATTGTATGTAGTAATAAAATGATAAGGATTAATATCGTTATTCTGTAAACAGCTTATAGATTTAAAAAGTCTTATACTTAATGGATATAGTATGTTATCCTTATAGATAGAAATTGCCACCGTGGACTTTTTTTGTCTGTAGACCTATATAAAATACACGATTCCACTATAGGTACATTACTTTGTTATATCTCGAAGGGTTTAAGCAGCGTCTTCGTTCAAAGCTCCCAGATGGCTTATTTTTTCCATCAAATACCGTCAATATATACAAAAACTTAACAAACTATTTAGTAAGACCTTCCTCGAGAACGACGCTATCCAACGGTGAAATCATCTTGAAAATCGGTGCAGTAGTTTTTATGTTTATCGCGAAAAGACAGACAGACGCTGCGGAGAACTTTGTTTTATAATATGTAGTGAGTATAACGACATAAGATGCTATTTTGAAGTGACATAATAAGATATTATCTTGTATACAAATTGTGTCAATGTAAAATGCAATAAATAAATTTGATACTTGATTTAACTTTAAACTAATATCAAATTTAGTTGCTGATATTCTGTTATGTATTATTTGATGTAATCTTAATTGACACCAGATAAATTTGTTATTGAGTAAACTGGGGCAAATGCGTTTATTTATCAAAACGACCTTATTATGGTCTTAAAATATAGGCTTACAAAATAAACTGATCAATCAGTTTTGGTTGTGATATCATTGTAAATACTTGTATTAGACTGTGGTTGAAAATCTAGTACTTAAGAATGCGAAAGGTATTTCTGTTACTACTCTTTGTTTTGGCCATAGCTGCATTGGCAGAAAGTAGATCATCTAGGTAAGTAAATTGATTAATAATTATTGTCACCATAATTTATATAATCGTTGAATTGCATGAAAACTACAAAAAAGAAGGAGAATTCTATGATACATTTTTTTTATGGAAAAGGAGGACAAACGAGCGTACGGGGCACCTGGTTTTAAGTGATCCGCCGCCCACATTCTCTTACAACACCAGAGGCATCACAGAAGCGTTGCCAGCCTTTAAGGAAGGTGTACATTTCCGTTATTTGGTGCCGGCTTTTTGTCAGCCACAGTTTTTGGAAAAAGTTTTAATTATTTTTATTTAATCGTCGTGGGCGTAAAAATGCATTTAAATATTACTTGTTAAACTTTCGCGCGTAATTTGACGAAAACTGTCAGTTGATTATGTAAACAAATGAAAAAAACTACGTTTAAAAAACCTACTTCAAAAACTGAAAAGTACCTATCAAATCATTTAAAATTTAATTTAATACACTTTTACCTTTAATATTAATAAAATGCTATTATTTATATGTGCTACCTATTGATAGGTTTTAAGTCGGTGCCAAGCTCTAAACAAAATAAAACCTAATATTATAAACAGCTTACTTACTTTAATTATTTAGGTTGCATGGTCACGTGTGTCCGCTGCGTTGTTTTGTTCTAGACGAAGCTATCCCGCTCAAAGTCACGCGTGGCGAGTGTAGGTACTTACTGTTACATTTGGCTTGGCACCGACTTCAAAGCTGTCAATATGTAGCACATACAAATAATAGTAATACACCTTAAATTTTTAGTTTTTTGATACTTTTCAGTTTATGAAGTCAGTTTTTTTAAACGTAGTATATTTTTTTTTTATTTTTTACTTTTTAGTGTCAGTTAATAATTATAATATATAATCAACCTGAATAAAAACTCTTAAAAAAACCGTACAACAATTATATCATCAAGGTAAGCAAAAATTTTCACAAAAAAATATTCATAAAATGAAAACTACTGGGCCAAACTATGTAAAATTTTTATGGAACCAAATGGCATCTCTACTACATCGAACTAAAATGAAAGTAATCGGCGTACATACATAAAAGAAATACCGATCGAATTGATAACCTCCTCCTTTTTGAAGTCGGTTAAATATGTACTGTCTAATATTTTTTTTTGTCTTCATCTTTGGAGTTGTTTACATGGCTTAGTGACGTAATATGGTAAAATAGTGAAAACTTTGAAATGAATCAATATATTTTTTTTATTTTATAGACTGAAACTTAATAAATTCCGACTACTTATAGCCTAGGCTAACTCAATTATATAAAATTTGATTTTTTCATAAAGAGTACAATACCCTATTGTTTTGCGCTCTGAAAGCATCCCCAAATTGATGCAAGAACTAGGATTTTTTTTTATGGATTAGAAGGACAAACGAGCGTATGGGTCACCTGGTGTTAAGTCACCTGGTGTCTTAACACCAGGTGATCACCGCCGCCCACATTCTCTTGCCACACCAGAGGAATCACAAGAGCGTTGACAGATTTTAAGGAAGGTGTACGTGCTTTTTTGAAGGTACCCATGTCGTGTCGTCTCGGAAACACCGCACAAGGAAGCTCATTTCACAGCTTTGTAGTACGAGGAACAAAGCTCCTTGAAAACCGCACTGTGGAGGATCGCCACACATCCAGATGATGGGGATGATATCCTAACTAACGGATCTGTTTACTTATCCTTTTAAGCAATGGAAATTACAATAATGAAACAATATTAACTCACATAAGTACTAAGTATAAGCATCTACATTGTCATTAATGCATAAGAGTGGTAGATAACTGAAAAAATAAATATTTTCGCTGTGTATCTCTTACTCCAACTGTAAATCCTATTACTCCACTGCTGAATATCTAAATGATCGGACAGCCTGGGACTAGATTGTGATTATTTTATAGCGATAGAAATGACTGTACAATATTGTATATTTGTATTGAAAAGAGCGCAATAAAAGAATGCTGGGAGAGTTTCTTGCGCCGCTTCTTCACTCTCAGAGCGCCATTTGTTTCCGAAGCGATAGTAGTATCTAGTAGTTATTAGAAATGACAACAAAAAGAATTCTAGAGGAATCAATTTTGAGAAAATAAATGCCTTTTATGCCTTTTATTAAAAATATCCAAATAAAGTGTTATATCTAACGAATTTAATAATAATAGCTATATTATGAACAAAATGGAAGGACCGATTGTTTAACGATCTTCAGCCATCGGCTGGATAAAACGTATTTTTTGGCAAAAATACAACTTTCTATTTGCAAGACTGTTCGAAATTTTAATAAAACCTTTGATAATTATTTACCTCCTTGTGATAATTTGTTCCATTTTTAAATTACGACAGATATGAATTTACCGTTTAGTTTACCGCTAAACCACGACATATCTAAATATATAAAATTATTCTCGTGTCATGGTGTTAAACATTGAACTCCGCCGAAACGGCTAGACCGATTCTCATGAAATTTTTCATCCCCCTAAATGTTAAGGGTGGTCCACACGAATATTTTTTTTTTAATTTTTTTGAAATTTTTTTTTTAAATTTGTTTGATTATGAGTCAGCATTAAAAAAATACAACTTCAAATGTTCACCCATCTACGATCAACAGTTACTTTTGTATCGCGATTGTAATATCGGCAATACAAAGTTTGCTGGGTCAGCTAGTATATTCATACAAATTTTGACGGCCACTGCTCGCATGTTTTTGGCCAGCAGGTATAGCAATTTTAATTTCTAATCTCGTTAAAGATTGTCAAAATAATGCTAATTTATTTAAGCATGTTTGAAAAAATTTTATATTGAAAATTTATACCTATATGTTTTTAATTAAAATTAATTAAATAAGTGATTATAATATAAATGTTACTAGCTGATCCAGCAAACGTTGTATTGCCGATATTAAAATCGCGATACAAAAGTAACTGTTTATCGTAGATGGGTGAAAATTTGAAGTTGTATGTATTTTTAATGGTGACTCATAATCAAACAAGTCTAAAAAAAAAATTCAAAAAATAATTTTCGTGTGGACCTCTAACATTTAGGGGGATGAAAAATAGATGTTGTTCGATTCTCAGACCTACCCAATATGCACTCAAAATTTCATGAGAATCGGTCAAGCCGTTTCGAAGGAGTTTAACTACAAACACCGCGACATGAGAATTTTATATATTAGAAGATTTATATTGTTATAACGCAATACATTTTTAATAATATGTTAAATTATTGTTTTACAGAAAAGGCTCTCGACGGCATGATAGCGACGAGGTAATTATTTTTTCACTTTAATTATCATGTGCACACATTCTCACATAACATCACATATCTCGATAGCGAATAATACAAAATAAGAAGGCTTATCTAGAGACTACATTGAAAAAAATTGATAGTAAAATATATTTGAATAATCTATACAAATCGATGGCCCCAACGAATAAACTAAAATTATAACACTAGAAATAAGGGATTGCTTGTAACTAATTCTAGTAGGCTTCATAAGATACATAATAGCTTTAAGGGTAAATGTATACACTTCTACAATAAAGTCCCAGCCACTGTTCAGGCATTATCTATAAATAAATTTAAATGTTGTATAAAAAAATGGATCTGTCGTAAATCCTATTACTCCACTGCTGAATACCTAAATGATCGGACAGCCTGGGACTAGATTGTGATTATTTTATAGCGACTGTACAATATTGTATATTTTTATTGAAAATAGCGCAAAAAAAAGAATGCTGGGAGAGTTTCTTGCGCCGCTTCTTCTCTCTTAGAGCGCCATTTGTTTCCGAAGCGGTAGTAGTATCTAGTAGTATAAGAAATGACATCAAAAAGAATTCTAAAGGAATCAATTTTGAGAAAATAAATGCCTTTTATGCCTTTTAAACGTGCAAGAGCTCTTACCCAAATTTTTTTTTTCGTATTTTTCGTTTGTCTTGCTTATTATACACCTATATATATATATTCTTTTTTAAATTTTAGATTTAAAATAAGGCGTTTATTGTACGGAAAAAAATATTTACATATCACATGAATAATAAAACATGCGCTTATTGCAGATTATTTGTTTATTTGAGTTCACCAGAATAAACGCGTTAAATCAATCTGCCGCTCGTGTCTATCCTTTCCTTTGGGTAATAACTCTTGCACGATTATTCGTATTAAAATGCAAACGACTTTTATCAGTAATGCCTCATTGCAGGCGGCAAAACTTTGAATATAATAATTACAGCTATTCTATTATCTTTAAGCCCTAATATTAATCGCTCATGAATTTGAAGTTATTGGTAGTAACCGTTTAATAAACGGATACTTTCCCAATAGTGTCTATTGCGATCGCTCGTTAGAAAAGTATGTAATAATCTAAATAAGAAATCTAAATATAAATAAGAAATATTTCCGGCTTAGAAGGTTTTTTTACATAGTATTGAATCAAAAAATATATCACAGGATATTGTGACTACAGAATTGGAGGAAAGACCCGTAACTCCTATAGAACCACTAACGAAAAATAGAAAAATAGATCCTAATTTATGGAAAGATCGCAAAAATAAAACTCTTAAAAATTCTGGTATAAGCTATGAAAGTGTTAGAACTAAAAATCAAAACGTAGAAAAATCTATTTGACCACCTTGCAACTGCAAACTTAAATGTTACGAAAAGATACAGCAAAATATGAGGAGTAAAATTTTTCTGAATTTTTGGGCTATCGGGGACCACGATAGACAGTGGGATTTTATTAACCGCCATATAAAAAATTATAACGTCAAAAAAATTGCAGTGGAACGTAAAAATAATCGTACTCAAACATTAACATATCAACTTTTCGATGATACTAATTCCATGATTAAAGTTTGTAAAACTATGTTTTTAAGTACCTTGTTTATTACACAGCAAGTAGAATACATAGCTATTGATAAATTGGGAGATGACAATTATTTAAAAGATTACCGAGGAACTCATAAGAATAGGCCAAGAAGAATGTCAGAAGAAACTGAGAAAAGTATAATTGACCATATAAATCTATTTGTTTTTCCAATCAATCACACTATACTCGTTAAGATAGCAAAAGGCAATATCTGTGTGAAACATTGAATGTCTCTAAAATACACCAACTATATTTAGAATGGATAGATACAAACCACCAGTACAATCAAACATGCAAAGCAACTAAACCGCAATATGAAATACTATTTAATACGAATCCTTTCACAAACCTTAAGATTTATGTGAAATATGTTCAATTTACCAAACTTCTGATGATGTTAGAAAAGAACAGTTACAAGTTGACTATGAAAAGCACTTGAAAGAAAAACAAATGGTAAGGCAATTAAAGGAACAAGAAAAAGAAAAATTTTGTTCAGATGACAGTGTTGTAGCATGTTTTGATCTGGAAAAAGTGTTGAATATCCACCAAAGTGAAGTAGGCATATTTCATTATAAATGGAAGTATCCTGTATACAATTTCACCATTTATAATATCTCAGAGAAGAAAGGTTACTGCTACGTCTGGCATTGTCAGATTGCAAAAAGGGGTGCGATAGAAATAGCAAGTCTTGGGTCATTTATCCAGGCACACGTTGAATTAGGAATAAAAAAATATATCATTTTATTGTGATTCATGCGCAGGGCAAAATCGTAATCGTTTCATATTCGCCATGTTTTCTTTAGCGGCGAAGAAATACAACATAAAAATAACACATACGTTTTTGGATAAAGGTCATAGCCAATCGGAGGGCGATTCTATGCATGCTGCTATTGAGCGTTCTTAGAAAAAGCATACTATCTACACACCTGATCAAATGTATTCCTTAATAGAGAATGCCAAAGTTACCGGGCATAAGTATCAAGTAAAACAAATGACGCAAGCTGATTTCATAGATTTTAAAGAATTGTTTTAACCAATTCTTTAATTCTTACAGATACAGATGGCAACAAAATTTACTAGAGCAAAATAAAAGAAGTAGTTTTTCCTTATAATCAACCTGATACAGTTTACTTTAGATACAGTTTTGAAGACGAATTACAAGAGATGCAAGCTATTACGAGGACTAACTCAAGAAGACGACGAGGGGAACCTATAGAAGACGCTGAAAACTAAATACTCGCATACACTAGAATGCTACCCATATCTCTTCCTTTATATAGAAATTTAATAAGCTTGTGCGACTCGGGAGCCATACCAAACCATTACCAGTGTTTTTACAGAAATCTAGTGCCATTAAATTCCACCTCAGTTACCAACGATAGTGACGAGGAGAATTATTAGTAACCACTTATTAGTTGTTTTGCTGTTAGATTTTTCTTTGTTTTTGTTTTAGTAATATATACTTGATAAGTACCTACTTCGTTCTAAATTGGATAAATAAATAGTAATTATTCTTATTTACAATATTTTTTATTAAACCTTCAGCAAAAAAATATTTGCTAATTTACATGATATACCTTGCGCTAATAAAGTCGTATTACATAAATAATGAGTCGATCTTGTTAACACAAAAAAACAAAACATGTAAAAGCAACAAAATATACAAGAATAAGTGTGTAGATGACCAGAGCAAGGCTCAGGGGAAAAAAATATACTTGGAATAACCATGCAACATTTCACTACACTTGTTTAAGCTTCATTTATGACACGAATAAACGTGCAGTGATGCAATAATGTTAACAAGTCACATATTATTCACTAGAATAATAATTTAATACGGTTTTTCTTAAATATGTAGTAAACCGATAATATTTTATTTATAATAAATATATGAGCTGAAAGATTTTTTTTTACCTTTAATTTATTAATTATTTATATTATTATATATTATTATTATTGATTACACATTATATTTATCTATTTATTATGTAATTAAAGTTATGTGATTCCAAACGTTTTTATATCTTCCTGAAAAGTTGTAGTTTTTCGATTGCACGTTTATTCGTTGGAGCCATCGATATAAAACTGAAAAAAAAAAAATATGAACAATGCGGGACTCAAACCCTCGACCTCTCGCGTTCTGTGCGAGTGCTTTCCCAACTGAGCTAACCGTTCGAGTGACGTATCGTCATAAAATCTTGTATGCTTTTGTCAACTCTCAGGTTGTGGCTCCATCTACAGGATCTACTTTACAGTTGACAACCTGCTGAACCCTAGTATTTGCATATTAGGAAATTGACTTGAGAATATAAACTCTTGCATATATAAACAATATGTTATATTTTTTTTAAATTATAAAATTTTGTTTGTGTAATCAAGCCCAGATGTGAGGGTTACCACTTTACAAACATAACAAATTATTTCTGCTGAGTGAGAGTTTAAAAACGTAAACGAGAGTTCAGATACAACACTCAATTAACATTTTTTTAAATATCATTTTACGTTATTTAATTTATTTTTACCAATTTCACTTGTTATATGTTATTTCAAAATATTCAATTATTGATATGTATATCAATTAACTGTCATTGTGTATATATATATTTGTTTGACTTGTTATTAATTACTATTTGTACGCCACAGCATGCGGGCAAGGAATGGAGAACTTTTATTGTGATTTGAAACATCTATGTATACCCATGACTGCATATAAATGATCTTATCTTATCTTATCTTATCTAACGATTTTACGTCTTTATATAAAGCCCAAAGATGGAGTTGTAAATATTATTCCACAGCAACCACAATAGATAGCCATAATATATAGTTGGAAAGATCTTGATGAGAAAGTTTAGTTTGGAGATCGTGATAAAAAGCTATTCAGGTTCAAATATTACCCATAGAGTTTTATTGAAAATGAGGTTTGTTCACTAGAACGAGCCAACAATGACCATTTTGAACAAATTGGTTTGTTCGTTGTTGTTTGAAGGAAAGCGCAATTGAAGTGCCGCTCAGACTTTTTGGGTTTTTCAAGTATTCTGAGCAGCACTGCATTGCATTGCATGCAGAACGTCATTCTCGTCTCGTCCCTTATTGTCAGTTTGATCCATCTACCACAAGTAGCGCCCGTTCACGTTATAATAAATATGTATATATATGTATATAATCTCGGAAATGGCACCAACGATTTTAATGAAATTTAGTATACAGGTAGTTTCGGGGGCGAGAAATCGATCTACTTAGGTTTCAATTTTAAAAAATGTAGTTTTATCCGTGTTTTAATGAGAAACTGCAATAACATTAGAATACAAAGGTAAATTTCGCCACCATATACAAGACTATAAATAGCTCAGATGGGATATTATTTTAGCAGAAAACCCCAGTTCGAATCCAGGTGTCTTATTAGCTTTTTTTTGTTCAAGTTTTATACCTTCTTAAAAATTCAAGCAAGGCTCGGTCGTCCAGGTGCAACTATTTTAACATAAAAAATTAAATCCAACTTAAATAAGTATATAAGTTATATTAAGTGGTAATAATGTCAAGTATAAGTAAATGATTATATACATAATATAATAAACATGAGAGTTCTGACATACTTTAGTTAAACATGATACATTAATACGATAATAATCGTAATAAAAAGGTTAAAGCTTAAGTCGTAAGATAACAGTAATTGATCACTGAATGACGGACTGACCCTTTTAACGTAACTTTAAGAATATTGACCAAAACTATACTGTTCTAAACAATTAGGGCATAGTTTCTCAACCTTATTTTGCTCACCGCCTACTTTGAGAATATGTTTTTTTCTAGAGTATTTTCATGCATTTTTTTGCCTTTTTAGACTATATTTTTTAATCTACCCACGCCCTCAATCTGCGCCATCTCAATGCCCCCTAATTTTCTCTGGGTCTTCTACTGCCCCGAAAGTCTTAAACGCCCACAAGGGGGCGTTATCGCCCTCGTTGAGAACCTATGAATCAGGGGAATAGAACTATGAGGGAGAAATAAACTTTTGCTTATGGTTTTTCCTACAGCTGGTAACGAAATAATGTAGAGGCGCGGTTGTCGAAGAGATTTAAAAGTGGGCAGATGGGGGGTTATATACACTTTCAGCTCTCACACTTTTTTACCTCACATATTCAATAATATTGACACTTTTATTGTTTTAGAGCAACAGCAGGCAAAATTGCAAGTCCGATGAGTCATCTTCCTCTTCATCATCGTCTTCGTCATCATCTTCATCATCCGAAGAAGATAATGATTGCAACAAGGTACAAATAATTTATTTAACTATACATACATACTGGCTGGTGCTTGGACTAACGAAGACAGCAAGTGTCGTAAATATGTCGGGTTTGGTGTCGAGACACTTGGCCCGTGGGGCCTAGATGCGCGGAGAATGTACAAAGCATTATCTTCGTGCCTCAATAAGGCTACTGGAAACCCAAGTGCTGGCAGCTATTTCGGTCAACGGATCAGCATAGCTATCCAACGCGGAAACGCTGCCAGTATTCTTGGTACGCTTCCCCGTAATGATAGTTTAAATTTAATGTAATCATAGTATTGTAGAGATAGTTATAAGATTTGTTTTGTTTGAGTTGATGTTTAAATACATACATACGAGTAAAACATAAGTATAATATTGGTTCTATTTTATAAATTCAAAATTTATCCATCGAGCATTAGTATTACACAGCAGAAAAACACTCAAATTTTGTTTAGACTTTTGAGTGTTAACGGTACGCCGAGTTCCTTGGAGCGAGGATGGATTGCGACCCTAATGAGTAATAATGATGAAACTGCCTCACAACTTATACCTGCTTGAAAATTCTGTTTCGACTCGTGCGAATTAAGGAACAAAGTTGACGATACGTTGTTTGGGTCCCGTAGGAAACAAGGAACTCTTATATATTCGCCATATAGGATTCTGTAATCTTTAAAAACGCCAATAAAGTAATAAAATTAAAAGTTGAAAACAATTCCCAAACATTTTTATCGAAAATTCCGTAATATGCTGATTTTTGTGTCACGTTTTGTTCTTGTTTTACGAGAATTATTGTTGATTAAATTCACATAACTACTATTACACCGCTACTGTTAGTACATTATAATCGAGCATCTTTAAAAAGGCTATTAGAAGAGCAAAGTGGAAAGAAATAATAGTATAAGCTAAAGGTCTGTTTTCTTATTATGACGTGGAACTACGATACCCACATACATGCAAGTTACCAATAACCTTCAAAATTTTAAATTAGTTAATTTTGTAACATACGCTTCGTGTTAATTTACGTTGATATTAATAAAATACAAAATACTTACTGATGATATGTGATCCCAGTGTCTTTCTTATTTCTTGAAGTATTATTTTTACAAAGCTTTACTACTCAACCCGGCATTTTAGTTTCAATTATTACTACGCCTGCGTAATCTAGTTGGAGCGAAGCGGAGACCAATCCCTAATCTAAGACCGACTACACTTTACAATAATTCCTTTGCGATATTGCTTGTGTGGTAAAGGTTGCTATAGCATAAATGACTTTCTTAATGATACCACAGATTGGGAATGGAGCGACCGCCCTCAGGCTATTAAATAATAAGTTTAATTGTACAATGTTACTTTGTAAGTGTTACTTTAATTGTGAAACATATTTTTGATGAAAAAAAAAATCCCGCTGAGTTTGTTGCGCCCATTCTTCTCAGGCCTGAGGCATTCATTTTGAAATGGGTGGTAGTTTTTTGTCTTTCAATAAGTGATTTAACATCCTATTTTGAATAAAAATATTTGAATTTGAATATGTCAAATCTTATTTTTCTCACTTTTTTACAGTCGAATAAAAGGGGCAAACATGATACCTCCTCATCTTCTTCATCATCCTCAGAAGAAGACAGAGATGACTGTGATAATGAAGTAGACAACGATTCTGGGTACCATGTAAGTTAACTTATTTATGTTTTCTATTTATCCAAATTTTTCTTCATTCTATTCAATTCTTTCCTTAAATATATTCGAGGGGAGCGTTGGCTGGTCTATGCGAGATGATTGAGCAATGTGCATGAGTGCGACTACAAGTGGTTGGATGATCCTCCATCGATCGAGAACCCGAGAGAAAAGAAGAGAAGAGATATTTGCATTAGGAAAGATATATTTCCCTTTAATGAAACAAATATAAATATTAGATGTTCGCATAATACATGTATATATTTACAGTGTGTTTAAATTGATGAATGCACGCTAGAAGCCTTTATTAGTCTGTAAAAAGCTTATTGTACTCAGTAAGAAGAGATAGTATTTCTTTTTTTATGATAATAAGGGCCGAGACGTTCAGCTGATGGTAATTGATACGCCCTGACCATTACAATGCAGTGCTGCTCATGATTCTTGAAAAATCCAAAAATTCTGAGCGACACTACAATTGCGCTCGTCCCCTTTAGACATAAGTTGTTAAGTCTCATTTGCCCAGTAATTTCACTACCTACGGCGCCCTTCAGATCGAATAAGGCACCGTTGTGGTACCCATAATCTAGACGGCATCCTGTGCAAAGGAGCATCCCACTGGTAAAGCCACTTCAAGCCACCGCATGTAATTATATAAGACGCCAATATTGTACCTATGTTAATGTCGCCAATCCACCCTCACATTGAGTACTGTTCTCACCTCTGGGCGGATGCTTCCCAGTACCAGCTTGTTCCATTTGACCGCATACAACGAAGAGCGGCTCGAATCATCGACGATCAAGTCATCTCCGATTGGTCTAATTCTTTGGCGTTGCCTAGAAATGTAGGATGTCTCTGCATCTTCTCCCACATATATCACACGAGCACCTTAAAGACCGGCAACCCATCTCTTTGCCTATAGCATATAGGATATCCATAGGCGGATTTTTCACAACTTACAATATATATGTTGGACGCCTCTTATACGAGTATGCATTGTTGTGTAGTTGACAGTACTGGGAAGAAATACAGGTCTCTCTCGGGAAATCGTCGACCAATGCCAAAAGAAACTAGTGACTTCTATCGAGTCCTCTTTTGAGAAAGTCGCATGATGGGGTAACATGAACCTTATTCATTTTAGCACCCAGAAGACTCAAGTTTGCTCGCTAGCCACAGAAAAAAATATTTATCGTGTTACCGCTCTTCAACAACACGTCCCTTAATGATTTGGCTTATATCGGAATACTGGGTCTCAAAATCTCAAGCCATTACCAATTCAAACTGGGGGTCATACTAGAGAACGGCAACTCTTCAATCCAGCACACTTTCTATCGTCCTACAAAATCACATAATATGTATTAACATCAGGTGTAATGCTCTTTAAAAAATATTTCGTAAAGTTGTAAGAAATTCCTGATATTTCTAAACTCAACAATAAGTGATAGAAATTTCATAGCCATTCTTTTAGATTTGTATAGATCGGAGATGGATAGATTACCGTCGTATAATGTATTCAAAACATTTCAGAAAAGTCAATTAATTTAGGGAAACTAACCATAGGTTGACAGTTTGCATATTTTTTTATTTATTTTGAATTCTTAGGCTTATCTATACTTAGACTTTACTCACGTAAAACTTAGCTGAGTTTAAGTGTAGCGTAATCTATGATTACGTTTTTATAGTCAATTTATTATTAGGCAGTTAGAAAGATTAGAGAGTACACGAATGCTGCGACCGCGACCGCTAGATTAGTGTACTTCAGTTATTATCACAGCATCATGACGTACGGTATTATACTATGGGGTCATGCTGCCGACATTGATATAGTGTTTGCTCTGCAAAAGAGAGCTGTTTGTGCTATATATCAGGTTGGTTATTGACAGTCTCTCAAAGAAAAATTTAAAGAAATAAATATTATGACTCTTCATTGTCAGTACATTTATGAAAATTTAATATACGTTCACAAAAATCGTCACCTTTTTATAACACTAGAAATAAGGGATTGCTTGTAACTAATTCTAGTAGGCTTCATAAGATACATAATAGCTTTAAGGGTAAATGTATACACTTCTATAATAAAGTCCCAGCCACTGTTCAGGCATTATCTATAAATAATTTTAAATGTTTTATAAAAAAATCGCTCTGTCGTAAATCCTATTACTCCACTGCTTAATATCTAAATGATCGGACAGCCTGGGACTAGATTGTGATTATTTTATAGCGATAGAAATGACTGTACAATATTGTATATTTTTATTGAAAAGAGCGCAAAAAAAGAATGCTGGGAGAGTTTCTTGGGCCGCTTCTTCTCTCTCAGAGTGCCATTTCTTTCCGAAGCGGTAATAGTATCTAGTCGTTATTAGAAATGACGTCAAAAAGAATTCTAAAGGAATCAATTTTGAGAAAATAAATGCCTTTTATGCCTTTTTATGCCTTTATTTACATCTGATATTATGCTGAGCCAGCCCAATGCAAAAACAAAGTTTTCGTTTTATCACACTCAACTAAGTTTAACGTAAGTAAAGTCTGAGCAAAGTATAAGTACGCTTTATAGATCTCAGCCTCAGTATTCCTTGTGGCGTAATTGATACTTTGAAGCAGATTCAGAGATTGTTGAAATTCATGAAAGTTGATTTTGTTTATGCTATTTCCAGTTTTGGCAGAACAACATGAACATCACACAAACACGCGAGTAAACCTGATATGTTGAAATATTATATCGTTGATATTTAAATTGCAAGAGCTGAGTCGTATTGGCCCGATGTGCATTTTCCTCGTGTTAAACGAGTTTTTAATATAATAGCAGTAAATCATACGATGTTACGCGTTTGCAAGTCCGGTATGGTGATATTTTGTCATGACCTTATTATCGATAATTTGACTTTCATGAGAATATTTTTTATTGTTATTATTTATTAATTTAATACAAATAGAAGGTATTTTTATGGTAATTTTAGTAGATAAAATTTATTATAGTTAGGTATTTTGCCAATTTCTATGACTTCGAAAAATTTCACGGATTCACGGATTGATCGTAAACCTTGGTATGTAGATGGAGCCACAACCTGAGAGTTGAACATGATATAACAAGATTTTCTAAACATGCGTCACTGGAACTCGTTGGCTCAGTTGGTATGAGCGCTCGGACGGAACCGAAGACGCGGGTTCGAGTAACCCATTGTTTATAAATTTGGTAACAAATTTAATTTGAAGTACTACTTGAATTAAAATAATAATAAGCAATATGTATCCTTTTAACTTTTATTACCAACATAACCAGAGTTCGCGATGAGACAATATTATAAAGGTTATAAAATATAAGATTTTATTATTTTTTTAAATTACACAGGTTAAAAAAAGCAGGCATCTCAGGAACAAGAAAGATTGTGGCAATCGAAAGCATTGAAAAGGAAAATTCTGCAGCGTTCAAAATGGATTAGTCGTTTCTTAATTTAATAACACAATTTTATCGATTATTATAATGGACAATAATGAAATATATTTCGTTTTAAAATGTTTTGTTTTATTTCTTTCTAGTCATATTATTTTTGTGTTTCTTCTGAATATGATGACAAACGAGCTTATGAACGTAACGTCTTGTAGTTAGTATCAAAGAGTATATAAATACTACGTAATAAGAGTAAGAGTAAGAGACTGCCTGAGTAAAATTGCAATTTTGTTTATTATTTAGTATGAAGTGTGCAGTCATTTGACAATGACAAACAAATTTGAAATAGAAGTAATTACAGTTTGGTAATTGGTGACGCAGTATCCGGCTAAGTTTGAAAGCGAACAGTTTTCGGCTATCTCCGTTTTATTTTATGGGAAAGGAGGACAAACGAGCGTACGGGTCACCTGGTGTTAAGTGATCACCGCGGCCCACATTCTTTTGCAACACCAGAGGAATCACAGGAGCGTTTCCAGCCTTTAAGGGCGCGCTTTTTTTGAAGGTACCCATGTCGTATGGTCGCGGAAACACCACACAAGGAAGCTCATTCCACAGCTTTGTAGTACGTGAAAGAAAGCTCCTTGAAAACCGTACTGTGGAGGACCGCCACACATCCAAGTTTTTACAAGATTATATCCGTCACCTTTCAATCTATCAATGATTGCACGTTTCATACAATCGAGTCAATCGCTTTTTTCTTAGAGAGTTTTGCTAGGCTGGTTAGTATTACCAAAGATATAAGGTAGATAGATATTTTAGTATATAACAATGAGCGGATATTAACAAACTGACATCGAAAATGTATTACCAAAATTAATAATTTTGACAAATCACAGTAGCGCTAAAATGGCGCGGTCTCCGCCGATTGATAGCTGAAATAAGTTCTAATTGTTTTAGGTAATACGTGTTACAAATTGAACTTTATTTGTTATAGTCCAGTCAATCTAGATATCTAAAATACCCGAAATTCGCAGTAAGCTAAAAATTACTAAAGACGCTTAATTTGCCATTATACATAATACCTATATGAAATATTAAAGATCCTACATCTAAAACAAAATAATAAATATCAAGCAATGGCGTTCTATACATATACACATTGCACCGCATACAAAATCAAAGCCGAAATATGGCACATGCCACAAATGACACCATAATAAGCTTCGACTGCTATGTCTATACATTTAAGCGTTTACTAAAGTTTTTGAAAATATTATTGGTTCATAGGCAGCAATGTAAACAGTATTTCAGTTTCAGCTGCGTATTTTGAATTTAGGACTCGATTTGGACAGTGACATCAGTGGAGTAGCAGTTAGGTATTTTTTTAAACCCAGACAAAAAAGAGGGTTGCTATAAGTTTTACGTTCGTCAGTCTGTCCTTATTTTCCGATCAAGATTTGTTCTGTCGGAGGTTTTTTACGTTTTTAATCAAAAATCTCTTTCATATTCTAAAGGGGAAAGTTTGTATCTTTATTTATTAGCTTGTTACTTCTGTACTTCTTCTTAAGGGATTTGGATTTAATAAGTTAAGGTAACCTTTAATGAGAGAAACTAATACTCAAATATAATTTTTTTATTCATTAAAAATAATTAGTTAAACTAGTTCTTTAAATGTAAGTATCGTTGAATTAAATAAAATTTGTCTTTAAGACTTAGATATCTTTTCCAGTGTATCTTTTTGGTATATGTAGTATAAGCGGACATCAACATTCTTAAAGCAAATTTAACTTTAGTGGTTTTCTCATGGTTGCCACTGTCAGATCTGGACCAATCACCAGCTTTCAAATAAAAAATGTATTATCAAAATCAGTTCACCCAGTCTAAGGTTCTGAAGTAACAAACATAAAAAAAAACATACCGACGAATTGAGAACCTCTTCCTTTTTTTGAAGTCGGTTAAAAAGAGCGACTCTATTGTTTTCATTTCTGATTGTGTCCTTTCATCTGTCCCATTCTGACAAGCGGGTCTTGTCTGGGGACTTGTCAATAATTGTACCATATTTAATGAAAAAATATTTGTATTTATTAAATTACTTACGCTTTTGCATATAAACCTTATATAAATTAAATAACCTTACCGATGATAAGTCACACTATCTTTTTTTTCAGTGTTTAATGTATTATTTAAGCACTTTTTATAGCACACTAAGGCTTGTTGATTGACTCACAGTTGACACACGACTCAGGAGAAAAGTGTGCTTAGATTGTCTTTAAGCACACTTTTGCCGTTCCGTTGTCAGACTGCGAATGATATGTCCATATGTATAAAACGTCATTGATGTCAAGTGTAAAAAATTCAGGATGTTTCCTTTTTCTACGAAACGGTAAGTTTTATTGTAAAAATAGGTTATCAGTTATACAATTCTTTAGAAATAAGAAACTTTTTGACGAATCACCGTTTGAGATATCGCGGTTCTAAAAAAATTAAAAATTCATAATATGCTTCTTAACATTCAGCCCGTATACGTCATCGAACGTTAAATACAATTATTATAAATAAGAAAGTATTATAACCTACTAAGGCTGGGTTGCAACTAACTGGTTGGTAACCAACTATTTTTAGCAATAACAAACGTGTTAAAGTACCGATCTAGTAAAAATGTGTTGGATCATTTGACAACTTTTAGATGACGTCATAACATTAACCATCACCGTCCAATCTTCGCCGGTTGAAATTTTTTATAATATTTAACAGCGACATGTCAACAGTTTGAAATAAATATTCGACGTTGACTTGATAATCTTAGACAAAAAACTCCCATTTAATACTTGTTTTATCAACAATGAGCAGTGGGATCTTATACTATGTTAAATCTTATATATGCCAGTATTTAACTTTATCTTTAACTATGCTAAGTAATACGATGGTGCAACAGATTCCGCAGTCTATCTTAAAGTAAGCGTAACTGCTAACGTTAAATTTAACTTAAACCTTAACGATAAGAGCTAACATGATGAAACTCAGCCAAAAGCTTGTACAAATTAGTAACTATGCCAGTTATATCATTGTTTGTGTAAGGAGGGATGCTGATGACCTTATAATTGAAACAGCAATAGAACAATTCAAAAGACCAAAGTCCAACCACTCCTCAGAAGTGATTGGAATCTACGTAGCCATTATCACTTGGGATCAAATGACCGCTACGTTCTTAAAATTCTTCGGTAATAACTTATTCTCACTAATTGGAACCTAAAGAATTTCAAATGAAACTGCGACAATCATATAATGTTAACCCGAGAAACAAACATAAACTTGTAATGTCTACTACTCAGTTAAGTCGAGGAAGTAAGTCTTTTATTGACCGATGTTTATTCTTTTATAACATAATCCCAGAAAATGTACAAAAAAAGTGTTACGAATAAAAAAAATGTGTGGTAATGGTTACTAAAACATAAATGATTTTCTTTATGATATCAACGATTGGGAATGAACCGACCACCTATTAAGGCTATTTAAATTATAATTTTGATTGTATAAAAATTATATTTTACAAAAATAGAAGAAGCCCGCGAAGTTTCTAGCACCCGTGCTTCTCAGGTCTGAGGCATACTATTTCGAATTCCTATTTGAATTTTTTTTATGAAAATTTAATTTAATTGACACAGATAAATTCATTAATATAATATACATTTTATTTATAATTTAATTATTAAAAAATAATATTATATTAATAATAATATGACTTAATAATTCATAACGCTATTTATATAAAAAATAATAAAATAAAACTTAAGTAATCTAATAAAATTAATTAATTACAATTACAAAATCTCATTAAGATCGCTATCGGCCGGTAAGGTGCCCATGAAGCTGGCAACGTTACCACTTTGTATAGCAAACTTATCCTTTGACAGAGGTACGTACCAGATCTTGGGTCACCAGTTAAATTGGTTAGACGCCTATATTGAATAAAAGTATTGAATTTGAATTATCAGCAAGTGTCAATTTATGTAATTAGTCCGTACCAGTAAAATTGAGGCCTGTAAATAAATCCATCAAATCGTGTTGTTACGTATGAACCGAATCGCACATTTTAGATTGATCCGTTTATTATCTCTGTAAAAACATTTGGCCGGCAACTGTTAACTCTTTGTCCTCGATCCGGAATCCTATTGTCATTAACTCGTAAACCATTTAGCCTGCAGCAGTAAAATAAGTTTCAAGCTTTATGATTGAATGACTGTTATATTATCCGTTATTTATATTTCCCAATAATAGTAGGTGATAGAAGAAGGCCAAATATTTTATATCTTCTTCGAACTCTCAAAGCGAAAACTGACAATCTGTCAGTTAGATAAAAAAAAATTCAAGAGCTATTAAAGTTGTTTAATGTTTTCAATTATTTTAAGTGAAAGTTATGTTTTTATTTATTTATTATGATTTCTACAAGCCATTTAAATATTTTTGATATTACATATTTTATTGTATTAGTTCCTTCTACTCCATTTTCATTCATAGCTTTGGGGTCAGATGTGACCCCACGCGACTACTTGTGTGATTTTCTTAATGTGCCTAATTAAGGGTTAGTCCTATGACACTTACATTTCTAAACTAATAATCGTAGGAAGACATTAGTTAAATATTCCCAGTATGTTTACAAGATACTGAAATTGTTACTTGAATAAAGATTTTTGTATTTCATATAAATATAATTTTTGAATGTCATAAAACCTTGCTATGAGAACTCTTCTCAGGTTGTTGCTGTGGAAATCTGTTTACAAGCTCTCGCAATACAAACATGCTTCAGTGCTTTCATTGAAAAAAGATGGCTATTTCCTCAATTAGTCAGCTATGGGATCTTAAAATATGTATCTCATTTATTATTTGAATATCCATCAAATATTTAATTTAAAACACGCTTTAACCGTTGAATCTATTTGTATATTTCATGCAACATTACAAACGAAAAGAGTAGAATAACAAAATGGTGGTACCTAATACCTACCAACTAGCAACACCAGAAATCCAATATCTAGTGATTTTGAAGTTATGGTAATTTTTTTTAACTGAAAATTTCATACTGTGTACAAAGAAATTGATGTTCAAAAATACTTATCATATTTTGTAAAATTTTAATATTCGTTTTTAGAATCTAAACATAATCTATACCTATGCTCGGGTGATTAAGGAACGAGAAGTTAAAAAATAGAAAATAAGTCTTTGGTCCAAATCTTAGGGGACACCTGTATATTTATATACATAATTTTTTTTTATCATCATGATTTTTGAGTTTTTAACACGATGAATATGGATGTATTGTCCATATCGGGGATTTGAATGTAATCATGGGTTTTTAAACGGGAGTACAATTTTCTAAACGGCCTTTATATGTGGGAGGCTTCTTTCTTAGCTTAATGGTACCACAACGGCGCCTATTTCTGCCGTGAAGCAGTAATGTGTAAACATTATTGTGTTTCGGGCTGAAAGGCACCATAGCTAGTGATATTACTGTGCAAATTAGACTTAACATCTTATGTCTCAAGGTGACGTGCGCAATAATTGTAATGGGCAGGGCGTATCAACTGTGATAACTTAACATTAGGTGACTCTGTTCGTCCCCACTTCCATTAAAATTAATTAAATATATCATCGTTAGCACCATACAAATTACCAGACTAAATTTGTTTCGTAACTTCGAACGAATTATATTGTGGATTGAGATAGCACAGGATATGATACCACAGGATATGGTACCCTTGTGCGTAGTAAGCTTGAAGCGAGTTCGTGCGTATGGAATCCCTACGAAGTAACCTACTACCTTATGCTGGAGAAAGTACAAAAAGCATTTTTGCGTTTCCTGTATAAGCGGAAACTAGGTTACTACCCGTACTTGTACCCGACGGCGTATCTCGTCGGTTGCCTTGGATACAACACTCTGGAAACCAGACGGGCTCTCGACCAGGCTACCTTGCTGAAAGTTAGTCGGGGCTTTATAGATGCCCCTGATATTCATAATGAGCTGATTCGATTGTATACACCTGACAATTATATTCGTTGTAGAAATCACCGTCTGCTTGCGGTACCCGCGTGTCGCACGGTAGCACGCACTGCGGCGCCCGTGCCGCGAGTCTTGAAATTGTTTAATCACCTCGTAGAAGCCCGCCCTGATTGTGATCTATTTACTAATAGACTTGAAGTGTTGGTGCAGTTGCTGCTCCAACTTTGTGAGTCCTCGGTGTTGTAACCGTTTTAATCAAAATAAATAAATAGATAAATGATTTAGATAGAATTAAGAACTCCAATCATGTAAGACAGAGCTTCTCTAAACGTTTGACTGAACGTCCTCATCACAATGAGTATGGTTATCATTAGGGCGTGCGACCAAGACAGTGCTACTTTCCCCAATATTTAATAGTTATAAAAAAAAATAAGCAAAAAAAAACTTAAAATAAATGTCTGCATTAATACGAATTGAATCATTTCCCCTTTTTGAAGTCATACTTCTTGTGGAGCGTTAGCGAGAAATGATCACATGGAAATTTAGTGCGCGCAGACCATTTGTATCATATTTTAGCTACCTTAAGCCTCATGAGGCATAAAAGGTATTTATTTTCTCAAAATTGATTCCTTTAGAATTTTTTTGATGTCATTTCTAATATACTAGATACTACTACCGCTTCGGAAACAAATGGCGCTCTGAGAGAGAAGAAGCGGCGCAAGAAACTCTACGTAACTTATATGTCTACTGAACCACAACCAATGGACGAGAATTGAGATAAATTTAATATGCATAAGTTTTAAAATAAAATAAATTTTTTATACATTTCTTCCTAAATGTATAAAAATAATTTTATGATATTTAAATAGATGTTACTTAACGAAATTAAACTGTTTAATAACATTTCCATTAGTTGTATTTAATAACCTTTTTCATTACAATGTTGTTCTCTCTACCAACAAAATAGCACAAGTAATAAAACTTTAACGATTTTTGATTTGTTCCACCCTTTGGTGTATGTAGTATAACTTCTTGCGTACGTACAGAGGAACACACACTTTTTTATAAGGTACTAGTTGACCCAGCAAACGTTGTATTGCCATAGAAAGTAATAAGATAATTGATAATTAAAATTTTTGGGGTATAAAAAATACATGACGACTGATTCTCAGACTATAATATAATATTTAGGTTATATAGTTATTTTATAATTATCTAGGCTAATCATTGACGGGTGTGCAAAATAGATGTCATCGGGAAACAGCTGTTATATAACAAAAATACATTTTTTTATTTATATATAAAAATAGGTTAGGTAGGATAGGATAGGTTCACTGAACAATTATTTATACAACCTGGCTGATGGATTGCTGGCAGGATCTTTCTATTTTCCCTCATAAATAAGTCCATCTAAAGTAACCTTTTAAATATTATTATACTTTAACACCTATACACCTTGTTAATTATGCAAGCACTATTTGTTTCGATTTAACTTTCCGTAACGTTTTCATCATTTTCTATTAGTAAAAATTGCATCTATTGAATTCAAATCTCAATAGTAACTAAAATCATGCTTTGAAGTACATATTCAAAATTTTGAGACTTAAATGTGATGAAAATTAAATTATAGTAAGTAGTATTTACGATACAAGAGGAATGACTTAATAACAGGTAATATTGGGTTTTGACCCATATAAGTCTCAGAATTACCACATTCATAATAATATCTATCCTAATAGCCAAGTACTTGAATAGAAATAATGTATCTTTCGACTCGTTTAATACTAAAAATATAACCAAATGTATAATTGTAAAAAAAACACAAATTTCTCTAAACTTTATTATTAAAGTACGATCTAGAAAATTTTTATAGGAAAAAAACTAACATTACAAACACATAAATACAAAACGAAATTCTAGGAAATTTAAAAGACAATATTACAACAGTACAGTGACAAAACTCTGTGTATATATAAATGAATTCAATATCTATACTGCGATTCTCCGTAGTATCCAGACCTGCTGCTCAGTTTAGATTGCTCATTGTGATTTGGTCTTTGATGCTTATTTGGATTGTTAGATATTGCAATATAAGATTCACCAGATCTACCGCCTCCCTGCAATGCAACGAAATCTGCATCACCATTTCTGTTTTCGTTGATCACAACAATGTTATTATTACCCCCTTTCGGTTTTGTATTTTTGTTATATAAATAAACATTATCGGTACCATCTTTTCTTTTGGTTACCAATATGCCACTGTTCGGACCTTGCAACCTATCGGTGGAATCATATCCATCATTTTTATAGCCATTATTTCCATTGCCATTATTACCATATCCATCATTACCATAGCCATTATTTCCATATCCATCATTTGCATATCCATTATTTCCCCTGTCTCCAGAATTTTTGTGTCCAATATAGACATCTGTGTTTGGGTCAGCGTCAGTTATTGCCACTATGTTGGTATTTCCACGACCATTTCCTATGTTAATAGGTTGCCCTGCAGGGATTCGGCCAGTCACTACGTTATGTTTCGATGAATGCTAAAACATAAGTACGGATATATCAGTATAATTTCATTGTACGGCTATGCCTAAACCCTGCTACTACCATGTCGTAAGATGCATGAAAACTAGATAAAAAAATTACGCAAACTAGCTCTCTTATTCATTGTTAAATTGCAGTGTCATGAAGAGACAAGTGCGGTTTTCAAGGAGCTTTCTTCCACGTACTACAAAGCTGTGGAATGAGCTTCCTTGTACAGTGTCTGGGAGATTCGACATGGCTACCTTCAAAAAAATGCATACACCGCGTTCATTTAAGGCCGGCATCGCTCCTGTGATTCCTCTGGTGTTGCAAGATAATGTGGACGGGGGTGATCACTTAAAACCAAGCGACACGTACGCTCTTTTGTCCTCCTTTTCCATGAAAAAAATATTAAAACAAAGCATAAATACAATATGTGAATACTTTGCTGTATCTCGTTTCCATAGCTAGTTAGTGTATCAAATAATGTTACTGTGTATACTATTATAATAGATATAATGCCTATACCAAATGCTACATTGAAATAATACTTTGTACTGCCATCGGTTGATCGAATATGAGGGTAAATCAGATTCAAATTCAGATTTTTTTTTAAATAACTTTCATTTATCTTTAGATTGATCCCTATTACTGGTCGTTGTCGTAAGCGTTTAAAAGATATCAATTAAAAAATTGGCAGACTCTAGTCTAGATTCTGCAAACAGAATTGTCACCAACAACCAAGTTGTTTGCCAAGTGTTGTGGTAAAATGTTGTGTCAATGTCATATGGTAAATAAATGTATTTCTATTTCTATGTTAATATGTGACTCTTTTATTCTTAAAATTCATATCAAAAATTAGGTTATTGTTTCAGTGATTTTTTTGAGTTGCAAACATTGTTAACATAAATGAAATAAACACAAAAAAATTGAAAAAAATAGTTAAAAGTTTTTCCTTAAAATTTTCTGAATGATAATTTGATCAATTGACAAGTAATGCCTATTTTGATTGACCAGAAAACTCATTTATTAATTATATTTTCTTAAAATATGATGAATTAGCAATAATTTCATTTCATTACATTATCATCATTAACTTCTTCATCATCATACAATATCATCAGCCGAAAAACGACTAATTTTGGACAGAGTATTCCTCCAAAGTTGGTTGCAATGATTGGTCTTGTTTCTTACCCTTTAGGAATTTATCTAAAACACTATGTTCTGCGCTAGATAGACTTATTCCTTAAAATGACATTCCTCTAATACGTAGGGGTAAAATTGTGTGGATACATTTATTCCTAACCAGAAGCACTATGAAAATTACAGACAACCTTAAAAACATGAAAATATCACTTATATCGGTTTAAACTCAGAGATGAATCAGTGAGTCAGTCAGTCAGATCATATAATTTATTAAATTAAAAGATTTCACTTATTCAAACACATTCTGATGGATATGTATTTATGCATTGACTTTTCTGATCTGGGAATAACACCCAAAAACTCTGAACGCCACTACAATTGCGCTGATAAAATGTTAAGTCTCATTTGCTCAGTAATTTCACTAGCTACGGCTCCCTTCAGACCGAAACACAATAAGGCTTACACATTCCTGCTTCACGGCAGAAATAGGCGCCGTTGTTGTACCCGTAATCTAGCCGGCATCCTGAGCAAAGGAGCGTCCCACTAGTATAACTTAAGACAGAAGGATCCTTAGGTAGGGACTCATTAAATTGGCGGACTTAGGATTACAGGGAACTCACAACTTTTGCCGGTAGAAGAACTGAGTTATGTTTCTGATGGCATTATATCTGACAATAAATAATAATCCATTATTTTTGTACACAATAGGAACCCTAAATGTGTTGTCTAGATCCTATGCGTTGATCCAGGCTAAAAATTATCTCTATGTGCAAAATTTCATTAAAATATATTCAAGCATTCTTCAGAATATTAAAGTCGAATACAAACCGAATTATAATTGTAGGGATCATCCGCTGGTCCATAACCGTTTCTGAAAATTAAGATAGACACATAAATAAAATGGAATAAAGAGAAGCAAGAATAAGGGTTAGTCATTTAATATTCAGAAATATAATCAAATTTTACTAGTATATTGTGTATTTATTTGACTAGTCCTCGATATGAAGATCGCACATTTGAAAGAATCATTGCAGCCTCTCAATACATTCTTGATACTATTGTGTATGTACATGTGCACATAAGTGAATTTGCGAGAAACTGTCACAACCATAATGATTACACCAGGAACAAACATAATTTTATTATGCCTCCTGCTCGCCTAAGTCGAGTTCATAAGTCTTTTGTGTGTATGTGATTTTACAAACTGATGTATTGCGAAATTCAAAAGAATTGTAAAAAGACGTTAATGTGGTTAAGGTAACACATAACATAAATTACTTTCTTAATAATACCATAGATTTGGGAATTTGAACCCTTATTAGAAAAATGCAGCGGTTGGTCTGGGCTTGTAAGGTAGAGCATTTTCCGAAACCTATACTGTAGAGTATAGAAAGTATGCCTCGTTCTATGAGACAACGCTACGTACGTTTTAATTATTTTTGTAAAATATTTTTTAAATTTTCATGGCGACCATTTTCGTTTTCTCCTTTTTCTTTTCATCGTTTGATGTTACGGTTTCCATTTTCAAATCTTTAAAATGAAATAAAAGCATAATACGAATGTATTCTATCATTCAGTATCGTATAATTCAGCAATTTAAACCCCATAGACATTGATTTACCAAAAATACAATGTATTTAATAGGTATTAAAACTTTCAGCCATCGTCATATCTGTTTTACCTAATTAATGTGTTATCTTGTAGGTCAGAAGTTTATCCAAACAATATTCTATAGTTAAGCAGTTGTTGTGATAAACAAGACAAAGTGGATTTCTTTATCAATTTTCCTCAAAGATATCAAGAAACCAGTACAAATTGGAGGAAAATTTTAGTCTTTATTGCATATCAACTGTCTGGACAAAGAAATATAAACATACCCATAGCTAGAATATCGACGTGCGCCTGCGACGGTGATAAAACAAAACACAACGCACAAGAAACAGAATTTAAAACAAAGGTTATTCATATTAATAAATTATTATTACAAAACCAATACAAGCGTCGCTAACATACAAGAGTATTTTACGCGACGTGATGTTGATGTATGAGATCAGAATGTATTATCAGTGCGGCACCTAGGCAAGACCTAGGGCTGTGTCTCGTATCTTGAACTCAGTTGGTATCAACGTCATATGGGATCGCATAACGAGCCGAGTAGGCAGTCCATCTGATGTTAAACGATTTGAATTATAACGCATCTCAGAATAGCAACATAACAATCCTAATAGCTTAGTGAGTTTCTCTTCTTAAAGACCCGTGTTAAGTGGAGTAGCCCAAGTATCTGTTTTTGGACCCCTCCTATTTGTAATATACAGAACTAACTTAATCGTTCAATGTATATCGTCAACCCACCCACACCCTTAGTAGCTACAAAATAGATCGAATTTAGAACTGGACCGAAGAGTAACATGACCATGCCAAATACAATATTCTGCATCTAAGCAATAATAACTATTTTTTTTTAATTTATTTAGTGGCACAGGATGCATGCATAGGCAATAATATCTCTATACGACAAATGTTGCTAACTTTGGGGTATTTACCCCGACTTTGGTAATTTTACTAACTAAACAGTATTACAGTATTATTACAATAGTACCGTATTTACTTAACAGTATTTGATACCTAATCGAAGACTTTTGTTACTGTTTAAATTGTTCTCCTAAATGTTTATATAAAAAAAAAATATTATATAAAAGAGTAAATAAATACAGGGAAATCGTATGCAGAGAAAGAGTGATCATTTACGAACCCATCAATAATTCTGCAGAAAGATTTTCTATTTGCTTATTTTTTCTATTATTAATAATAAACGTAGACATGATTTGAAGAAGAACAAACCAAATCACCATCTTTTATAATTTCGAAAGCCGTAGTATTTGACATGTTGCACCGTAAAAATTGAGCTTGCATTTTTAAAGTTTACACTGTTAGGCGCTCTGAGCAGTTTATTTTTTTGAGACTAACTTGTCTCGCTTGTTGGAAAGGGTGATCAGTCATTTAGTCAGTTATTCACACCAATATTATAATTTTTTTAATAAAGAACAAGAAAATGTTGTCTTTGATATCATTATCCTGGCCTTGATGAATTTTTTATTTCTCTCAAGTGGAGTAAACACCATAGAAATCTTAATAAGGTCATAGGAAAGGCCGACTCTATATATTACAATTCTACGTACACTTGCAACGCTCCAGATATTGTAGCAATGGTGTGCAAAAAGGCGTTAATTCGAATAAATTAGGAATCTGATAGGAAAAAATAGATCACCATATATTTTATTTAAAAAAGCAGCAGTTTTCTTTAAAAAACAAACTGAAATGTAAAATTTAGATTGGTATATTTGCAGATTTTATTGTTTACGCGTTGTTTTTCGTCTTCCGATACTTATAGACATGCTTAGCGTGTCTAGTTCATTTCTAGTACCTTATTTAGATTTCCATGGACTGAAAGACTAAGAGTGAATGAGAATTATAATATTAAAAAAGTATTTGTACATACTGTTGTTGAGTATTGTATCCCTGCTGATATCCTTGTGTGTTATATGGGTCTAAAACATGAAAATATAATCAAGATCATTGAGAGACCACGGTCATTAGCAAAAATGTTAAGATTTAATTTTAATTTTGTAGAAAAGGAGGACAAACCAGCGTACGGGTCAGCTGGTATAAAAGTAATTACCGCATCACCAGAAGAATCACAGGAGCGTTGCCGGCCTTCACTGAAGGTGTACGAGCTTTTTTTGAAGGTACCCATGTCGTACCGTTTCGGAAACACCGCACAAGGAAGGTCATTCCACAGCTTTGTAATATGTGAAAGACAGTTCCTTGAAAACCGCACTGTGAAGGAACGCCACAGATCCAGATGTTAATGATTAATGTTAATTGGATATTAGTTTCATGATTAGTTAACTATCCCACCACCATAATGAAGGAACAATTATTTTTAATACTCGCCATAGGCATAAGGATACAATTGTCTGATTGGTCTTCTATGCACCAAAGCGTCTGTATTCCTAACACCATGCCCTGGTATTAAGAACAATAAGTTAATAAGATCTCATTGCTGTTACATACAAAATCTAACCCAAAAGAAATGGAAAGCATTAATATAATTAGTGTTTCATTCATAAGTGAATCTATCTAAAGCCGGAGTTTAAAATTCTGTTAAAAAGTAAATAATCTTTTTTTAATATTTTTCTGACTTTGTTAAATCAAGTTAACATTGTAATTCACGTAAAAATTTCGGGAAAATATTAAATACACTCTTTTGTAGTTATGATATTGTTTGTATGTCAAATTATTTCATATAAAGAAATTCAAATTATGCTATAAATTTATTTATATAAGCTTACCTTTTTCAGTAGTCCTAGCGGCATCTATTTTATTAATTAGAATTACACCGAATAATAATACACAGATATTTTTTAGAATCATTATGAATAGTGTAACCTCTTGTTGTACGATCCGATTATAGAACGATTGGAGTCTAAATAAATGAATCTTTTTCCTCAACAAGCTTAAGGCAACCGGTTTGATCGTTCGAAGTTAGTTGTCCTCTTTGTTCCACGAAACTTTATATTTTATAGCTGCTTTTATATTCTGCTTATGTATGAAACCGCAAAATAAGGACAACTTATTATGTACATCCTCTCAGAAAATACATATGTATCTTCTGAGAGGATAATATTCAAGTTTACCCTAATACTTACGTCACACATTTTAGTATGACCTTCTTAGAAGAAATTGCCAACTCTTTTGAAGTGTAATCTATACTTATAATAAATCTGTAGAAATCAAATTTCTGTACAAAGAAAAATGTGATCAAAACCGAGTCAGAGGGATGTAAGGAGAGAAATAGAACAAGTCCCGATTTTTTAAAATTTTTTGTTTCTCTGTCTGTTTGTACGGGCTAATCTCTGGAACTACTGGACTGATTTAATTGAAATTTCGCATGATACCTTACATCCCCGGTTAACATCATAGATACATTTCATCCCGAAAAGTTAAAAGGTTCCCGTGAGACATTTAAAAACCTATAGTTACTTATATAGCGTGGTACACAA
>CATIXQ010000012.1:17290374-17391232 GCA_949711755.1 Leptidea juvernica | reverse complement strand
GAATAGCGTCATTCATATTAAATCAATTGTTTGTGACGGACGTCATTTCCACCTGAGGCAAAGAGTAAGAGCGACACGTCATTTAGGTCAGACATAATAAATAGGTACATCGATATATACTAACTACCACCCATTCGACACTGTATGCCTCAGAACTGAGAATAATGCGCAAGAAACTCAGCGGTCTTCTTTCTTTCTTTTCTATTACAATAAAATTTCGTTATAAAAAATATTTTTTAAATAGCCTGAGGGCTGTCGCTACATTCCAAGCCTGTGGTATCAATAAGAAAGTTATTTATGTTATAATAATAACCTTTACCATAAAAAAGTTTGTTTAAGTAACAATTATTTTGAACTTCGTAACACATTTGTTCGTACATTTTCTGGGATAATGTAAAAAAATATACATCGCCCAAAAAAGGTAGTGAAGATCCAACTTAAATTATTAGTCTTTTAGACTCAACTTATATTAACATAATTATTTAGTTTTAACCGAAACAAGTAAACTTATGTAAACTTACTTCAGACATCCTAACAAATACCAGATGTTAAAACTGTAACATAAATCTTTATACAGAAAATAATATATAATACAGAATAATACAGAATAATATATAACAGAATATAATATATATATATATATATTACTAAAGAATAAATAAAATAATAACATAAGAGATGAGCCATATCTTTAAAATCAATTAGAGCTATAATAAAGAAAACGTAACCAACGGGTCATTATTCGTTAGAACTTTTGCAAAATGCATCTTTTTAATTAACAACAATGATATCTCACTTTGTCGTCAATAGCGACAAACTTCATATTGGTGATTGAATCAACTAATTCGAGAAATAATTTTGGAAGTTAAGGCTTTCCAACAAAAAAAAACATTGCGTGCGTACAAAGTACACATGTCAGAAGTGAAACCTGCATGGTGCATGAACCTCTAAACTGCATACGAATTCCTGGTACGTGTTGCTAGGATGACACATGATTTCAACCGCTATGAAGGACATTCCTACCACCACTAATATATATAATAATATGCACCCTTGTCTCCTCCACCAGTGTTGCTGAGTCACTTCTTTTGGAAAATGTTAAGGAATGTAAACAAAATTTCAAATTCAGTGTTGTTAGCCCAGCAGAAATAATTAAAACTTTCAGATCCTTAGAAATAAAAAAAACTGCTGATATATGGGGCATATCTGTAAAAATGATAAGTTCTGTTATTGACGTCATAGCACCATATCTAGAACTAGTTTTTAATAGCTGTATTGAACATGGCGTGTTTCCTGACCTTCTGAAGTATAGTAAAATTACACCAATATTTAAATCGGGATTCACTTCTGACCCGAATAACTATCGCCCTGTTTCAGTGTTGCCGACCCTAAGTAAAATTTTTGAAAAAAATGTTTTAAGCCAAATGCTTACTCACTTTAACACTTATAAGTTACTTCTTATAAAACAATTTGGCTTTACTAGGGGACGCTCGACTACGGATGCAGGTGTTAAACTCATTAGGAATATTTTTGAGGCCTGGGAGGAATCACTGAATGCACTTGGTATCTTCTGTGATTTATCTAAGGCTTTTGATTGTGTCCAATATTCAATGCTGGTCAGGAAGCAGAGGATCTTCTGATCTCATATTTAAATAATAGGATTCAGAGGGTCGAGGTGAATGGCAGGAGATCTCCTGGGACTTCTCTCGGTATGGGGGTATCACAAGGGTGTATTCTTGGACCCTTCCTCTTCTTAATTTATATAAATGATCTACCTAACCTTATAGAAAAAAAACACAAGGTGGTATTGTTTGCGGATGACACTTCACTTATATTCAAAGTGAAACGAAGCCAAGTTGTATATGACGAAGTAAACAATGCTCTATCTGACATCGTATACTGGTTTAGCGCCAATTACTTATTGTTAAATAGTCATAAAACCAAATATATTAAATTCACCGCGCCAAATGTCAAAAATGTAGATGCGAATATTTTATTAAATGGAGAGGTGGTAAAACCAGTGGAATCTGCTGTATTTCAAGGCATTACTCTTGATTCCAAATTGCAGTGGGGCCCCCATATTGAAGGATTGGCGAATAGGCTTAGTTCTGCAGCATGTGCGGTTAAGAAAATAAGACGGTTAACTGACATAGATACGGCGAGATTAGTATACTTTAGTTATTTTCATAGTATTATGTCCTATGGTATATTGTTATGGGGCAGTGCGGCCGATATTAATACCATCTTTGTGCTGCAAAAGAGGGCTATTCGCGCAATTTATAACCTAGGTCCTAAAGAACCATTAACAGAAAAATTTAAAAAAATAAACATTTTGACTGTTGCTTCTCAATACATTTTTGATAATGTTCTGTATGTTCATAAACACAATGAGGAATTTTCTAGAAACTGTGACATTTACAATGTTAACACGAGGAACAAACATAAACTTGTTATGTCTACTACTCGGTTGGGTCGAGTTAGTAAGTCTTTTGTTGGGCGATGTATATGCTTCTACAATATGATCCCAGAAAATGTACAAAAAAAAAGTGTTACGAAATTTAAAAGAATTGTTAAAAAACGTTTGTGTGGGAAAGGTTTTTATAGCATAAACGATTTTCTTAAAGACACCACGGACTGGGAATAAAGCGAACACCCTTAGGCTCTTTAATCATAAATGTTTATTGTACGATATCACATTGTAATCCATATTTTATATGAAAAAACAAAAAGCCCGCTGAGTTTCTTGCGCCCATTTTTCTCAGGTCTGAGGCAGTCTCTTTTGAATGGGTGGTAGTTTTTGACGTTCAATAAGTGATTTTAAATCCTATTTTGAATAAAAATATTTGAATTTGAATATGTTCTCCTGGTGTCTATGTCAGCTTGGAATCAGAATATATTAAGGTATACTCGCGCCATACTTAAGACAATCTCTTCTTTAACTATGATCGCCTGGTACCAAAACATTGTATTATGATTCCTATCTCATTATCTCCCATGTTAAATATTATGAATTGATGTGACTGCTCTTTTTACTGTCGCTTTTTCGTTTCATCGACTTTCAAATCACAACGATGATAAAGAAGTTTTCACTTCTGTTGAAGTGAAAACTTACTACTATTGTATGTATATTTCTGTCTCTTTCTTTGCCGGCTTCATCCTACACATTTTTGTATTTGTGTCTCTTACCTGTCGTTTTTTCCGTTGCATCCGGTTTGAAGTCACAACGATTCTAAAGAAGTTTCACTTCAAAAACTTCTGAGAAATCATTTTTAAATCTTTTTTTTATTCAACTATATATATATATATATATATTTTTCCTGAAAAACTAGTTTACACAAAGAATAAAATCAACAACACGGCAGCCAAAAAGGTATTTTAATTAATGTCTGTCTGTATGTCCGTGTTAAACAAAAAAACTACTAAATAGATTTTTAATTAGAATTTGACCAATAATTTTATCACAATAATAATTCTTGCACACTTCTGTTTCACGGCATACCTGCAAAAAAGCTGCGATCGTCATTGTAACGTTAGAGATTATTGTAAATGGAAATTCAGGGTGGACCATAATAAAGTTAACTTTTTTTGTTCAAACAAAAGCAGTGTAATTATTTCAATGGGGTCGAAAAATAATGAACTTTATGATGAACTGAAAAAAATAGTAAAGGAAGAAATCAAACAATACTCTTGTAATTATAAACCACCCAATGGCAGTGGAGTTACATACTATACCTAAATCATCGAAAGAGACTCGAAGAGAATTTGAACTTGAAGTAAAAGGAAGAAAGATGGACTCTTCCAACATTTCCAACACATCTGCTGATAGTTTTGGGACGACTTGCAGTGATATTAAATAAAAAATAAGAAAATTCAATGGGGTCTTGCAAGTTTCCGAAAAAAATATTTCGTGTGAATTTCTGCCAATCTGAGGTGCTGATTTTAAGAATTACCTAAACATTTACCTCAAGTTTGCTGGTGCAAACTAGAGGTTAGTGTAGTTGTTAAAAATCTCCTCTAACTGTAGTTAATAAAAGTAAGCCCCAAGGAAACCCTATATTTTTTTATTTATTCTTTGAAAGTGAATTTTATTATAGACTATCCTGTATCTTCCTCAATACTAGACTTTAAGGCCGCGTGATTTACTAAGTTTATCCCTTTCCATTGGACATTTATGTACTTTATCATCATCAGCCGTAAGACGTCCACTGCTAGACAAAGGCATACTGATGTACTTATTCATTACAAATGCAATCTAAAGCAATGAATATCATCTAAGATCTGCTCAGGACTACCAAGCTAACCTTCAATTATGATAACAATAATATCCTGAGGATGAGAGGATCAGGAGATGTACGACCAGAACTCCAGATTATAGATCTATAATTGGACTCAATTATTATATTTTCGGTGTCAGGCACTTTTACTTACTTGAATTATAATGATGCCCAAAGTATATGATAGTACAGCTGTGTGATAAAAAAAAAACCGAGAACCATTGAACTGATTTGATATTTAAGTCGTTTTTTGGCTGGGCAGTTATACTTGAGACAAATACAAATGGCTTGAATGGGTTATATCTCGAACCACAGACTGTTCAAATTTGAATTGCGCCAACTTTTCTCGAACATAGATTATATTATTACAGTAAATTAAACCATAAACCGTTAGGCCCATAGTTATATCTAATGATTGCAGTATTTATTGCATATCAGATTACAGTACGCTTTTTAGAAGTGACTACTAAAAGGAGCATAATTCTACTAAAACGTTAAGCTTCATAAAAGTATTTCCTAACAAAATTGTACAAATGGAAGTATTTAAGTAGGCTGGCAACACTTTTTGCGATACAACATACAAATACAACGAATACCTAATCAACAGATACGAGTAGTCAAAGAGTATACGTCTTATTGAAAACGTGTTTTAGTCGTCTCAAGACGATTATAATTACAGTTTATTCACGAGCAAGGTTTAGTCAAAGCAGTCATGAAGCAAGTAATATTACTTTTATTTATTTTCTTGGCTTTCGGCACCCTAGTAAACTCGAAAGCGTTACCACAGTAAGTCACTAGTTGCTAATTATATTTTTTATTAATACTAACTAATATACCGAATTAGATTGTCAACGGAATTAAAATAATGTTAATTCAAAGTATATGAAAGATTAAAAATAAACAGACTTGACCTTTTGTTGATGTAAGTTAATACATAAAGTTATTGACTGATACGACGACAAAGTTATTGGTTGAGTTAGGTTTTTATGGAAGAGGATGACAAACGAGAATATACAGTGTGCAATATTTAAGTGTGACCAGGCGATTATTCCATATACCTGATACCAGAAAACTTTACCTGGTTACACTTATCGGTTACAGCCTGTATACGGATGACATGATGGTGTGTTATCACCACGGCCCATTCTTCTTGCAGGCAGAGGAATCACAAGAGCGTTGTCAACCTTATAAAGCGTCATATAAACTTACACATAAATTAGAAAACCAAACACACTTTGGTACGTGGCGGGCGAGAATCGAGCCGGGGCTCCGTGGTGAGAGTCAACGGTTCATTATCGCGACTGACGCTTTGTACTGTGTTCTATCGTTTCATCATTTTGTCATTTGCATTATGCAGTTACATAAGAGATTAGATATCTAAGAGATTGAGGCTTTCTTTCAGAAATAAAAATAGAGTTTTTTAATGATTTTTATATATAAGATAACAAACTCAATATATACAAAAATAAATCAAAATTTTAAAATGCGTAAACCGAACAATGAATTCAAAATCTAAAGGTTAATGCATCCAATATACGATTATTTATATTTATACAGATATTTTTTAATTTCTTTGTCTTATTTGATATTTATACGCTTTTTAACTTTGAACATATTTCATATATTGGATGCAGCACCTTCCAAAGTAATTTGTTATGTTAGTATAATATTACAAGTTTTGTAAAATACTCACTTTGAGTCACTCTACTTATGGTAAGTGCAGTAATTTAAATTAAATATTGATAATGACGATACAAAAGCGCTTATTTAATTTCTATTTGTATAAAGTTTAATTGACTTTGAGCTTCAACAGCTCTTCAATTTTAAATTATGGTTCGGACCAAACGGTTTTGCTCTCCAAATCACGGCCAAAAACAAGTATAGTCTGGTCTAGTGTACATCAATATTAAATTGAACTATGGGATCGTTAATGACGTCGTCACATCTCCTACAATGTAATTGGATTGTGGATCTCTTGGTACCTTGTTTGACGCATCGATGATACGCGATTGTGTCTTTCCTTGTCATTTTCCCTGATCATTGCAATAATAACAAACTTAAATTATATCATCAGTGATGATTCATCACCATATGGATGCATTCCTACGCAACATTCATCTACTGTAATTTTCTTCCACGTACATCTAAACCATGAAATACCAAAAGAATAAGCCAGTATTCTAGTATTAGTAGAAGTATGAATGATAAAATTATCGCGGAAGTTATATATCAGAATACAACCGGCACTCACTATATATAATGCTAACATAACTCTGCTGCGACTTAGATCCATGTTACTGGGTCGAAATGTCTGCTCAAATGTATAATTTTTATCGTAAATACCAAATGATAAATCAAAAACTATTAAAAGCAACTAGTTTTTAATTTAAGTTATGTTTAAGTTTTTAATTTCCGAAGTGGTTGTTAATGGTAAAATGTACTCTTGATGTATAAGTGATATTTTTTGACCTATGTGATTTGATTTGATTTGCATTGCCTCATTCAATCAATTTTGAGAGAAATTTATTAGGTTATTTAACCTCATAACTTTGGTATGATAAGAAACCCAGTAATTAGCTTATTTGTCTTACTTTATTTACAGAATTCTTTACTGATACAAAATTTTATGGTTTCAGATTCGATAATGATTTTTTTAAGGTAAAGTAATTTAACGTTTTTTTAAAATCACTCGTATGCTGATTATGTAATAATGTTATTTTTTTTGCTTTTAGAGTGATGATGACTTTCCGAAAGGTTGGGACTTTAAAAACTGTAATAATTGCAAAATTATAGGAAATGGACGAGAAAACACGAATACAGTTTATATAAAATCTGACAAGTAACATAAGAGAGTCATTTATTTTTAAGCAAAATATTGTATTAAAAGTATATATGTGCATTAAGTTAATATGAAATATTTTTTATTTGTAATATAAAGGTACAGTTGTTGTGATTTTTATTTTGTCAGTATATTTAACTTAATATAAAACAGACTGTATATACGCGAGATGGTCTATGTAACATGCATTTATTTTTTTACTACCATTTATCCAAAACTATACCAAAAGTATCTTTTTTATTGTATTTATTCTTATCATTGTATCTTTTATTGTCTATATTAATAATTATTGCAGTTTTATGTTAATTAGACGGTCGAGGAGGAAAACTGCTGACAAGATTATCAAAGATTGCCTTTTTGCCTCTGCGGAATTTTTCATTTTTTTGTTATTAATAAAGTATTCCTCACTCTCGTGTTAATAGATCGAATAGATTATGAATGAATAGATCGCTTCACTAATTACACGAACAAACTCGCTAGTAGCAAATACATTTAAAAAATTTCACTCAAGACTCATTCGAGTTAGTTCAAAATAACAAATGTAATGTAATTATAAAAAGAAATAGAACAGATATTGAGAATAGTATTAAGAATATATCTTTCCACATATACTGTAATAAAGTACAGTGAAGAAGTAAACACAGTAAATAAAGGTATTATTACTGTAGAGTAGTCGGCCACTAGTCACCGATTATTCGACAAAAAACGCCAACTATCCGGCTTCTTACATTGTATGTGTTTGTCCATAAATAAATAAAAATCTTATTGTTTATTAATATTTTTTTTATAATCAGTCTATACATTTCGAAATGTAACTTTTCTTTAGTAATAAGTTTCCAAATTTAAATTATACTCGTAAAAAAACATATCTATGAAATATCTCATCAGTATCTCGGCTGAATCAACGATTAGGATAGCCTAATCGATGTTTCAGGCGGTAAAAGCTGTAATGAACAATGCCGTTCTTTTCCCACCATACACACATTATCACCATATTGAGAGTTAACACATAGTTTGCTACAGAAGCGAGACCGATATTTTATCACGACGTTTTTTGAAGTTATTCTCGTACGTGATCCACTTTTCATTATCATTTATCAATCACAAAGAGAATGTAAATACTGCTTAATAAGAGGCGGGATTGCCTAAGTCAAAATAACTTTTAAATAGTAATTACCTGTTGAAAATTACCATATTAAGGCGACGAAGTATAATCCGGCTAAGTTAGAAAGCGAACAGTTACTTTAAATGTTGTGGGTTTCGGCTATCTCTGTTTTTTGCAATATGTGTCAATCTATCAATGACTGCATTTTTATGCAATCGCTTTTTTCTTAGAGAGTTGCGCTAGGCTGATAAATCACCTCAAAAATAGTCCGGATTCATTATAAAATAAATAAAATAAAATTGCCTTGTAACGCTTTATATAATTATTAAACTTAATTAGGTTTTTTTTTATTAATTAGGAAAATCTTTTCTAAATTGCATATGAATTATCGGCAACTGAAAGAATGTGAGGAACAGCTTGTCTGTCCACAAAGGCCTCCTGTAAGGATTTCTACGTATTCCTGCGTGTTGCTAATCGGGTCAACACCGAATCAGCTATTTTCTTGAATTCATCTTCAATCTTTTGGTTTATCAGCCTCAATTTCCTTTGCTATCTCTTGAATACCATTCGGTTACTAACTTAGTCCATTTCTCTTTACTTTCTCTCGGCTGTGTTTGCATTTTTAAATTTCATTTTCATTTTAATTTCTTGTAATTTCACTCTATCTTTTCTTTTCATACCTAGAATACTCCTTTCTATTGCATTTTTATTAATGAGACACGTTCGTTCGTTGGGTTCATTCAGAGAGCTCGTCTGGCATCCAAATATCAATATAATATTATGAACTTAGCTTTTTTCAAAAATGTCATAACTGTTTTGTTGTCAGTTACCAGTTCTTCAGTTACGCCGTTACTACTCACATACCAAACTTGCTCCATTTTTTCACAATTTTATGCGTAACAGGGCGACTAAAGCAAGGTGCATATTTGACATTAAAATTCCTGGATTGAAAATGGTTAAAACTTTGTGCTACTCATACTCATTAGATTCATAATCTTTAATTTTTTCCCTTAAACCTGTGTAATCATATTTAATTGTGTTTCGATCTGAAGTGCGCCGTATGTAAATTACTGGGAAAATGAGACAAATCATCTTAGGTCTCAAGATGACGTGCGCAATTGTAATGTATACTCAGAATTTTTGGGGTTTTTCAAGAATCCTGAAAGGCACTGCATTGTAATGAGCAGAGCGTATCGATTACACTCAGCTGAACGTCCTGCTCGTCTCGCCCCTTATTTTCATTTAAAAATTTAAATATATCAACAAAATGCCAATATCAAAACCTGCTGAAATCATTTCTGTTGTGTCGTGTAGGTATACATACCCAGATAGGACCATTAAATCTCCACAACTCGAATGTCCAGATTCCAGCCCTATTTTGTTCAGATAGTAATGACGGTTATTTGAATTTTCGGTGATTGTAGTAATTACGAAAGTTGTTACGTTAGGCTTTCGAGTAAATGGTCTCATTTATCGAAATATTTTCGCAATGATAATGCCAGGTGATTCGAACGATGCGACGAGGTCCGCCAACAATACAGTAAAAACATTTAACGTAATTATGGACATCCATGTTGTATTTTATGAACATTGAACCGATTCAATGCTCAACATGGCATTCAATTAAATAAATTAGCATTTATCAGATTAATACCTATTTTATTATATCCATTTGTGATATTAAATAAATCATGGCGGGAATATTATGGAGGAAAATGGTAAATATCAAGTTGAGTTAAAAGTTTTAAAATCTTATCTTTTTAAAATTGCGAGGCGTAGTTCATAGTAGGGTAGCTAAGAATTCGTTGATAAGTTTGACCGCATCAATATTGTTCGCTTAGCCTTGTTATACCTATTTTTTAATGGCTTTGGCACCTTAGTGTTCTGACCCCTGGTCTGACAAGTCAAAGGCGGTTAAATATACAATAATTATGTTTAATGTATGACTAACAAATTGAGTGGCATTTGGTAAGTGGTCCCCAAGGACGTGCCTGCCATGCTACGGTTTGCGAGTTTGATCTCCGCTATGATCAATATTTCTTCCATTTGTGTGTATTGTTGCTGTTATTCGAATATTCCCTACAAGTATTTATCTCGTGTTAAGAATATTTAAAAATTAAATTTCCCCGCATTTCGTCAAGGTAAAGAGACAGACGATCTGGTCAAGATCGCCGGAATACGTAGGATGAGGGCAGCGTGCGTCTTGGAAATCTTTGGGGGAGGGCCTTTGTCCAGCAGTGGACGTGTTCCGGCTGATGATGAAAGAAGCGTGACTTGGGAAGAATTTAGAAATTTGTGAAATCTCCTTGCTGCACTATATAAATAGTAAAGAAAGGTTAATAAATTTAAGGTTAGTGACGATGACAACAGCTGATCGGGGAACCGGGTAGGTGCAATTGTTTGCATAATTAAATATTAATGCTTCTTTTCAAGTCATGGATGTTTATTCTAGTAGTTGCCCGTTGCATTCGCAACTAAAGGTTTTTTCTCAATAAAATGTTTAAGTAGGGATAACAGAGAGACTTGTCATACTGAAACATGCACGGCAAGCCATTAAGTTGGCATAGAGACATCCCATCCACGGACCCACGCCAAGAAAGGGAAGATATTCGTAGGATGATGTATGTTTATTGCTTAAGTATATCGTTGTCGAGCACCCATAGCATAGGCTATGCTTAATCTGTGTTATTAATAAACGCGAAATAAAGTTAAGCCGTTAATTATGTTTAGCTTTTCTTTATCTTACAGACGTAATTACAGAATTACATAACAGGGAGAAGTAGATAAAAGAATAATTAATAATAATGTAAAGATCATAGTTATTATAGATTTGCATATTACATAATATATAGTCATATAATTTTTAATGGTTTGTCTTTAATGATCTATTTATAGGAAGTGATTTTTGTCTGAGAATTACGTAGATAAGTATTTGTAGATAAATATTTATAATAAAGACGTGTGTCTTCAGGTGGTTTTGAGAATGGTTTAGATTCACAATTGAACTACCTCCTAAACGGCTGGACCGGTTTTGATATTTTTTTTGTGTGTTCCAGTCAATTTAAGATTGGTTTAGATTCTCAATTCCGTCCATATAATTTAATTCTCCTTCTCATGTGTATGTTAGTGATATCCTCCTAACGGCTGGACCGATTTTTCAAATTTAAGACGTGTGTACAGGACAACGTCTGACGGGTCCACTAGATTTGTATATATTTTACGAATTAAAACACCCGTCACAGCTGTCAATAAATTATTTGTTAGATAAAAGTGCCTGCGTGAAATATTGGAAGGACGAAGTTTTCGAAACTCTTATCAAATAGAAAACCTGCCTTCAGGCGTCACAAACATACTTCACAAAAGACGTTAAATGTGTCGTTCCTTTGCAAGGTATCACATAATATTGTGAAGCTTTTTATCTCTTTATACTAATCGCATGCATGTTATTATACCTTGATATAATATTAGAGTAATTACAAATACAACATGACGATCTTTACGATTTTTCACAATCGATAATATGTTTATTAATGCTTTTTTTGGGGAACTACAAACTGATTTACAATACTGATGATTGGTTGAGAACACCAGCAATATAACATTTTTTTTAATGAAAATAAGGGACGAGAGACGGGCAGGACGTTCAGCTGATAGTAATTGAAACGCCCTGCCCATTACAGTGCAGTGCCGCTCAGGATTCTTGAAAAACCCCTTTAATTCTGGGTGGTACTACAATTGCACTCGCCACCTCGAGACATAAAATGTTAAGTATCATTTGCCCAGTAATTTCACTAGCTACAGAGCCCTTCTGACCGAAACACGATAATGCTTACATATTACTGCTTCACGGCAGAAATCGGCACCGTTGTGGTACCTATAATCTAGCCGGCATCCTGTGCAAAGGTGTCTCCCACTGGTATGTACATGTTAATTTAGATTTAAATTTTTATTCTAACAGCTCACTTCAAAATAATTCAGAATATTTGATAAATATATTAAAGATAAGAAGCTATTATTGAATGCATTCTGTGATATATGAGAGATTCCACGCCCAGAGTCTATTATCATAGATACATTCAGAATTGCGGACATTTCAAAACCCATTCCATTCCTTTTAGAATAGAAAATATTATATGTTAGAACGAGTTTATGTGTATTATGTATAAACTTGATCATTTATACTAATGAAATGTACTTACAAAACACTGGCTAGGTCTGTGTTTTCTGACTTTAGCCCTAATCATCCTCTATTTCTTCTTCGCCATTAAACATACATCAGTTAAGCATCTCTAATGAGAAGAAGTGACGAGAAGATGAAGGTATTCATCTGGTTTAAAGACAGTTCAAACACATGAACAGAGTGACATGCCCTTAATAGAGCCATTAAGAAATGTGTTAATGGACACATTTTTAGTTTTATCTATCTAGCAGCTTAAGTTAAAGTAGAATTATTTATTAACATAAGTTAAGGCTAGATTTTAATGCAAGTGGGGCAACATTGTAATAACTATATTATTATGCTCCCTATATGAAATAAAACCTGGTTTAGAAGTGTTGATACTTTGCTGCTTTTTTGCGTCTTCTAATCCAATGCTGCTAAGAATTCTTGAAACAGCCAAAATACTCACTATTTTTCATCACAATTGCGCCTGAAACCTCGAGATATTTCATACTGCTTCAGTGTGTACCTATACTACAAAACATCAGGCACTACAATTTACAATATTGGATAAATATATTAAAGGTTAGCTCTTATTGAGTGAATTCTGTAACGTACGAGATATTCCTACTATAATACAGACGTTCAGGATACCCGAACGTTCCATACTTCTTTTATCATTACCTAAGGGTTTTATAAATAAACCTATGCATTACAAGTTCGTCTTGAGATCACATACAAATACTTATTTCCTATCACAAATAGAAAGCACTATTAACCGCTATTTTTTTGTACAGTATTTTATTCATATTTTTATATTTTTAAGAACAATTTTGTTAAGTTTCGAAATTATTATAATTTATTCTACGGTCTTGTGTAATGGCAATTTCAAGTATATAGAATGGAAAACTTGCGACCTTACTTTATAATAAAATAAACAAAATAAACATTACACGAGTAAATGAAAATTCGTACTATGAATGCAAACAAAATATATAACTGTGTGGAAAAATACTTATAATTACGAAAATCCAGAAAACCTACATATAGTATCTAACTAAATCCTTAAATAAATATAGTGTTGTAGTACACTAACATACACGAACACACACACACATACACACACACACATACATACATACACACACACACACACACACACACACACATACATACATACATACACACACACACACACACACACACACACACACACACACACACACACACCGCATAAAGTTTAGATACCCATACACACTAATTTTTATTATGTTAAGTCTTATTATTCCTTTCTCTTAGTTTATATTATTTATGTTTAGGTATACTTGTTTATATATATATATATATATATATATATAATATATCATATGTTTTTGCTACGGAGGAGCGGGGCCTCCTACTACAGGCAACTCATACATAAAGGAGACCCCCGTGTGTTGTATTATTTTGTATTTTATTGTAATTAAAGGTTGTTGTAATGGGAAGTCTTCACACTTATTAATACTAAATTAATTTGTTGCCATTCCCATGGACTGTGACACTTAAAACGCAATTCTCTGACAGTCTTACATCTAGCAGTGAAGTTAGCAACAACTGCACACAGTACCCGTTATTATTAAGAGTTTTTTTTTATAATTTTAACTATTAAAAATATATTATTACAGTAACGAATATTATTTTTTCTATTTTTACATAGGTTTTATTTCAACACAATATAAAAAATAAAATAAAACAAAACTATGATAATATATTTAACAATTAAAAACTATTACTTAGACTTCTCTTTTCTATAGATTTCGTCTTTCTCATACCCGAAGACAAATTGAATTATGACAAAGCCTTAATAAAATACGTACGGAATTTGACTACTTTAAATTAAGAATTATCAATTAATCAAATACCATATTAGATATAATATTATGGACACGAAAAGTTCTTGTAAATGTAAGAAACGCGATATCTAACTATAAAATTTATCTATTTTTTACCACTATTGATAATAATTAGGTGAATAAGGCATAGCTTCCGACGGACAGAAAGCGCATTTGCACTTCCGGAAAATAGAATTACTATTTAAAATACAATCAAATGTAACACTTGAATATACAGGAAATTAAGCACCGACTAACAAGTTACATAAACAAAATCATTTTATATTTTAATTTGAAAACCTTTTAACTTTTAACTCCTGAAACCAAAACACAATATACACATATTTCGTGTTTAGAGAAGTCTCCCACATTATCTTCTCGAAATCCTTGTATCAAATCTTGAAATCGTTTCGTATTGTTGTCTTTTGTGTTGAGGCTCGCATTCGTTTTCCATCGCACACCATTATTCACATTAAGTGGACAGATCTCGGGTCAGATCCAGGCAGAAGAAAAGCACAAAAAGTGCCCGCTTTATCCGAGCATGATAAATCTACTTCAAATCCGAGAATAGCGTCTTTTATGAAGGAAATTGAAATAAACCGACCGTGCGGATAACAGCTAAGTAGGAAAATTGGGATCCTTTATGGAATATGTTGTTGGATCATCAATTATTAAAATATCTAATGACTAATGCTTGTTTTTTAAAGGTATTATTTTATATATGATACACCAATAGAGTATATTATATTTATTTATTTGAGCGGTAGATATGCCTGGATTATCGAGACGCGTGTTTATGTCGTCTAAAAGAGCTTTATTTCTAGAAAGATAATTTTATTTCTGTATTTGTAAGGCAATATTCTGTATATGAGAAACATGTTATAATAACATAAACATTGTTCGATTTTTGGGTAGTTCTTAATTATTATTTTCTATATATTAATACGTGAAGCGATAACTTTGTACCCCTTTTATAAATAATTGCGTGAACGGATGAACGTGAAATTTAACATAATAAGGTAAATATGGAGAAGAAATGCATAAAGCTATTTTTCTTATATAAAATGCTTTATAAATACACGAAATTAATTAAAATAAATATTACACACACTATTGCCTAAATGACACACAACATACACACACACATACATACTAGATCTAGCGACCTATAAGTCTTTGACAAATAAACCCTAATAAAGTTCAATGAATTATGGTCGAATTTTGACCTCTGGGCGACCAACTAGTAGAAATACATAGGTGAAACATGTTAGAGTAAATCTGAAAACAAAGTTTGAAGAAATACTGGTGCAACAAATGGAAGTCATCAAATTATTAAATGTTCATAACAGCAGTGCTAGCCCATTTCGTAGTGTCAGTTCCTTGATAGGTGATGCCTTCTATTCCACACTAAGTAGTTAGTCAAAGTGGGTCAAAACTGAACACAACTGCTAATTGAATTCCTAATCACAATAGTGATTAGTTTCTAGACCGGCTAAAACTGTTGCTTTGATAAATTGAAAAGATTCCTTTCTACTGAAACGTTTTTGATGCTCGGTGCATAATATATCACCCACCATTGATGATAGGTCCGTGAAAATACGATTTTTTTTGTCTGTATATTGTTGCACCTTTAATATTTACTGGTAAATCTTAGGATTTCCTGACTTCTTATGGTACGGTAAACCACTTCGAAACGTAACACGTTACGGCGCCAATCTGTCTGGCTTCCCTTTCTCCCACGCATACGGCAGCAGTAGGCTCCTCCTCTCTCGCTCTAACCAATGTACATACACAAAAATCTAATATATTCATCATGTAAATCATTCATGAATTGTAACCAATGACGTTCTATACATATAGATAATGCACTTCATATAAAATCAAAGCCGAAATATACATGCCACAAATGACACCATAATAAGGTTCAACTGCTATGTCTATTAATTTCTGCGTGTACTCCAGTTGTTTAAAATATTTTTGGTCAATAGGCAGCAATGTAAACACTTTTTCAGTTTAAGCTGCGTATTTTGAATTAAGAACCCGATTTGGACAGTGACATTAGTGGAGTAGCTGGTATTTCTTAAACTCTGACGAAAACGAGGGTTGCTATAAGTTTGTTAGTCTGTCCCTTTTTTCTGATCAAGATCTGTTCAGTCAGAGGTTTTTTACGTTTTTAATCAAAAACCACACTCATATTATAAAGTTCATATGTTTATTTATTGGTTTGTGCGTGTATTTGTTAAAACTTAACGCTTTAACTGTAATAAATCATGAGAGAGAGAACCACTCAAATATCATATTATTATTTACATAAAATAATTCGTTATTAAAATGTTAAGTTCCGTGCAATAAATTTAATTTGTTAAATTTTGTCTTTGAGACTTAGTAAAACGGTTGACCATAAAAGGCCAACAACAGCCCTGCAACATCCCGCTAATTCCATATTTAAATCCTTCAAATTGTACTTATGATAATTTTGAGCTCTTCTAGCTCTACAATAAAATTTGAGTTGTGTTGAGCTCTGTTGTCTGAAAGAGTTAGCTGTTCTACGTTTTTGAACTCTTTTAGCTCAAAATATGTCTGTTAAAAGTTTGATAAAACACTATTTTTTGAATTTTCAAACGGCAATAACTTTTGAATAAATGAACCGATTTTCACGCAAATGGTGGCATTCGACATAGGTTTTAAGCCTCATATTTTTGAATTTCAATTGATCGAACTCGGAATTTCGGTTTTCTTTCGTGAATGATAACTCACGGACGAATCAACCGATTTGACCGGCTTGGTGCCGATTGACGTGGTTTCTAATGTTAAGAGCTGATTAGTTTTTGGAATCGATCGGTGAAGTAGTTAAAAAATTAATCCAAAAAGAAACACATTAGTAGTACCTAGTAGATTTTTTAAGATTTCTCAAAATCTGCAGGCTCGGACTGATATAAATTGTATTGGAAATCTAAGTTTGGTCAAGCCCTTTCGAATGGTGCCAACCGCGATGAAATCGGTCAAGCCGTTCAAAAAATATAAGAGGTTTACGTACATCCACACACACATACAGACGTACAGACACCATCGTGGTAATAGTCCGGGAAGCTTCCTAGAACCTTAAAACGTCGAGATCTGATAAAAACTCGATTTTCGAAATTTTCAAATTTCTAAGCGGGAACTTAAAAAGCGATCCTATCGGTAATAACTTTCCGTTTACAAAAAACAATAATTTTGCTAATCATTGTTCACTGGGCCTTTAAAAAAAGCGACTCTATAGTTTTCATTACTGATTGTGTGCGTGTGGCGTCCTTTCATCTGTCTCATTTTGACAAGCGGGAGAGAAAGGGATGTGAATACTTGTATATAATTGTACCGTATTTAATGAAAAAATATTCATTTTCACTAAATTATTTACGCTTTTTGCCAACCCATCTCATATAAATAAAATAAATTTACCGATGATAAGTCACACCATCTTTTTTTGCGTTGTTATCGTATTATTTAAGCACTTTTTTAAGGCTCACTTAGACTTGGTGATTGACACACAGTTAGGAATATAAAACCTATTTTTTTGCAGCAATACCAAAAAATATATACTGGTAGTTATTTAGTTTTATCATAATTTAGAACAAAGATGTGACAGTGTCTCTGAGACTCAATTTAAGCGAACGTATCTAAGTATCTATCTAATAAATTGTTGAACGTCTAGATTTGAATGTGTAATAACACATTTATATTATTTCGTTCCGTGGTAGTTATTGGCAAATGTATTGCAGGGTCAGTTTTGTGTAAAATTGACGCACGTATATAATATCCATACCAAATAAAATTTCTAACTAACCTCTTTACAAAATTTTAATATTTGAACAACTTATAAAAATATTTAAATGTTCCTAGATTTGACAGTAGTTTGACGAGACTTCTTCGAGTATTTAATGCATTTTAATATTTGAACTAATTCAAATAGTTGTACGAAGCAAAATTATAGCGCTATGGATAACATATCTGCGGATAAAGAAGTACAAGTACGTGACAAACAGGAAACGCTAAATGAATCCGCACTAATTTGTATTGCAAAAGAAATAGAACGGTAATTTGTTTTTATTAATGAATAATAAACTATTGTAATGTACCTACTTACATGTATCTATTTACTTATCTTACGTTCCTCACCTTACCTATCGGTGAAGGATTAGGATTGGTCTCTGTTACGCTCCAACTAGATACCGCACTACCGAAAAACAATAGATTTTTTATTACGGCAACTATTAGATGCTTGTGTGCAGGGCATCTTGACACTCAATGGCATCTTTTAAATTTTGTAACATACGCTTCGTGTTATTTCACATTGAAATTAATATAATATAAAATACATACTGATGATATGTAATCCCAGTGTCTTAGTTGTTCACTTTGTGACTACGCCTGCTATATCTAGTTTGAGCGCAGCGGAGACCAAACCTTAATCCAAGGTTGTATAATTATAAAATAAACCTTTGGAAATCTATTTTAGATTTAATGACGGTTCTTCAGTACAGAGAGATACCAGTTATTCAATATTTAGAAAGATAAGAAAATTCAAGATTAATATAAAATCAAAAAAGAATATAATCAAAATTTTAACCAATAAACTCAACCTGGCTTGTGGTAAGTGAACCCTTGAGTTATCTTGTATTACAATGTCGTGTACCATCAACAAAATTAATTCATGACCCACTTTGCTGATAATTCTTTTAATATAATAAAAACGGGTGTCTAGTAAAATGATAACAGTTACATGGGAAATGTATTTTCAAGCGAATTTCGAACTACTTATTTATTGTGACTTAGACGTTAGTACCTGGGGTAGGTATCTTTAAATACAAAACTGGGTTATCTTTTGTTAATTTTGGATCCATTTGCACGAATTTGACGCAGGTGAGGTGTGGAAAGGGGAGTGAAGTACCTCTACTCCCAGGAAGCTTTTAGTTTCGAGTTAGGATTTTTTATATTATACCCTCAAAGTTAGAAGATATATATAAAACACAATAGAGAACATTCACTTAGCAACCAAAACAGTAGAGAACAGATATCATAGTCAGAATCGCACGTCACAAAACAGTAGGTACCTATCTAAAATAGTGGCCATGTCAATAGTTCAAATATCTCGCGATAAATTTTAGTAGGTACAACTAGGGCGAATCAATATGACACCTGACTGAAATGTCATTTGTGCAAGTACAGTGTGCAGAAAACGAATAATATTTAAATTTTTTAAACGTCTTAATTATGTATATTATTGAATTACGTAATATGTGTAGCGGTTTTAGGTAGTAAATTTCTAGTAGCCATTTTGTTTATATTATGGAAAAAAAAAACAAAAATAAAATACCCAGTTATTCGTATTTGTTGGGTTTATTTATTTACTGTTGTTAAAATGTTATATTTTTACTATCACGCTGAATCGTCACTTTCATCAAATTCTACTATTCTTGATCATACATAACTACATCATCATAATTATCGCTATTATTGTTATCTATTAAAAATAGCATTCAAGAAAAAACGTCCAAACGTAACAATTTCAACAAGATCTGTGATCAGTGATGTCTATTAAAAATTGATACTTCCTACTAATATACTCGATAGAGAGTTCGATTTGGAAATACTAAATATTTTATGAAAGTGCCACTAGACTACACAGTAATAAAACAGTACTTTAACTAGAGCGCCTGAATCAACGCACGCACAAGTACACATCTATATGATAATTTAGTAGGTATTCAACACGTTATAGATAGGTAGAGACTGGCTAGAGTTCCCACCTCCCAGGAATCGATCCATAAACACAAAATAACTTATGTAAATAGATGTTAAATTAACAAATGGTGATATATAACTATTCAGTAAAATATAACGATGTACCTACTTGCTTTAAATTTTTAACAGTGTTATAATAATTAACGTTTAAAGATAACAATTTTAACGACGAACTCTATCGCTACTGCCCTCGCAAGTCGACTGTCAAGATCGAGCGAGGTGTAATGTTAAATCGCCTGAGTTGTACATTAAAATTGTTTTATTATATGCCAATGAAGAAATTTATATATTTGCCAATAATAATATCATTTAACTAACAATAAAAATATATACCCATGTATATTCAGTCAACAGATCCGATTAAAATTTACAGTTAGATGTTTTTGCTTCAAAAAATAGAATGATTACTTACATTCCAAATGTTCTACCAATACTAACTTTTAAAGATCGTGTAAAACGATACTAAATCATAGCGATTCAAAAGTAATAACATAACTTAATTGTTATGTAAGTAAGATTAAGTAGACATAATACATATTAGGTTTGTCACATTTTAGAATTAGCTCAAAATATCTTGAGAGCAAAAGAAGAAAGAATTCAAGAATTAGAAAGAGAGTTACAATCGAAAAGTAAACTGTTTAAACAGGACAACAAGGAATCATTGGAAAGCTCATCAACTATGAGCTTAAAAAATATTAAAACCCTAATAAGTCAAACATACAAAAGTTTATTTTCGAACAATGCTAATACATCAGAATTAAATGAATTGGAAATGTTACATGAAATACTAAGAATTTGTAATGAAAAATGCACTTGTATCTTTGAAAAAAATATGAAAATAAAAAATCTCGAAAGGAAGAATAATTTCCTTACAACTAAATTAAGAATAACGGAAAATAGCTTGGAGCATGTTACAAAAAATTTGAAAAGTATTCGGAATGAGAGGGATAGATTAAATAATGAAAAGGTAATATTAAAACAGAAATTACTACATAATAATTGCAGTGAATACAAAAAACAATACATAAAATATGACCAGACAATGACTGTTTCATTTGTGGGATGCAATGATTGTAATAATAACTACCTTAAGCCTCATTTGGCCAGCGTGCAATCCTTATTACTAGACCAAACAGAAATGCTGAAAGAGTTAAAATTGTTATCTAGTGAAATTGAAAAACAAAATTAGTAAAGGATAAAATTGTATTATCAATGGTCAAATACGACACACTATTATCAATTTAGTACAGAATATTGGAAGTTGATTAATTATTAAAGTGAAATATCTTATTGGATCTTTCATGAATTTTTTGGTTTACAAAATTACAAGTACATATAAGTACGTAAGTATGCACGGCCAAAGAATATATTATCTATATATATATAAAAGAGACTTCCACGATTAAAGTCACATCACGATATCTCTGGAACCATTAGACCTAAAGACTTGAAATTTGGTAGGATTATTCCTTGTGACCGAGTAGAGGTCAGTTAGGAAAGGATTTTACGAAATTCCAAGTTTTTTTTTATTATGAACAGTAACAACGTCTGTCGGGTCAGCTAGTATTAAATATAAATAGTACCTACAATTATTACAGCTTAGAATAATGTCTGTCAGCTGTCAAATGATGATTAAATTTTCATTTGTCAACGTCAATTGTCAATATTTATGAACATGTGCCGCGCATGCCCAATGCTAAAATCTGAATGTATTGACTTGAGTTGAGTATACAAATAGAGTTTGTTTATAGATAGTATTAGTAGTATTTTGGCTCGTATACAAACTCTATAAATAATTGCTGGATGATATCGAGTACATTGGTCAAGGTGCAACAACACTTTTGTCGTAATAAAAAAATTGCATTAGGGCTCGGCATCAGTTCAACGAAATGTCCTTAGAGCAAGCTAAACAAGTGGCTGCGTACAGAGCAGTGGACGAGTTTGTTAAAAATGATAGCATATTTGGTGTTGGAAGTGGTTCAACGGTTGTTTACGCAGTGCAGCGATTAGCTGAGAGAGTCGAAACTGAAAATTTAAAAGTGGTGTGTATTCCTACTTCCTTTCAAGCTAAACAGCTGATCATAAAACATAACCTTATCCTAGGCGAACTTGAAACTAACCCGGTCATAGATGTAACAATTGATGGTGCAGATGAGGTTGATAGGAATATGACACTAATCAAAGGAGGTGGAGGTTGTTTACTTCAGGAAAAAATTGTTGCTTCTTGTTCAAAGAAACTTATTATTATAGCAGACTATACAAAAGATTCACAGAAACTAGGTGATAGATATAAGAAAGGAATTCCTATAGAAGTTATTCCCATGGCTTATATGCCTATAAAGAATAAAATTATCTCTATATATGGAGGGGACATCAAACTGCGCAATGCAATTGCGAAAGCAGGCCCAGTTGTGACTGACAATGGCAATTTTATATTGGATTGGATGTTTACAAATCAGGATTTGGACTGGGAGAAAGTTAGCAACATCATAAAGTTGATACCTGGTGTTGTTGAAATTGGACTGTTTGTAAATATGTGCCATAAAGCATATTTTGGACAACCAGAGGGTTCTGTTATTGAAAGATCTGTTTAGTTATCATGAATTTATTTTTTGTTACTTTTTTAAGTTGAAATATAGTGTATTTTTATAGAAAACATCTTTTATTAAAGCCTTGTAGCTAGATTATAAATTGAATCAATATTAATTAAACAATTTTTTTGTGTCTACTTATTGTAATGAGAAATCATTAAGACATTTTTTCTTTTTTTTTTTTATGGAATAGGAGGACAAACGAGTGTACGGGTCACCTGTTGTTAAGTGATCACCGCCGCCCATACTCTCTTGCAACACCAGAGGAATCACAGGAGCGTTGCTGGCCTTTAAGGAAGGTGTACACGCTTTTTTTGAAGGTACCCATGTCATTTTCTTTATATTGTAATGGTTGAATGCTATTGAAAAAGGAAATAGGAAGTTGCTAGTTAGTAATAGTCATCACCATACTCTGTTGCAACAGTGTTGATGGCCTTTTATGACAAAACATATAGGACATAGTTTATAAACAAAACTTATAAATACAACTTGATATTCTCATTTTCAATAAAATTATTTGCCTTTACTTTTGATTTTGTTTTAATAAATACATGTTTGACATGTAAAGGTACAAAACAAAAGTCTTCACTACTGTCCTTCATCAAACACTTGTTTATATATTTTCAAATTCAAACCTGCCCTGTCCCTTTTTTGGTATGTATTTTGCCTTAATTACTTACAAAACCTAAGCTGTTTTTGGGTAGATAATAATTTAGTATTTATAAATAATAACATATTTACAAATTTGTTGATGCCTTGGTTTTGTGAAAAAAACTTACTTTAATCATTTATTTCAAACTATATTGATTAGGTAATGTACCTGAGACATCAATATTAATTTACTTATTTTTTTATAAAGCTGTTATAGTAATTCATGATAAATTTTTTTTCTATATTAGAAAAGATAAGGAAGGATTTACAAAATAATATATACTATTTTGTGCAGACAATATATTTAGGCCATGCTGAAAGTTACTTGATTTGCCATTTGTAATACAATTATTTACAAAAGTACAGAATTTGAAAATGGAACACTCCAAAAATAGGTTACATTTTAGTTTGTGTAATGGGACATAGTTCCTGAAAAACATTCCAAGCCACAAACATCACATTTTAAGGAATTCCTGTTTAAAGTTTAATAAATATTAGTGTATTCCTTACATGTGGGGTGGGCTACTAGGTTATGATATCATTTAAAGAGTGACAGTAGGGCTGCCATTTTTTGTCAGTCCATTATAATGAATCACTTGACCAGTTTTGTGTTCTTAACTCAATTTTGGCATGATTGTGGTTTGGAATATTTTTCTTTTTACATCCAATTATGGTATGGCATTTCGAAAATTGTGTGAGTGCAAAATGTACTTAACCCCAGAAAATATTCGCACCATGATGTTTATGAATCAGGCGACTAAGTGTGTTGTGTGATGGATTCAAAGAATGCAATAGTGGATACATATTATGCGGCATTTTAGCTTACTTCTGCTGCTTAGCTAGCTTACTTCCAGAGATCATAAATGTACCAGTTAATTATTAGACTCCTATGTACTGTATCCTTATTACAAATCACTGTACATCAATAATTATGATCATAAACTTAGTATACTAGCATAATAGACAAACCCTGTGTGAGAGTGAGATAACTATTCCTACACCAAAACCCGAGTGTGAGAAACAAATGGATTAGATGGACAGTGAAACCTGTTTTTAAACAATTTCGTGTCCATTAGTCTCCTGTCAAATTGGACCGTGTTTTAATTTTAGTGTTGAACTATACTGTGTTTTAACAGATATATAAATATAATAGTGTAGTGTTCTGTATTAGATTGTATTGTAATTTACAGTGACAATCCAAATAAAGAAACATTTCATAGGTTAATACTGATTCTTCAATACTTCTTGGTGTTTATTTTCATAGAACATAATATAAACTAAAATATTTAGAACTACATTTTAAATTTATGCAGTTAACAGTATATTTTCTATAGATTACTAGCTGACTCAACAAATGTTGTATTGCCGATATTAAAATCGCGATACAAAAGTAACTGTTGATCGTAGATGGGTGAAAATTTGAAGTTGTATGTATTTTTTAATGCTGACTCATAATCAAACAAATAAAAAAAAAGTCAAACAAATTAAAAAAAAAATCGTGTGGACCACTCTTAGCATTTAGGGGGATGAAAAATAGATGTCTGATTCTCAGACCTACCCAATATGCACTCAAAATTTCATGAGAATTGGTCAAGCCGCTTCGGAGGAGTTCAAAGATTAACACCATGACACGAAAATTTTATATATTAGAAGATATTAATTTAATGAATATAACACTCTTTATCAATATTGTCATAGGGACTGACCAAAAGTAAAATACTACACACTTGCAACATTTTAAATTTAGTCTCGTGATAATTAGGAGAGTGTTTGTCTATTATGCTAGTATACTAAGTTTATGATTATTAAAAACTTATTACTATTTCATTTGTTCATTATAATAATATAAAAACCTATTAAGTGTCACAAATCACATGAACAAAATCAAACATAATATCTTGAAAACAAATATCTTCCAAAAACATTGTTTTTATCTTTGGCATTGTATGCAAGGCATGCTAAAACCACCATAATGTTGCAATGATATATAAACATATTTTTGTTCTTTTAGCTAAAGTAAATAAATATTATATTTCAGGACACTACTGCAATCACCCTGCTTCCATGGTTGTTATGTTACATACTATCATGAATATTATATTCAAGAAAGAAAGTACAGACACCTTTCTAATGATATACGGCTTTTAGCCAATGCAAGGTTGGCATAAGGAGAAATAAAAAAATGATTGTCTCTGCATAAAATTATGATCTTTACAAAGAGCTGGAACAAAAGTTGTTCTCTTTTATACTCACAAAACTCTAAAGCACTCGCTTTAGAAGATTTTCTGACCAATATGGACCAACATCAAGAAACCTTGTACTTCCAAAATAGTAGTAGATTCAGATGGTGATAGATTGATAATGCGATCCATGGAAATTTGATGAATTTAAATATTGACACAACCAACTCTACAAAAAAAACCTTATTAGTTATTAGTTTCAAGAGAATTGTTACTTTAAACATCATAAACCTCAAAAAACTAATCTAATAACTTTTAATTCATTAATCCTGTTTTAAAATCGAGTTGTATAAACCCCTGTTATAGTTACATTTTATATTGCAAAAATATAATATAATTTCAATAGAGGAAAATGTGTGGTTTTATGGAACCAACTGTATAAAATAGACACAAAATGATATAATACAAACCCTGTTGAATATAAAATTTGTTAGTTCAGTTCACTGTGATAATATATGAAGTACTTTAGATTAACCCAGTAAGTTTTACCCATAACCCTTATTACAATAAAACATTTATCAGCTTATGCTAGACTGGAATGACTTATTTATTTCTGAGTCTACATGTTTTACTTTTTAGTATACATAATATACTGATAGTTAATTAAATACAAAAAATATTATTTAATAATAGTCAGTTTCAATAGTGTTGTGCAGTGATTTTATCAGAGTTGATTAAATTAATACAAACTAGTTTTCTTCATTATACGTAAAAACTCTTCTTGATTTATTTCTCCATCACCATCTCTATCTGCTTCGTCTATCATTTCATGTAATTCTTCATCTGTTAAATTTTCACCAAGCTCTTTAGCAACCCTTTTTAGATTTTTGAATGATATTTTTCCTGCAAATGCAAATAATAAAATATTAAACCCATATTGAGAGTTATTAATTTGGCTAAAACGATATATTGTAAGTTTATTTAGTATTTTATCAGCTCAATAAATTATTTAGCAAACCTGTTCCATCATCATCAAATAATTTAAATGCTTTCATAATTTCCTCCTTTGTATCTTTTTCAGCCATTTTTACTGTCATCAAATCAAGAAAGTCCTCATAAGAAACTTTGCCATCTCCTTTATCTATTTCTGCTATCATCTTTTTAATTTCCTCCTTTCTAGGCTCAAAGCCTAAAGCTCTAATTGCAACTTTCAACTCCTTGGTATCAATTTTCCCCGTATTTTCTGTATCAAATAGATCAAATGCCTCCTTAATGTCTCTTTTTTGTTCATCTGAAAGCTCAAATTTGGGTCCTGATTTCTTACGAACAGTTTGATTAGTATTGCTGTTGGACACTTTTTTTGTGGGGTTACTTATAGCAGTAGCCTGAAAAATATTAACATTCATATATAATTTACAGAAAACATAGTTTGTTTTTTAAGACATAATATTATAAATATTATTCGCGAGCATATGTAGATATCATATATATTACCGACCATGCTAACTATTTCTAATGGCGTTCCAAAAATATGTGCCTTATTATTGATTTTCTCAATCAATAGTTACAAACTTATGGACAATAAAATTTTAAATATTTATATTGATCGCGGGCCGCGGTTATAGCTTTCTAATGGAAAATTGTCTTATTTAATGTGACATTGACATTTGACAATTTGTTCCGCATTATGTTTACCTATTACTTGTCAACAATTTGGTGTCGTATAAATAATAACAATATTTTGAATTCAAAATTGAGAATACTTTACAAGGCTACTAGCTACCAGTTGCCATGAAAAACGATAGCAGTAAACACTGAACAGCATACAAATTCCCGTGATCGGAACAGCGCCTTCTTGTCCAGTTAAATAGAACAGCTAGGCGCTGTTCTCAAATAGCCTTCTATCTCCAATAATTTTGAATCTGCTCAATGAATAAAAAAAAGCTGTCTGTTTTGTAATTTTAGTTTCGTTATAGAGACTAAAGCAATGGTTAAAGAAACCATGGATATTAAGTAACGATAAAAATAACGTGTATAGTTTTGACACGTTTTGGCAGAACAAAATATAATATTAAAATGGTGTACAAGTTGATTAAATATGTTAAGCTACGTATAGAATTTCCTTTAATGGGAAAAAAATAAATAAATTTCGATAACCTTATTATTCAACTATTTTAATATATATATATATGTGTGTGTGTAATTTATGTACATAGTTATATAAATTCAGCTATCCTGAAAAGAGGGATCAATGTTGCCAGCTGTAAGTATGGAGTTATAGTACGATAAGGAACGTTACCATCGTTTAGTAATGTATTTTTAATTAATTACTCAAAAGCAATAAATTAATTGCTTTATGTACATACGAATATAGATACACAGAGCCTAGAGCTGCAAGCTTGCAACGAATCCATCTATCGTTGTGGTTACTTGGAAACATTAAAGGCCGGAACGCATTACCGCGACGCTGCGCAGCTCTGCACAAAGCATCAAAATATTATTTCAATCATTTTGTATGGACTAAAGAATATTAGACGATTAATTTATTAGCTTATTTAGATTAATTATAGACGCTCAGTGCGATACAACATGCGGCGCTTCGCTTCAGTGTGAATACCGTTAATTGTTAAGATTATTGAATTTTATCTTATAAGTATATTAATTTAATTAATTTTAATAATTAAATAAAGATAATTTAATTACTTATTCAATTTTTAGTTTAATTTTTAATTTAATTTATTATTTATTTTATTTTATTTATTCATATATTGGATGCATACCCTTACAAACTAATTTATTTTGGATATACAGCCATTGTAAAATACTCTATTGATTGAAAAGAGTGACCGTTGTTTTTCTCTTCTTCCATAGTTGATTCTTCTTCTGCACACAATAAAGAAATAATGAACCAATCCTCATCACTAACGCTCATTCATCATCATCAAGGCACAAGTCAGCCTTTAATGTTGTCTGTCACCAAGCGACATCTAGAATAGCTTGGCTAATGAGATCACCGGCATATGAGTCGTTGATTTGACGATCATAGTCCGCATAGTCCTTACGGCGAATAGTCTCGAAGGCGAGGCAAAGAGCCTCTATCAATATATCAAGCGGTTCGCTCAAATACACACATTGATAGCTCTATCTGCAGCCCTGCCAACGGTAGCTTGGGCATGGGTCCACTGACGTTGAGTTCTCGTGACAGGTTTCATCATGCTCGCTGAAATGTCACCGCCACAAGGGTTGTTCCCTTCCCTAAATTGGAGTGGCTCGTCCGGTCGGTGTGGCGTGCTCGTGAGTGTGAAAACCAGACGGTACAGAGTGCCATGCCATCGTGCCGTGCCGTTTGTCCCGCTCGTACCCGCGAGCCATTTGTCTCACACCGCTTCGAGTTGTTGGATAATACGCACGGTTGCACACTGCATCGTCAGAGAATATTATATTCTTTGCTGCATAATGATGAATAATCGGAAATCGTAATTGAGTTTATTTCGAAATTTATATAATTACATTGTTTGTGGCAAAATTGATCTTTGTGTTTTTTTGCTTTATATACAAACAAACCGCTATGGCAGTTTGTATTAAACTCATCATCAGAATCAAAACTCATTTTTCAAAAGGGAAATTATTGATACGAAAGCACCGACCGCTAGTGTCGCTGTGTATACGAATTGGCATGTACGTTAGTGAGCTAAAATTTTTATAACGCTCCAAATGGTGTTGCTCCAAACGGAGCGGCGCCAAATGGCGTGCCCGTGAATGGGGGGCTTAAAATATGGTCAAGAGAGGCGATGGTTGGCCCATGTGTCATGCTCGTAAACGGGCGCTACTTATGATCTTGCAACCAGAAACTCTGCTTCAGATTCATAAAAGTTCGCTTAAAAAATGCTAGCAAAAAGACCTTTATCTATTTACGGTGTTTGTGGATGATGCAACTACTGTACTCAACAACTTCTATTTTGTATTAATTTACATTTACGTTTTTGATTTACTCGTGTTCATTGACATTATAATGTGTCCACTATAGTAAAAATAATACAAAGAATTCAATTGCAATATTTTTATTTTGAATTTGAATTTGCAAAGAGCAAGACAAATTAAAATGGCTAGAAGAATGGACGGAACGGATGTATGGACCTCGATACAGAACAGACATGCCGCATGGAGAGCAGGTATCGGAAACAATAACTCTAGCTACTTGTGGATCTCGGCAAAAACATATATTGTGGAGGCGATTGCAGAGTCACTACCGAAAACCGTCTTAACGAAACCTGGCATTTGGTTGAAGAGCGCCGAAAACTTAAGGCCAGTGGTGCTAGCATTACGAAGCTAAATGCAAAGTCAGCTATCATACAAGCTGCTTGCCGACGTGACCGCAATAACCACCTGAGTAAGATATGTGATAAACTGGAACAGCACTCCGATAAATATCAAAACAAAGATCTGTACGATAAGGTGCGATACATAACACGCCAATTTAAACCTAAGACGTGGGCTGTTGAGGACTCCGCTGGGAATACGGTTACGTAGATAAAGGATATCGTGAATGTGTGAAAGGAGTATTGTCAATCACTATTTTCCAACAATTTGCCACCAAGCTTCACAATATGTTCTCCCCACAACATACTTGACCGTGAACCCGACATCATGCGGGATGAAGTACGAGCAGCAATTACACACCACAATGCATAACACACCTCATGCAATAAAGCCATAGGTTGTGATGAGATCCCAATCGAAATCCTCAAAGCGATGGGAGAACCTGGAATTGATATTTTACATACCATCTGGTGTAAAATATAGGAGACGGGAATATGGCCTGACGACTGGTCAAAATCCATTTTCATTCCACTGCACAAAAAAGGGTCCACCAAGAAATGCAACAACTACCGACTCATATCCTTGATATCTCAGGCAAGTAAGGTGATGCTCCACATAATTAATACAAGGCTGCTGGCCTACCTCTCAAGGCAGATTGCACCCGAGCAAGCCGGATTTGTTAAGGGAAGAGGCACTCGCGAATAAATTCTTATACTGCGTCATATTATTGAGAAGGCCTGAGAATTCAATAAAACCCTTTACATCTGCTTTGTGGACTTTCGCAAAGCATTCGACACACACACACCTCTGGAAGATACTTGCGGAAATGGGTGTACCACCTCATTTAATAGTTCTTTTGAGGAGGTTATATAAGCACGGTACTGCAGCGGTACGAGTGGATGATGCCCTTTCAAGCGAATTCAAGACTGAGGCCGGTGTACGACAAGGATGCATCTTATCGCCATTACTCTTTAACATCTACACAGAGTGTATTATGCGCATTGTCTTGGAAGATTGGAACAAAGGAATATCTATTTGGGGACGCGTGATAAATAATCACAGATACGCTAATGATACTACCCTTCTCGCACAGACTATAGAAGACATAGAAAATTTTCTAAACCATCTAGAGAGTACCAGTCTCCAATTAGGACTTGCTATTAATCGAGACAATACGAAGATGATGATAGTAGACCGGGCCGAACAAATTGGAACCAACGTACACTATATAGCCAACTGTGAAGAGGTACAGAACTATATTTACCTTGGTTCTACTATATCAAGTACTGGAGGATGTGGCGACGAGATCAGACGACGGTGCGCCATCACCAGGTCTGCAGTGGAACGACTGGGAAAGATTTGGAGGGACAGAAGGATTACCAAGAAGACTAAAGTCATATTGATTAAATGCCTTGTGTTTCCAATCTTTCTCTATGGAGCTGAAACTTGGTCTCTGAGACTGCAGGACCGCCGTAAAATCGATGCATTAGAGATGTGGTGCTGGAGACGCCTCCTAAAGATCCCGTGGACGGCATTTCGCACCAATGTATCCATCCTCATAGAGCTTCGTATTAAAAACAGACTATCGTCAATTGTTCAACTAAGAATACTGAAGTTCTTTGGTCACGTCTGAGAATGAAACTCGATGGAGAGACTGGTAGTTCAGGGCCAAGTGGAAGGCAAGAGAACATGCGGTCGATCGCCAACCCGCTGGATAGAAGCCATCACAAAGGCTACTGAGTCCACAATGATCCAGTGTACTCGCAACGCCTCTAACCGTCAGAAATTGAAGCACATCGCCAGGAGATCTACCCTCAGACAGGATATCGACCCACCGAACACCCCACCGTGTACATCGTCAGCGCAACCACGACCACTCTGACAAGAGTGTCCGACTAAGAAGAAAGGATTTTTATTTTGACGCGTTTAGCAAAATAGTCACAATTTCTCGTACAAATCTGAAAGAGCGGCGATATCTATGCACGAATCTATCATAAAACACGTTTTATGTTGTTCGGGTTCTTTAATAAATATATAATTATCAGTAACTACATGCTTTTCGTAATGTTTTTATTATATTTATTATTCAAACAAAACAAAAGTTATAACTATATTTACAATACTGTGACTACATAAAATTAAAAACTCTGACTACGTGGAAGCGTACCAAGAATACTGGCAGCATTTCCGCGTTGGACAGCTAGGCTGATCCGTTAACCGAAATAGCTGCCAGCGCTTGGATTTCCAGTAGCCTTATGGAGGCGCAAAGATAGTATTATGAACATTCTCCGCGCCTCTGGGCCCCACGGGCCAAGTGTTTCGACACCAAACAGCATAAAGATGTATGACTCACTGAGACCAACATATTTGAGACGCTTGCTGACTTCGGCAGTCGAAGCAGCAGCCCCAGCACCAACTGACGTAACTTGGACATGAGAAGGAGAAAGAGTGTCGACGCAAGTCGCGTCCCACATCATCAGTGCCCTTCCTCGTGCCCAAGCCACCAGCGTCATTCCATCAGGACGTTTGCCACCGCGACGGGTAATACCATTTGACTCTAAAACAGCTGGTGTTTTAAGAGCGGCAAAGGCCCTGCAGATGACTTCATTAATGCTGGCGTGACGACTGATACGGCCTGCCGATTTTAGGCAGGATAGGTTATCCTGACGCCCAAGAGCATCTACCTGAACGCCACATGTACAATGATGGGGTTCATTCAGTATCATACCTAACCGGAGTGATACGCATATTGACAATGTCATATTGTCAAGTAGCGTTCCAATCGGCGCAGAAGCGCTTGTAACCAAAAGCTGGACTCATTTTGTGTCACGGTCAAAAGTCGAGCACGCTCTGTTCTGTCAGTAGATGAGATCAAAAGATCATCAAAGGCTGACTTACAAAGACGTGCGTCCCATGCTTTTTGACACTTTAAATTGTCTGGAATATTTGCAATATTTAGCCAAGCATTGTTAGCTTCGTTCAAGTACGCAATCTCTGAGTTACCTGGTACATGATTTACAATTTTAGTAGCCAAAGGCTGCGCACTATGAAATGAAGAAAGAAATGCTGGTAAGGCGATGCTCGAAACTTTGCGAGTACCCAAACCACCAAACCGTATCGGTAAAGAACCTTGAGACCATGCACGATCTGTAAACGCGCAATTCAAAACGGTTTCTAAAATATTTTTAAATGAAATATCAATCACATCAAGTAAATTTGGAAATTTCCATAACAAGCTAGACCTTAAGAGGTACGTAAATTTTGGAACAAATAAACAAGACCGAATAATAGTTAAGGCCTAATGAGAATTAATTTTAAAGAATCTGTCCGAAACTTTATTACATTTTTTAATGTGACCGTCTAAGATCGTTGGAATTGAAACAGAAAACAATGGAGCTCCAATGTTGCAATGCACCTTGCAAAACTTTAATATGGGGGGCCAGAACATTAAATTTATTGGTAATCACTAATCATATATAATATTATAATAATCAACCCGGTCTGAAATTTGGAAATTTCCGCCGATAAAAAGTTCGCATTTCGAAAAATTTAATTCAAGGCCGATTGGGCTAAAACTTTTACAACTTTCAAGTCATCTAAAACAGAGTCCACTTCACAACCCAAAGTACCATCATCCAAGTAGTTGCCAAACATTAAATTTTGATTTTAGTTTTGTTGTGGCGGAATGAATGGCTAGTAAATATTGCTGGACCAAGAGGGTCACCTTGCTGACACAGCCAACGGAAGACCAAATATTATGATTTTGAATAATAATTTGGATGGTTTACAAATATAATGATAGATTGAAGGAATTGAATTTTTAACTTCACTCAGCAGAGCTCCCCTATCAACAGAATTAAAAGCATTTTTCACATCTAATTTTAGAAAGACATCAGAGCTACTCTCCAAAAATGTACGCGCAGCGTGGACTGCAGCTTTGCAACCACATTTGCAGCCAAAACCCAACTGAGTTGGGATGAATTTAGTTCATAGGAAAGAAGAAATATGTCTACAACAAATTATTTTAGAAACAAGGCGTCGAAAGGTGCAGTCCACGGCTATAGGACGAATATAACCATCTTTTTTCTTAAGAATATATGCGATATTCGCACCATATAAAATTTCGGTACAAGTTATTACTTTTCCAGACAGCATGAGATTTACTAAGAGAACAATGTCCTCAAGCAAAGCTCTATCTGCATCCTCCGTGGAAGGACATAGCAGATCTTTAAGGTGCTGGGGTGTCAGTCCATCGGGGCCGTCGGCAGAACCAGGCTTAAAGGACACTATTGCTTTTAATACATCCCCATCATTAGCCCGTAGATGATTAACGGGAAAAGATGGTTCCGGAATAACACAACTAGCATCTGGTGGTGGGTGTTTACTTTGTAAAGCCAAAAGTGTTTCATTTGGGTCGGGTGCCAGAATATAATTTGAAAAAAGTATAGATGCAGGACTTTTCACGTCACCGTCATCAACTTTTTCTACTTTTCGAAAAAGGTTGAATTTTGATTACTATTTAAAATATTGCCTAAGATATTTGGGTCACAACAATTAGATTTTATTTTCTGTGTGAGAGAACTGTGCTCATCTTTTTTGCTTGTACAGTTGAACACGAGAACGTGAACAAATGCTCCCAAATATCTTTTGAATTTTGGCTTACAGTAGATCGAATGACTTTGGAGAGTGTAGTTGCAACATTAATGCGAGCCCCTTTTGTAAATCGCTTTACTACTAAAATCGAATTCTAATTATATTAATTCATTTCCCAATCATCTGTTGAATATGTGTTGTACATTGTCTCGTAAGATTTAATTCCGTTAGGGGTAATTTTAGTAATAATAATATTATTGGTTGCGCCGTAATTGTCTATTCACTTTGTTGTAATTTTTAAGCAACTGGCCTGTATTGGCATACTTGGCGTCGATATATCGAGCGACGTTCAGTTCCGTGGTCACTTGGAAGAGAAGGCCAAATTGGCCTCTAAAAAGCTTGGTGTACTCAGTAAGGCGAAACAGTACTTCACTAAAAGCCACCGCCTGCAACTTTATAAGGCGCAAATTCAGCCTCACATGGAGTACTGTTCTCACCTCTGGGCGGGTGCTCCCCAATCTGGTACTGGCACTTCTTGCATTTGACCGCATACAACGAAGAGGGGCTCGAATCATCGACGATCAAGTCATCTCCGATCGGCTTGATTCTCTAGCATTGCGTAGAGATGTGGGTTCTCTCTGCATCTTCTACCGCATTTATCACGGGGAGTGCTCAGAGGAGCTGTTCGGGTTGATTCCAGCGGCCGAATTCCACCATCGGACATTACTTGCAAAGTACCATCCGCATCACGTAGACGTCTGGCATTCCACAACCGCGCGTTTTGTTCGAAATTTCTTGCCTCGCACAGCCACTTTGTGGAATCAACTACCGGCAGCGGTCTTCCCGAACAGATACGACTTAGGGACCTTCAAGAAAAAAAGCGTACAAAAAGATGTCCATGGGCGGTTGCCTCACCTCTCCCCATCCCGTGAGCCTCTTGCCCGTTTGCCCCCTCTCATATAAAAAAAACTGTTCGCTTTCAAAATGTCACATCACTGCACGTTTCTACTATTAAACTAAATTGTAATTGTTACTCAGGCAGTCCCACCTCTTATTACGTAGTATTTACATTCTTTTTCAACTTCAAAAGAACTCCGACATACACACAAAGACATTGTTGGAAGTATAGCCCTTCCAGTATGACTCACCAGCGAGGTTATCTAGTGTAAGGTGATCACCGGCGCTTTTGCTCTCTTTCTGTGCTAGAGAGTTCAAGTACATAATATTTGCCGGTCTTATTAAAGTGCTTATGGGGCTTATGAAAGTGATGCTATTCATATTTTTTCATGGCAAATATAAATAAAATAACTGTTAAGATTACAAAATTTATTTGATCCTTATCATAGAATATATAAATCGTCAGTTTTGGGACATACCATAGCGCTCAATGTGCTATGCACTCTCTAGTTTATGTTCCACTAGCAAGCTATATTACACTCACAGCGGCGTTTCAGTAACCTGACCAAAAAATGTAAAGTTAATAAGACACATTCATTATTCATATGGGTTATGGTACTACTTTTACTACACGGTCACATTATCTTTGGACCTCGCTGGAACTGTACACTTTTTACATCCCTCGCGCTCGTCCTGTTGCCTTAGTACGGTTTGCAGTTTCATTACTGTTGCATGTGATATTTTCGTGCTATCGCTGCTTTGTTTTTGAAGATTTCATCGTAACGTTTTAACTTTTGTTGTTAACAGTTCTATAAATTTATTAAATTAGGCGTTACTATGCGGAAATCTATAATTATACAAATGATTTAAGTTTTCTTTAGTGTTAATACCGCCAATATTTGTTTTTAAACAATTCGACATGTGTGAGACTCAAATCAGTCTCGTGCCAGATTTCGGCGAGACAACACGTCCTGAGGATGCCTCGTGTAGAGGCGAAACACGCGTCGAATTGATTTAAAACAAATATTGGCGGAATTAACACTAAAGAAAACTTAAATCATTTATATAATAGTTCTGTAGTTTCTGTTCTTCTGTGTGAGATAATAATTGTGTCAGACAAATAAATACTTACTTTTTGTACTTAGCCCATTCATTCATTGATTTTTTTAATTGTAATAATAATAAGTAAAATAAATCGTTGTTTATTTATTAATAATATCCTAGTGATGCTTGTTTTGCACACCGTAACAAAGCGACTATGTGACGTCAGGGTCCAGAGATGTTGTAGCCGGATAGTAGTCATATTTTCTATCATGGTGCAGAGGGTAGGGTGAGTGATTTCATGAGATGGTAGCAATGCGGCAGTCGACTGCGGTGTCCTATCTTCTGCAGGGTGGCAGCAGCTTGTGCTAACATCCCGGCCCGTTCTCCCGGCGTCGCCAGTACTGCTTCCGGTAAATGTTTGCACGCCATATATAGAGCCACAGCTCTTTCGCCTTCGCCTCCCCCCGTTTCAAGGGATCGCTCTGGAAGTAATATTATCGACGATAACGAAATCTTCTTACAACATAATATTATGCATTTTATATGTTTAAATTCACTCAATAATTAGAGTTAACTCAATAGTTAGATTTCATGCATATTAAATCCATAGGCCTGGTTCGTATCCGGCTCCAAGGACCATGAAAAGGGGTGCACTTAGGGGTAGATATATATAGTAGTTTTAATGGTAAAACTATTTATTTATTTAAGGTACTAAACTAATCTATGACACTTGTTAAGTAGTTAATACGCGGATCTCTAAAATTTATTGATGATAATGATTACTCGGACCAGCCCTGCAATGGTTATAGACGAATGGTTAATGGTAACTGGGACCGGCCTGACCAATGGTTAAACGCGTACTGCCTTACCGAAGGTAGCAATATGGTTATAAGTAAATAATTGTATATCTACTAAGCAATATTTGTAATATAATGCTGTTCGATGGATTTACTTTGAACAATGGGAGCTGTCTTTCTGTTACGTATTTATACCTACTCTGTGGGACTACTGAAATTTTTAATTAGTATTTGGATGGAGTTACTTCTAGTTAGATCAAATTTTCAAATTCAATTTTTTTATTCAAAATAGGATTTAAAATCACTTATTAACGTCAAAAAACTACCCATTCGAAATAGTATGCCTCAGAGCTGAGAAGAACGGGCGCAAAAAACTCAGCGGACATTTAAAAAAAATGGATTACAATTGAATATCATACAAAAAAATTGTAGATTTTACAACGAGTGCACAAAACGAAGCATTTTTTGGTTAAAATGGTTTTGTGGACGAGTTATAAATTCTGCTTTTCATTTCAATTGCGAGGAAATGAAACAGTAGTATAACATGGACATTTTTATCAATTTTAGCAAATTTGAAGAAATTAATAAACACACGAAAAAACAAGACCTGTTTCCCGCCGCTTTTTTTTTTAATCTTACGACATTGATATAAGGCTTGGGCTCCAGACCTATACAGCCTACTATTAAATGAATTTTGTAATATATATTTTTTTTTAATAAATTAAATAACCTACTGTATTTTAATTAAAATTTTAATATCTATTATGTCTTAAAAACACATGAGGCAAATAAATTAAAGTAAATATTATAAAATAACAAATTCTATCTCTGAACTTTTTAATGTGTTTGGCTGTATGGCTTATTTTCTTTGCCTTAATATAGATACATTTATGAGTAGATACTTTTGTGCACTTGTGCACAAAAATCGATTTTGTGCAGCCTCTATCGTGCATAAATAAGCAATTTCAGAGCATGAGAAGTGAAAATATAATTAAATATCCTGAGGGCGTTCCTTTCCAGTCTGTGGTATCATTAAGAAAATCATTTATGTTATAATGACTTTTATTACACAAACGTTTTTTAACAATCTTTTAAATATCGTAACGCATTTGTTTTGTACATTTTCTTGCGTCATATTCATCGCCCAATAAAAGATTTCCTAACCCGACTTAATCAAGCAGGCATAACAAGTTTATGCTTGTTCCTCGTGTTAATAAACATGCAGAACATTATCAAGAATATATTGCGATGCAATAAATATCCAAATCTTTTGAGTTTTACGAGGCATCCTCAGATCGAGACAGAATCGCCAAATTCAGTCTTGTGCCAGAGTCTGGCGAGTCAACATGCCTGAGGATACCTCTTGTAGAGGCGAAACGCGTATCGAATTGTTTTAAGACAAATATTGGTGGAATAAACACTACAGAAAACTCAAAACATTTTTATAATTATTATGGATTTCCGCAAAGTAACGCCTACTTCAATAAATGCAATAAATAGTCAAAAGATCTTAAAAAATTTTCTCTTAATGATTCTCTAGGAGCTAGGTTATAAATAGCGCAAATCTACAAAGGTGCGCATATATATTCGGATACCTTTCCCACATATAATAGAGGAGCGATTCATTCTCGGCCTCAGACTGCCGTCCAACAACTGCTGCGTGCGGCGCGGCGCGGCACCCGCCATCATGCGGCACACGGCCGACTGTAGAAACACGCGTGACGTCACCCACTGGAATGGACACATCACTTACACTGGCTAATGATTTGAAACTATACACCAGTGGGAGGCTCTTAGCACAGGAAGCCGGCTAGATTATGGGTACCACAACGGCGCTTATTTCTACCGTGAAGCAGTAATGTGTAAGCATTATTGTGTATCGGTCTGAAGGGCGCCGTAGCTATTGAAATTACTGGGTAAATGAGACTTAACATCTTATGTCTCAAGGTGACGAGCGCATTTGTAGTGCCGCTCAGAATATTTAGGTTTTTCAAGAATCCTGAGTCGCACTGCATTGTAAATTGTAAATTGTAATGGGCAAGGCGTATCAGTTACCATCAACTGAACGTCCTGCTCGTCTCCCCATAATTTAATAATATAAAAGAAAAACCTAGTACTTGCGCCAATAAATTAGGACGAGTACTTTTGAAGTAACGATAATTTTCGTTTGATAAATGGATAATGGATGACCGATACGAAGTGTAATATTTTTGCCCAGATTGTGGGATCAGTTAGGGTGATTCAGATTGAGTCTCAGTGTAATGAAGTATATAATTTAGCATACTTACGGGCAACGACTGCGAGAGCCTCCTCAAGGAGTGCAGGTCTCTCTGGAAGGCCTTCAGCTGGCAGGGCGACGCGGGCCTCTCGCCCTCTCGCGCCACACTAGCCTCCCACACTCCCGCCCGGACCTCCAGCAACCAGTCGCAGCATAGGACTTGCATCAACTGCATGACACGACAAAAAAAAACTTTATTTGTCTAAAAAAAACGAGCTGCACTCCGGGAGTGCCGACAGAAGTCAAAATTTATTTAAGCGAGTTAGACATTTTTAAATGTGTGCTAGGGTTATTGGGGTATGAATTTCATTTTATTTATGAATTTTATTTTGTTAATTATTAGAAACTTTAAAATACATTTAATATTCTTTTATGAATCATCGTTGACAGTATATTTATTTTTTATTAAAAAAAAAACAAGTAGACAATGCGAAATAAATTCGACTCTTGTATCATAATCATTATCATTAAAATTATTACAATCTAAAATAGAAACTATAGGTTACTAAATAAGGAAATATTTTTTTTTGATTCGAATAATATATAATAATAATATATCTACATTTTATTTATATAGACGCGTTCGCGGTCTGCTATATGTACCTACATGCATACACGTCTCGTAACGGTGTCGCGAGTCCAGATATTTTTTCTCATCTAAAAATATGCGTACCGCACTAAAAGAAGTTTTCAATTCAAAAAAATCTAGATATCCCATCAACGAAATAAGATTTTTGATAATAATATTAATACTTGTCAATTATAAAGCAATATAACATAATTATTATTCAAATTTGTTATTTAAATAAATAAAAACTTAAATATAAAATATCGACGTTCATTCATCAAGGCACTTCCGCTAGATCACGCAAAATTGATCAGTAGAAGAAATGATAAAGTAGCTCCCACCATTACTGTCCGCACTATTTTACTTAACGCTAGTTTGGCTATCAATCAGCGTACTTTAAATGATTGGCTAACTAATGTCCGCGCCCATCAAATGTTTAATATGCTTTCAGATTTGGTTAGGAAGTTCCGAGACATTCCCAATACAAGTGTCTTAAGAAAACTTTCTGGGAATGGAATTATGAAATTTTTGAAATAAACGTTATTTATTTATTATTGTATTTTCTTTGATTAACGCGAGTATTACACATTTAAATAGAACACTTTTAAAGAATTAAAACGCGTGTAATTGTAACTGTATTTTTACATTAGATTTTTGCGTAAAAGTTACATTTTTATTTTTATTTTAGTTACGACCGACGGTTCAAGACCTTTCCAGATCTCGTCTTCAGAGAGACTGCAGATGAAATCTTTCATTTGCAATCCCCCTGAAACCATGTGTTAACAAAAAAATATATAATATAACAGTTACAATTACACGCGTTTTAATCGTATAAAGTGTTTTATTTATTAATTATTTATCATTTACACAGCTTGTTCTTCGACAAAGGCCTCCTTCAAACAGTTCCACCTCTCTATCTTTCGCTATTTGGATTCATTTAGGCCCAGCGACTGTTTTTAATTCATCTTCCCAACTTTTCATTTGTCGCCCTTTTCTTCTACTTGCCTTATTTGGATACCAATATGTTATTATCTTAGCCCATTTTTCTTGTTTTATCTCTTAACATATATCCTATCAACCACATACAGACATATTGTCTTTTAATTCTGACATACTTCTCATACCTTTTAATTTTACTTCTATCTCTTCTTTTTACTCCAAACATAGTATAAGTTCAAATAATAAAACAAATAAACATAGAACATAAGTGAATCAAAACAAAACTTACGAAAAGGAACTCCATGCAAGCGACGTCACGACTAGGCGCGAGAACTGCTTTGTAGTAATATTGCACAATATAATAAAGTGCAATGCAACTACAATGCACTCCCGAGCTTGTCATTCAACAAATATCTTGACAGTCTGCATTCACGTGAACATAACATAAGCATCAAAGAGGATGTAAATACTACGTTATTCAAATTTTTATGTTAGGTTAGTATGAAACGTGCAGTGATTTGGTATTAGTTTGAAAATTTGTAATTACAGTATGGCGGCGAAGTATAATCCGGCTAAGTTTGAAAGCGAACAGTTGCTTAAAACGTAGTGGATATCAGCTATCTCCGTTCTTTTGCAAAGTTATAGCCGTCATCTGTCAATCTATCAATGACTGAACGTTTCATACAATCGAGTGAATCGTTTTTTTTTTCTTAGAGAGTTTCGCTAGGCTGGTAAGCATTAATAGCGCATGCATGAGTGGAAAGCGCCGTTCTGTGCAATCTAATACAATAGATTTACTTTGGTAAGAGCATTAAATAATTCATATAATACCCGGGCCTTTCTGCCTCAAGCTTCAAGTATTTGTGTTACAATTGGATGTTGTTGTTAGTAAAATGGCAAATAAAATAGCTTTATAGTATGATAATTTAAAGTTACTCAAAGATAACCCAGTTTTAATATAAATATTAAGCCATATAGTAGTCGACCATTTTAACAGAAACACCGATCAAAGTAATGATCACAATATCGCTTTCATATCTGGTTGTTATATTATGCGTTTTCATTTATTTCTGGGAAGTGACGTCATAACACGCCCACCGTGATGATTATTATTGATGAAAATGCAATAATTTCCATTATAGCTGATTATTTTTCGGAAATAGCGGATGTATAACCGACTTTATACAATAGGAATGCAAAATATATGACAAGACTCTCAAGGTGGCAAGCGATATTGTGGTTAATAACTTATTAAAAATATCAAATCAAGAATGATTTATGTCTCTAATGTTGTAGGTGATGCATAGAAAATCTGAAGAGACTAGGGAACATCCTTGAATGAGATATATCATATTATGAGGACCTAGTTCCCCTGCGAGATCGAATCAAAAATGAGAAGATCCGTAGGAGAACCAAAGTCGGCGACATAGCCTAAATGATTGCGAGACTGAAGTGGCAGTGGGCAGAGTACATAGATCGACTGACAGATGACCGGTGGGGCAGAAAAGTCCTTAAATGGCCGATGGTCCGATCTGAACCAGATCGTCGGTATACGTTGGATGAGGGCAACGAAGAACCGATAGTCGTGGAGATCTTTGGGGGAGTTCTTTGTCCAGCAGTGGACGTGTTCCGGCTAATGATGATGAGCACCTAGAACAAAGGATTCTAGCGCCGTAAGGAGTTGTGAATAGTTAATGATGGAGGTAAAAGTACGTACCACAATGAGTTGGGTCGGTGTTTTACAACAGTAGTAGGCCAGCGAGTCAGCCAACCTGGAGCCCGCGATGTCACACACCTGCGGTATATAACACAATATGGACTTAGCATATTATATGCAATAAATGTAGGTACATACTTGTTAGCGCATTTGCTGACGATATAAAAAAAATTAACAAAATCAGTGCATTAATTTTCGTAAACAAAAGACTTTTCATTTTGAGCGAATTTGAAAAGATATTTAAGAAAAACATAATATTAATAATATAAAAAACAAAACAATGTGTGTCCAAACTCCGGAGTGTCCGTGAATCAAAGTATGTTCCTTTCGCAGTGATTGATTTATTAATTGAACTTTCTAAAAGTTCAATAGAAATGGTCAAATAAATCTTCATTTCATCGCTAATTTCTAAACGAGAATAGAAATAAAAGCCGATTTGCCGCTTGTGTGCTACGTTGCCGCTCCTCCAGGGGTTAATTTATGTTGTGTAAACAGAAATCGTATATTTATTTTGTTTTAAAATGTCACTTATATTTTAGGAATTTTAATTAAATAATAATTTTACTTATTAAGGTACTTCTGTGGACAAGTAATACTTGTATTTTCATTCATTGCATAAAACTGAAATCCGTACGTTATAACAGCTTAATATGCCCGCGAATTCTTCAGCATGGAATTTCGCGTTGGGTCCAAAGAAAAATGTGAAATATTTGAGTATAAGGAAACACAATTTTTTTCATTTCACATTTTAACTAAAGAAAAAAATAATAATTGGTTGGTATTTGTGCCTAGACCACATACAAAGAACGACGGCGAACGAAAGCATGATAAAGATCTTCCTGCTCTTTTTGTCTCTCTCGCATTGATACCCATACGCATTCGCGTTCCTTCCAACGCGCTGGTTCGCTGTAATTCGTTATAATGTATGGGTGAAATTCGTATCGCGCTCTATCGTGAACGTTAAATATACAGGTGGCCGAGAATTTGACGTCCAATGCTAAAATTTGAAAGCCTCATGGTGATGAGTATCCGAATCACCCCTATGTATGTTCTACGGTTTTTCGTAGTTTAGGAGATAATAATTTTTTTCCCCTTTTATCCGCTTTTTTCACCTAATTGTGGTTTAGGACTTTTTTCTAATTTTTTTGAACACAGGGTTTTAATTTCTGTTACAGATTTTCAAAGTAAAATAGGTCATTTTCACGGCCTGTATAATATATTATCTATAAATCTGTGAAAAATTTCTGCACCCCTGTGAAAATAAACAAAATATACCAACAACGAAAAAAGGCGGGAAATAAATGTGCACTCGATATCTATATATCTTTATACAAATACGGCGAAGTAGCAAATAAGATAAATAGGACGTTTGATGATTACCGATGACGGTATATTATTAAATCACTCGATCAGATCATACTTGGCTGTTCTGACATTGACTGATAAAAACTTATTATCAATTAATATTAATTAATATTAATCAAACAAAAATACTATTTCAACAATACACAGTACATACAATCTGAACTTTTTACTACTAAATCCATTCAATTTAAGATATACACAGCACTAATGTTGCACAACACGTCAGCTACAGATATAATGATATACCTAAGCATTTCGGTGACGCGAACTCACGAGATTTTACCCATCCAAAATGAGTCTTACTACAGTATATTTACTTTTTTAATTATTTATTTATCGCGTGCGCCAGTCAATTAGCATATCGGTGACGCGAACCTATAAGATTTTCCCCTACCAAGTGCCCAAAGTGGCTAAAGAATATACTCCCTCCAGGCTTACGCGTAATACCCGTGCAACGATTTAAGAAGGATCTTTTAACATAACTTATAGATGAATGTTTTTATTCCAAAAATGGAATGTTGGCACATTAGATTAGATTAACCCAACTGACCTGTATATTTACCACTGGACAGGCTGTTCTATAATATGTTTGACAGCAAATTTTTTGTGCCAATGTGCAAATGGCTGCGAAGGAACTTACAATACTCTGAAGTATTTTGCTTTTAGAATTAATCTCGTTCGTTTTCCGTGTTATTTATACTTCAAGAATCAACGTAATAAAGTACACATTTTTTTTTTGTAAATAGTTTCTCAACAACTATTGATATTTGCTGAGGCTGTGTTCAATAGTTTTAGTACCGCAGACTCTCGCTACATGGCCAACAGCGCCAAAATGGCAAATATCAAACAGGCATAAAAGCACTTTGATAGCCGCCAGTCTAGTGGTTTATAGGTCAGTGAATAATTAACCAGTCGTAAGCCTAGTGAAAGTATGACATTGTAATGATCCTATAGATGTTCCATTTTTAAAGGGGGCACGAAACCTCGAAAATTGTAACTAACATCACATACACTAACGAAGGGCTCTCTAAATGGTAAATGACTAACTATAGTCAAAGTCAAAAAATATTAAATAATATATCATTATTCAGCGCATTTGCATGACCTAAGTGCATGTTAATATAGAGTTTATTAATTTGAAATGAATTATAATAATAACTAGAATTTTGAGCTATATAATATTTAATAATGAATTAATGCTTATTAATAATTTTGCATGCCTGAAATGGTCGATTACATTGATACTTTAATAGTTATTTATGCAACTGATAAGGGGTATCAAAACACGAATGTGGATTTATCACACGAGGCGAAGCCAAGTGTGATAATAGTATCACATGAGTGTTTTAATACTTAATTATCAACAGTTGCATACAAGACTTTATCTACACCCAGAATATGAATCCTCTAAAATATTCTGGAACAGTTAGCTTACTGCTAACATTAAAACACCAATCCTAGTAGTAACCTAATATCATTCATTACTGATTATATACAAATAAACTAAGTATTAATGAAACAATTAATTATTTTAGTAGTAATTTACATTTTGTATAGTGCAATAATTAAAATTCACTCGAATATGCACTCACACTGCAGCGTTTAAAATGAATCGCTCATTTTTTGTAAACAAAATAATAAAAATATCGAAGAAAAATGGCGGGGATTCGAATAACCTTTTTTTTTTACGGCGCGCGACGTTCTGGGAGTGTGGAGCGCGCGTAAACGAAAATGTTCTTTTTTTGAAATTAATACAGATACCACGCATCGAGCAATAAGATTGTGGCTGTATGTTGAAACTCTTTGCGCATTGCGCAAGGGATAAAAAAAACATAGGAGTGTTGCTATGAAATTCAGTACAACATTACAACACTCTTTTGGGTGATGTAATGGTTATTAGAACATTGGGTGTTTTAATGTTGGCAATAAGCTAACTGTTTCAGAATCTTTAATAGAGGATTTAAAGCATGGGTGTAGATAAAATTGTTTACACACATTATTACATGTTTTCCGGCAAAATAAAGGATGTATGATTTATTTTTATTCAAATTAATATATTTTTATTCAAAATAGGATTCAAAATCACTTATTGAACGTCAAAAACTACCACCCATTCAAAAAAGACTGCCTCAGATCTGAGAAGAACGGGCGCAAGAAACTCAGCTGCCTTTTTTTTTAAATATGGACTACTGATGGTGTTCACTTCATTCCCAGTCTGTGGTATCATTAAGAAAATCGTTTATGCTATAGCAACCTTTCCCACACAAACGTTTTTAAACAATTGTTTTAAATTTCGTAACACATATACAAAGTTAACGAACACAAAATATAAATTTCTCACTTCAATAAAAAAAAGTTGAAATACCTTGAGTATGGTATCGGAGGTCTTCTTGGCAGCTCGTTCATCTTTGCAGTGTACCAAGCTGAGGAGTCCACGGCGGCTTTTGTAGGCCATGTGGAGTGCCCTAGAGCCAGTCACAATAGATATGTTTACACAAGCCAAGACAATAGTTATTAATACTACAACTATAAACTGTGCCAATGTTTTATAAACATAACACTCATTAGAAATTCTATTGCTACAATTTGTTGTATCGAACCTACGCTCGCGGGAGACAGTGGTTTCGTCGTAAGTTTTATTTTTAATTAAGTAATAATTATGATATAATATAATAATATATATAAGTGGTAACCCTCAATTCTGGGATTAATTACACAAATTAAATTTGGAAACAAAATTTTGCTCAACCCCAATATTTCTGGCAGCAGGTTATCAACTGTAAATTCGATCCTGTAGATGAAGCCGCTAACAGTTGAATAAGACATACAAGATTTATCAACTATACGTCACTCAAACGGTTGGCTCAGTGGAAGAGCATTCGCACGGAACGCGAAAGGTTGCTGGTTCTAGTCCCGCAACGTTCATAATAGTTTTCAAATAGAAATATGTTTATTTACCATATTAATTAATTAATACTGGCAATACATCTATATCTGCTCTTTTCAGAATTATCTGCCAGTTACAACCAAACTGTGGAATACCCTTCCTTGCGCAGAATTATTGCGTTTCGGTCTGAAGGGCGCCGTAGCTAATGGAATTACTGGGCAAATGAGACTTAATATCTTATTATATTGCCGCTCAGAATTTTTGTGTTTTTCAAGAATCCTGAGCGGCACTGCATTTTAATGGGCAGGTATTAAATACCATCAACTGAACGTCCTGCTTGTCTCGACCCTTAATTTCATAAAAAAGAAATATGTACGCAAGCCAGAAATTATACATAAAAGATTTTTCGCGTAATAAAATCCTTAAAAAAATTACTACTCGTGCTACGTTTGTAGAAAGAACAAACAATTGTTATAAAGAAGGTATTAAATAGAACTAATGGAAATATAATTTTAGCGCATAATTTAATTAAATAACGTTTCTTTTTAAATATCATGAAATTTTTTTTTTCATAATTATAATAAAAGAAACATTTTATTTTATTTTTAAACTCATACGTATTGAATATTATTTCATTCACTCTTCTGACTACTGACTTACTTTTCCAAAACTCATATTACACACTAATAATATCGTATACACACCCTGACAACCCGATATTAGGATATTGAGGTAGTAGTATGTAGTATATTAGAAATGACATCAAAAGGAATTCTAAAGGAATCAATTTTGAGAAAATAAACGCCTTAAATGCATGACGTGACCAATTTTGATTTGTCAATGTGAGCGTGAGCTAGTGGTGCAATATTCAAAATACTACAGGAGGAAGTGCCAACTGTGGCTTGATGAGTATTCAAATCAGACAGACAGATGTACAAATAAACAAAAAAGACTCTTACATATATATATACATACTATCACGCCTCTTTCCCGTAGGGGTAGGCAGAGACCACTTCTTTCCACTTGCTACGATCCTTACATACGAGGGCTGCACTAAAAGTATCGGGAATGGAATATTTCCACTGTTCCTGTCATATTAAAATCTTTTTAATTGAAAACTCCTTGGTTTTAAAAATCGAATACCAAAAAAAAGATTCTCGGTCTTGTCACAAGGTCTTTTCAAACATGTTTAGTCGTTGAGAAAATGAAATTGACTTGAGAAAATTCTAGAGCGATGATTTATTATGACTTTCGAAGTGGTTTAACACAAAAACAGTGTGTTGACCGGATGATTTCTGCATTTGGTGATGAAACCCCATCCAAAACCACAATTTATCGCTGGTTTGCTGAATTTCAACGTGGACGTGTCAAGCTCAGTGATGATCCCCGTCATGGTCGTCTAAAAACTGCTTTCACCAAAGAAAACGTTGTTGCTGTGCGTAACCTGATTGAGGAAGATCGACATGTGACATACCACGAAATTCAGGCAACTTTAGACATTGGCATGAGTCAAATACAAATAATCTTGCATGAACAATTAGGTATAAAAAAGTTGTTTTTGCCGCATTTGCTCTGTGAAGAGCAAAAAGCGGCTCGCGTTACTTGGTACGTCAGAACCCTCAAGAGATTCCACGCAGGATCCTCAAATGCTGTATAGAACATCGTATCAGGTGACGAATCCTGAAACCAGTCACGAGTTTGGGTGTTCGAAAATGAGTTAAAGCCAACAAAAATTGTTCGTTCACGGAGTGTTGCAAAAAAATGGTGGCCACGTTTGCCTCCAAAACCGGCCATGTTGCGACTATTCCTTTTGAGGGACAAAGAACGGTTAATGCAGAATGGTATGCTAGCATTTGTTTGCCACAGGCCGTTTCTGAACTCCGTAAAGAGAACTGCAACCACCGCATCATCCTCCATCACGACAATGCGAGTTCTCACACCGCGCACAGAACAAAAGAGTTTTTAGAGCAAGAAAACATAGAAGTATTAGACCATCCGCCGTACAGCCCCGACCTAAGCCCTTATGATTTCTATACTTTCCCTAAAATAAAGAATTAATTACGTGGTCAGAGACTTTCATCACCTGAAGAAGCTGTGGACGCCTACAAAACGGCCATTTTGGAGACCCCAACTTCCGAATGGAATGGTTGCTTCAATGATTGGTTCCATCGTATGGAAAAATGTGTCAAATTTCGCGGAGAATACTGCGAAAAGCAATAAATACATTTTTAAATAGTAATGTTGTGTCACTTCCTTGATTCCCGAAATATTCATTGCCGCCCTCGTACTTGTTTCGCTTCGTACACTTTCATTAAAAAAAAACTCTTAAGCATTGTAATATCGGACGATAATATTTGGGAGCCATTTCTCCGTTATATTATATATGTTTATAGAAACAAAAATTCATTTATTTACTCAGGTCATAAAATACGACTTATAAGTTGACAGCTACGGTATTTTATGTTACAATTATACAGTGCAATATCCGGACGACCCAGCCTTGCTCGGGTTTTTAAGAATGTACAAAACTTTAAGAAAAAATCTAATAAGACATCTGGATTCGAACCGGGGTCTTCTGCTTTCCGGATCACACAATGACCCATCTGAGCTATTACAGTCTTGTATATAGTTGAAATTAACCTTTGTATTCAAATGTTGTTGTAGGTGTTCCTCATTAAAACATGGATAAAACTACATTTTTTTTTAATTGAAACCTAGCTAGATCGATTAAGGCCCCCGAAATCCCCTGTACAGTAAATTTTATGAATATGATTTGATATACAGTATGGAACTAACTTATATATATATATATATCTACATGTACGTCAAAATTTCACAAATGAATATATGTGGCTTTTATTTTTGCTTATAATTTGTGATTTAATTCCTTGAAAAGGCATATTTGACCTACTTCAAATAGTAAAGGCTTATGTGGCAAATGTGCCCTTTAATGCAATAATTTACTGATACTACATCTTATCATTCCATTTAAAAGAAAAGTCACAACTGGCAATTATGCCTTTGCTACCAATCAACATCTTTGAATAGAGGTGAGGTGACAGGGTTTAGGTACCAAGCGAGTCACCTTAGTTGTGCCTCACGTGTCTGCGTTCCGCTGGTAACAATAATTGTTTTTTTTTACTTATTTGCATACCTATATTATAATTTGTGATACAATTATTATGTATTTTGTTGGCTTTTATTTATATTTTTTGACCTATATTTCAGGGGTTAGTTGTAATTTGATTCGTTTTAGTTTTGTACGTCACTTAAATACTTAAGTATGAAAGTCCGTTATTTTTTAAGATACAATTATGAAAATAAATTTAAGATTTAAATACGGTTAAAGTTAACGATAAATACACCAACTTTGTCCACGAGAATCGAGGTCCACGAAGAAGAAGTGCGGGGCGTCCGCTAGTTACAATATAATTTTTTATTCTTCCTTGGCAATATGCAATAAGGAAGCAAAAAATCGTATGTGCACCTTTACGTATCTATTACCCAGAAGAAGAATGGTCACCCACTCCGTCAACAAGTGGTATTCAAAACACACACACACAATATCTAGGACACAACAACCTCTGAAGTGCCGCACTCTGTGTCAGATATATGGTTTGATTTTCATTTTGATGACTCAATATTAGACAGAGATCTACCAAAAATTCGTGAAGAAATCATAGACTCCGATGGTTCTACCTCTGCATCTGATTTTGTACCATGATCAAAGCCAATTTTAGTTCCTTTCTTGGTCCTTTTCTTGAAAGGTAAATAAGTAAAAAATACCATCAAGGATCACAAGAGACTAATGAGAGCAATTTTCAAAACATGTCATGGATGGAATAGAAATATTATTTTTAAGTCATACTAGAAAAAAAAACCGGAAAGACCTAAGAACGAGAGCAAAAAAAGAATGCTGGGAGAGTTTCTTGCACCGCTTGTTGTTCTCTCTCAGAGCGCCATTTGTTTCCGAAGCAGTAGTAGTATCTAGTATATAAGAAATGACATCAAAAAGAATTCTAAAGGAACCATTCTTGAGAAAATAAATGCCTTTTAAATATTACACGTAAACTAAAACTATATCTCTTTGACTGATAAAATAGTGGTAAAATTTTGGTATGTCAAACGTTTTTCCCGCACCCACCCTAGGCTACAACGCTAGTAAATAACTATAAGGTGGTAAGAAATATCCTTGATGGTTAGAATCCAGAAATGATGATCACTGTGATAACCCAAATCCAAGGTTGATTAGCTACCACGCGTGAGTCGAGTTCGGAAATTCAGTGATCATTTTTTATGGGCTTTGTCTACCGTAGCCTATTGTTATTTTGATTACAGGAGTTTACCTTTCTCTCATTGGTGGTGGATTGTTTTTATTTTGGTAAGATTAAGTACTTAGTCATTAACAATTAACATAGTCAACCCTTTTACATTATACTAACCGTTTAATAATGGAGATTTCTCCCCCGGAACCTCCGGACCCTCCGGATATCCCCACACTCGCCGGGTCAAAACGGCGTAAACATACAAGCAGCTCAGAAGAAAACGCTGCAAAAAAAACTATAACTGATACGGATCTGGCTTCGGCGTCCATTCAGAATGTATTTTGTGACCCAAGTTTAGTTATTGGTTTTAAACAACATACGGATTTTGATAAAGGTCCATTGATTATCCATGTTTCTCGTATCGAGGAAGACCCTACCTCAGGCCAAACTATAAAGCCCATCAAATTCGGTCAACTACTGCATAGGCATAAAATTCCAAATATTTGCCCTGATGGCATAAAAAAATCGGTAGGAATAAAATAGCTGTTACATTCAAATCGTCTGGTGATGCAAACAAATTTTTAGATAACCCTGTATTATCTGCCAATAAATATACAGCAACAATCCCAAACTTCAACATAACCAAGATGGGTATAGTCCGCCGGGTTCCTGTGGACTTATCTATGAACGAGTTTGTGGAGTCTGTCAGTCTTCCCACTGGTTGTGGTAAGATTTTAAAGGCTCGCAGATTCAACAGAAAGGTCATTGAGGAAGGTAAAGTTACTTGGTTACCTACTCAAACAATTGTAATAACTTTCCATGGTCAAGTGCTTCCTGAAAAAATATTCCTCTTCCATAATTCCCTCCCTGTTGAAACCTACCTTTTCCCTACAATCCAATGCCTTAACTGCTGCCGATTTGGTCACATTAAAACTGTATGCAGATCTAACCCAAGATGTTACAAATGTACTCAAGCTCATGCTGGTAGCTCATGTGATACAACTGAAAAGGATGCTATCTGTATTAACTGTTCAGGACAACACTTTGCCACAAACAAGGAATGCCCTGAACTGGGCAGACAAAAAACAATTAAAATTATTATGTCCCAAGAGAACATTTCCTATGAGGAGGCCTCAAATCGTTGCCCAAAGGTGATGAGGCCATACTCAGAAATTCTCCGTAACCCCTCTGTATCCCATAACTACTCCTCAGCACACATGAGCCAGACACCCACTCCTTCTCCCACAGTCAGCTATAAGAAAACTGTATTTTCTTCTCCACGTTTCAAACCCTTATTGAGTAAACCTTATGATCGAGCTGCTCACCAAGCTATCATTGCTGATGTACCTTCAGCCTTCCCAAATGGCTCTGCCCTAAACCACCAAGTTTCTTCTTCTTCATCAACACAGGATGATAACCTCTTGGAGGCCCTCCTGTCAATCTTACTCTCTTTGATTACCAAGAACAATCTTAGCCTACCGTCCAACGTTGCCCATCAACTATCACAAATCTTATCTATTGGTAAAGTTCATGGCCCCAGTGTCCATTCTTCAATGGAACACCAGAAGCCTACGTCCTAAAAAACCCAGCCTTATACACCTAATTAATAAATATCTTCCTTCTGCCATCGCCATCTGGCATGAGACATGGCTGGTCCCTGGAACTCACTTCAGGGTCCCCGGCTATATGTGCCTTAGGGATGATAGAGCAGAAAGTGTTGGTGCGGGTTGCGCCTTATTTATAAGACGCACCCTTCCCTTTTCCCCAATTATCCTTCCTAATCCCCATCCTGGTATAAACATTGTTGCAGCAAAGGTAATGAACTTCTCCTTAGTATCAATCTATGTGCCCCATCCGCAATCAACTATGATTGCAGATATTCTCCTTTTGTTATCGTCTATTCCCCCTCCTATTATTATTATGGGAGACTTTAATGCTCATCATCCCTCATGGGGTTCAAGTCACACTGACTATTTTGCCCTTTCCCTGTTGGATGTATTTGATGAAATCAATCTCTGCATTATCAATGATGGCTCTCCAACCCGAAGGGTTTCTCCTTCTCAAAATCCCAAAAGTGCAGTTGATCTCACCTTATGTTCTCCGTGTCTGGCTCCTCTCCACAAATTAAGATATTGGGAGACCAGTAATATTGTGATTGTTGGTGATTTTAATATCGACAATAAAAATACTAAAACGAATCTGGAGTTTACAAATTTATTGCGAAATTATAATTTTTTTAAACATATTAATGAACCTACTCGGCAAAAATCCTGTATTGATCTCTTTGTTAGTAATATAGAAAATGCCACAGGGGAGATTCGTCAGTTAGGCCTATCGGATCATGACACAGCACAATTCTTAGTAGTACCGACAAAAATAAATAATTCAACACCGTCGTATAAGTTAATTTTCAAAAGAGATTTATGTAATCAAAACATAAACAAATTTAAGGACTGTATAAAAAGTCTTAACTGGATAGACGTGTATGATGCCCAGAAATTGGACGAATCTTTTGATGAATTTTACAATACATTAATCATATTTTATAAATTATGTTTTCCTCTTCTTAAGTATAAAATTAATGTTTCAAATTCAAAAATAAAATGGTTGTCCAGAGGTATAAAAAATCATGTGCAACAAAAAGAAAATTAAGGTATCAATATTATAAGAATAAAATACCTGCCAACAAAAACAAATTTAATAATTATTCAAAGATTCTCAACAAGTGTATAGACCTAGCTCAGAGAAGTAGTAACAACAAATATATACTTTACTCGAAAAATAAATGCAAAGCGTCGTGGAATGTGATTAAAAATAAAACTAACTCTAATCTAGGAAGTATCGATGAAATTAAATATGAAAATAAAATTATAAATAATCCAACTCAGATTGCTACTATTTTTAATAATTATTTTATAAATACAGTCACACAAAGTCAAAGTCAAAATGTAAAAAATAAAAAACCTACATATAAATTAAAACATAACAATTCAAATATTTTCTTAATGCCAACTGATGAAATGGAGATAATAACCGTTATTAAGTCACTTAATGATTCAAATTCCACGGGCTGCGATGAAATAACAACAAAGGTTATAAAGGAATGTGCAAAGGAACTAGCTCCAGTCCTAGCCTACTTAATAAATCTAACTTTTGAAGAAGGTACTTTCCCATCAAATTTAAAAAAGGCAAAAGTAACACCTTTACTCAAAGCGGGTGATAAAAAGGATATTAACAACTATCGACCAATCACACTCATTCCTGTTATCTCAAAAATTTTTGAAAAGATACTGCACAAGCGATTAACATCTTTTTTAACTAAACATAATATCATTTTGGAGGAACAAAATGGTTTCCAAAAAGGAAAATCAACAACTTTAGCGTGTTTTTCGCTAATAAAAGAAATATCGGAATGCATGGACACAAAAATTCCAGTAACATCAGTATTTTTTGATATGAGCAAAGCTTTTGACAATGTTTGTCATGAAAAACTATTAGATAAATGCGCTCAATATGGTATTCGAGGTCTAGCAAATGACTGGCTTAAAAGTTATCTTTCAAACCGTACTCAATACGTTGAAATTGCTAAATTAAATAATAAACAAGAAGTAATACCTTATCGATCAGAACTTAGACTTAAAACAAAAGGTGTACCACAAGGAAGTATATTGGGTCCACTTCTATTCATAATCTACATAAACGACTTACCTAGCATTACTACTAATAACTGTACTCTTTTTGCTGATGACATCTCTATTGTAATTAAATGTAACAATGAATTGACATATGATATAGAAATTAATAAAACAATAAAGGACACAATTGAATGGCTTACTGAAAATAACCTGACTGTAAATATAAAAAAAACAATGTATATGCAGTATTATAATAAGAATGGGAAAGGAAAAGATATTAATGTTAATTATCATAATGAGAATATTAAAGAAGCACAACTTGTCAATTTTCTTGGTATTTCTTTAGACAGCAACTTGTCCTTCAAGTCACATGTTGACAAAATTAGCAAAAAAATTAACCAACATGTATTTGTCCTCAAACGCGTATCAAAAACAATAGGTGAAAAAACAGCGCTAATGGCATATCATGCATTCGTGGTTTCAGCTTTAAGATATGGATTGGTCATATGGGGCAACTCGGTGAGCATAGGGCATTTATTTATTGGACAGAAGAAGTGTATCAGGGCGGTTTGTGGAGCCGGCCCCCTAGATTCTTGTCGACCGCTATTTAAAAAATTGAAAATTCTATCGCTGCCATGCCTATACATTTATGAAATAAGCCTATTTGTTCAAAAACATATGTGTGATTTCTATTCAAAAAAATGCCAGAAGGTTTTAAACACAAGGTATCCAAATAAACTCATAATGCCCTTCTGTAGAACTGCATCTTTTAGTAGAAATTGTTTCAGCATGTCTGTGAAAATATATAATAAATTGCCCAATGAATTGAAAGATTTACCGTTCAAAGTTTTTAAAAGAAGACTGCATCAGTGGTTAACAAATAAGTGCTTCTATAGTTTAAATGAATTTTTCAATACAAAATGAATTAGTCTATTTGATAATAATATATGTAAATTAATATACTTTTATGACATTGAATTTGTTAATATTATACATAGGTACTAAATGAATTATTAAGTTATTTACGTCTCATATTATAATATTATATAAATATTAAAATTTCATTTTATAAATATTATTGATATCATTGTGAAATCCGACATGTTTCAATATAACAGTACGATTAGTGTTTAGACAATTTTGTAACATATTTTGCATGTCAATTGACGAAACATATTGGATTATCCATTATATTGTTAACACCTTAAGTACAATGTTTCCTGCAAATAAATTTCATTTCATTTCATTTCATTTCTCCTTTCTTGGAACATCTTACATAATTCCCATGGTAGTGACCATTTTCCTATAATCATTTCTATCCCTGACAAAGTAATTCCACCCCAAAACTTTTCCCCATCTCTTAAATATAGATTAATGGAAGCAAATTGGCCTAAATATTCTTCTTGTCTTGATAAAAAAATTGCTGAGTTTCCAGTCACTAACCATTTTAATGCAGTAGATAATTATAATAAATTAGCTAATGCCATGATTACATGTGCTGACAACAACTTCCCTTTAAAAAAACCTGTTTCAAATAAGATTTCAACTCCTTGGTGGGACTCTGAGTGCACTGCTGCTGCTAAAGAAAGGAAATTAGCTGAATTAAATTACAATAGAAACATGTCCATGTCAAACTTTATTTATTATAAAAAAGTGGCGGCGAAGGCTACCCATTTATTCAGAAAAAAGAAAAAACAAGGTTGTATTAATTTTTGCCAGAATTTAAAACTCTGGATGGCCTAGTTGACTCTGCTCCTGGGGTAGATGGAATCCCATACTTTTTCATTAAAAATTCATCATCTACAACCAAGGAATATTATCTTAGCATAATCAATAACCTTTTTGATCTTGGTTCCATCCCTCCACCTTGGAAAAATCAGGTAATTATTCCATTACTTAAACCTGGTCAGAATCCATCTGAAGCTACCAGCTATAGGCCAATTGCCCTCTCTTCTGCTCTTGCAAAAGTTTCTGAAATCATGATTAAACAAAGACTTGAGTGGTTTGTTGAAACCAATAATCTCCTTTCCAACTCCCAGTACGGTTTCAGAAAGGGCAAGAGCTCCTTAGATAGCTTAGGTATCCTTACAACTGACATTAGAATAGCACTCCTCAGAAAAGAACACCTTGTGGGAGTTTTTCTTGATATAGAATCTGCATATGATAACGTTTCACTTCCCCTACTCAGGAGTAAACTCAACCAGCTGAGTATCCCCGTGAAGTTATCCCGTTTCATATGTAACATGTTAATGGAGAGATCCATCACTATTAAAGGTCCATCCTCTTACCTCCCTCCTAAGTCAGTTTGGAAAGGTTTACCTCAAGGCTCAGTCCTTAGTCCCCTTCTTTATAATCTGTATACCCATGACCTCAACAGTACCGTTACACCTTTCTGTCAGATACTGCAATATGCAGATGACATTGTCCTGTATTCTTCTGACAAGTCTATACAAGATTCATCTAATCATTTAAATAATGCTCTTGATTATCTTTCTGAATATTTAACACAACATGGACTGTCTCTATCAACATCTAAAAGTAAGGTAGTTTTATTTACAAATAAAAGAATTCTTCCACCTATTAAAATTAAAATTTATGATGTTGATCTACCAATTGTTAATAATGTTAAGTTTTTGGGTATTTGGTTGGATCACAAATTATCTGGCGTCAAGCATTTTGATTATGTCTCACAGAAATGTGAGAAAAATATTAATATTCTTCGCTCATTGTCTGGTGTCTGGTGGGGAGCTCACCCCGTCACTCAAAAATTACTATACAATGCCATAATTCGCACTCATTAAGATTATGGCACTATTTTCTTAATCCCAGCAAACAAAGCAGGTCTAAATAAATTGGACAGAATTCAGGCTAAATGTTTAGGTATAGTATTGGGAGCTATGAAATCCAGCCCTATTAATGCAATGCAAGTAGAATGTGTGGATCCTCCCCTCTCACTACGTAGACAATTCCTTGCCAATAAATTTTTCTTTAAACTAGCTGGCTGCCGAGCTCATCCCTTACTCCAAAAATCAGAACAATTAGCTGTTTTATACAATGATAATAATATTGTACCTGAAGACAAAAGACCTTGCGTTATAAATAGTTACCTTTTATTTTCTCAGCTCTCTAACCCTCTCTTTCAATATTCTAAATTGCCTTTATTTTCTATGCCTTTCAATGCTCTTACTTTCTAACCCTCAGTAATTTTAGACTTAGGTGTTGATAAGTTTTCTATAGAAGCAAATAAAACTTTTTCTCATATAATGGACTCAGATTTTCGACATTGGTATAAAATCTACACGGATGCTTCAAAAACAGACATGAGTCCGGTTGGGGCTGCAGTATGGATTCCCTCAACAAGAATTATACTGAGTTATAGCTGCCCACCTACCACTTCTGTGTTTACAGGGGAATCAATCGCCACTCTTGAAGCTATTCTATTTGTTAAGTCTCACAACATGAACAATTCTATTATCCTTTCAGACTCTAAAAGTTGCCTCCAATCAATTCTCTCAAATCCGTTTAAGACAAAAAGTCAGTTTCCCATCATTCTCAAAATAAGAGAAACTTTGAAAGAGTGCTATGAACTCAAAATTAACATAGTTTTAGCTTGGATTCCAGGTCACATGGGCATCTCTGGTAATGAAAATGAAGATGCCTGTGCTAGATCAGCTGCTCATTTAGGTTCCTTTCAGTATTCAGAAATATTCACTCATGACTTGTGCTCTACCCTGAAACCCAAGTTGTATGAGAGTTGGTCAAACATTTGGCAAGTTTCCAAAACTTTAAAAGGCAAATTTTATGGAGAACTCCAACCAGAAATTCCTCAAAAACCTTGGTTCTCAAAATGTAGGACTCATAATAAAACAATAATCTCAACTATATGCCGCTTACGTTTAAATCACGCCTGCACTCCAGTCTTTCTAGCTAAACTTAGAATTAGGGATCATTCTCTATGTGATTGTGGCCTTGATGAGGGAAACATGGATCATTTATTCTTTAGTTGTCCCTTAATGCAATCTTCTCTGCACAATTATATACCCGCTGAAGTCCCCCGTCCAACCTCCGTCAAATGTCTCCTCTCCCTAGTTTACACTCCTTTTGTAAATATTTTGTGTAAATATATTAAAATAAATAAGATTAAGTTGTAAATATTATTTAGTACTTATATTAATTAATTATTTAAGTATTTCTATTTGTGTATGTCATTTATAGTCTTACAAGCATGTATATTATTTGTTTCAGATATTATTAGAAAATTAAACTTTATGTAATCTGAACACCGATTATTACCGTTAAACTTAGAAGACACATACTCAAAGCTTGGTAGTCTAATCTAACGTGATTCTGGCAAATCTGTGGTATATCTTCCACAGAAGCCACAGTAGGAAGAATAGAATAGAATAGAACCCAAATCCAAGAAAAATCAACAGTACTAAAATCAAAAAACATATAAATAATACTCTAAAAGAAGGTGTTAATATTGTTAAGCTTTTTCTTTCTTATATTATTATCTTATATTCAGTTGTTATTATTAGTTATTGATGTATTTTGTGATCAAATTAACTTGTTTAAGCTAAAAGGAAAAGACACAATTAAATTAAACGTGCCTTTCCATTGTACTATAACATATTTTTCCACTGTACCTATGATGGATGAAAAAGAAAAAGGATGAAAAGTCACATTTGGTTAATTACGCCTTTTATACGTAAAGTTTTCATTTGGCCACAATTATTTTTTGTTACGTTGAAAAAGAAAATGTTATTTATTAAAAAAATGTTATAAAAATAACTTTACTTAAAACTTTTTATTGATTATTCTTATAAAAATCATGTAGTTGCTGATAGTTTCATTCAAACATCTTGGAAAATAAAATAGTATCGTTTTTATTCGCCAAAAACTAAAAAATATTTTAAACTCGATTTTCTCCAAATTAGCAAAATGTTAGTTGTGCCCTTTTTCGTTATGACGGCAGTATTAAGATGTTAAGTCTCATTTGCCCAGTAATTTCAATAGCTAAGGCGCCCTTCAGACCGAAACACAGTAATGTATACACATTAGTGCTTCACGGTAGAAATAGGCGCCGTTGTGGTACCCATAATCTAGCCGGCTTCCAGTGCAAAGGAGCCTCCCACTGGAAAGTCCTTAATGCGCCAAAAGAAAAATATCTTAAATAAATACCCAGGTAGCGGGTCTTCACAGTCGGCCAGTAGTTCGGGCAGTATGTTGAGCCGGTCGCCAATGTCGGCCGCTAACTTGGTGTCGGCGAGCAGCCACGTGGCGGCAACGCCCACCAGGTTGGCCCACCACTCCATCACTGGATCCCAGTAACCTGTGGAATATTACACGCTTCATATTAACTTCGTCTGTACCCCAGTCTGTTTACCAGATGGAGGCTCCTTTGCACAGGATGCCGGCTATATTATGGGTACCACAACGGCGCCTATTTCTGCCGTCAAGCAATAATGTGTAAGCATTATTGTGTTTCGGTCTGAAGAGCGTCGTAGCTATTGAAATTACTGGGCAAATAAGACTAAACATCTTACGTGACAAGGTGTCTTACGTCGCAAGCATAGTGCCGCTCAAAATATTTGGGTTTTTCAAGAATCCTGAGCGGCACTGCATTGTAATGGGCAGGGCGTATCAATTACCATCAGCTGAACGTCCTGCTCGTCTTATCCCTTATTTTCATTTAAAAAAATCCGATAAGTATCTATTATTAATTTTATAATTAATGTAATAATAAACAGGATGTAATCGTTAAATGTGACCAGGCGATTATTCCGTAACTATTACAGATATAAAAAACACTTTAAATTGATATCGAAATGACATTACCTAATCAGTAAAATGACATTCATAACTTTCTAAAAATTGAACGAGAATTGTTCAAAATATTGATATAAAACACTCCCATACATTTAATATTATGAGGGTAGTGGAAAGGTTTAAGTTTCTTTATTTAACTCACTCTTACTAATTACGTCTATCTAATCTGTATAATATACAGCGGGAAGGTATAATGGCGACATTAAATGAACACAGGTTGATCTATCTAAACTTAATTGTAAAAAAATAATTCTAAAATTTATAGTAATTAATTGAAATTTTGAAATTTCCAAATAATTTTTTTATATATTTAGGAAACAAAATTTTAATCATCTTTACGTGGTCACATAAGACGGCTTTAAGTAGGTGTGAGTGACTACGCTAGCCCGCAGTTACTAGATTTCATGCAAGTTGTTTCAAAATGATATTATGGAAAATGTTTTAGATTAAAATCCTAATGAAATCTATCTGTGGAATATCGTTAAAAAGAAAATCTCAAACAAACGCAACTCCAGTCAAAACGAACTCTACAAGGCATGGAACTCAATCACAATAGAAAAATGTCTCACATTGCTTAAATCAATGCCACGTCGTTGCAAAGCTGTCATTAATTATAAAGGTTACGCAACTAAATATTAATTATAACTGAGTTTCCCTGCGAGATCGACTCAAAAATGTGGAGATCCGTAGGAGAACCAGTCACTGACGTAGCACAGATGGTTGCGAAACTGAAGTGGGCACATAGTTCGATGGACAGATGGCTGTTGGGGCAGTAAAGTCTTCGAATGGCGACCACGTACCGGAAGACGCAGTGTGCCTTTCAAGATGGACCGACGATCTGGTCAAGATCGCCGGAATACGTTGGATGAGAGCAACGCAGGATCGATCGTCATAGAGATTTTTGGGGGAGGCAGTGGACGTCTTATGGCTAATTAGATGATGATAATAATATAATAGAACCTGTATGCTGCGGCGCTTCGGTGGAGACGTCGTCAGTGATCAGCTTCACCATATCTAGCACATCCCGGGTGTTGCTGCCCTCGTCCGCACACAACAACATCTGCAAACTGTTCTGTAGCAGCTCCAGGTGGTGCGCCTGCAGAACAAACAAGTTTAGGCTTCGTGTACCTGCGTGTGATGCAGTGGGGCATATACATATACCATCACATCACTCCTTGACGACTATACCCTACTCCCAGATGCTGTTATACCCTATTCCAAGATGCTGTTTGTAATACTCGCTTCAAGAAGATATTGCGGTTCGTAAAGGCGGCAGGGCTTGACGACGCGAACACAATAGTTCAATTCTAGACGCGGTGATACTAGGACCCAATCAGGACTAGCAATATAGCCACCACTTCGTCCCCTAAAAAATCGCTTATGCTCCGCAACGACGGCGGACCGCTAGTTATCACACGTGCATATTATTAAAAAAAAAAAAAAATTGAAGATTTCGATGATTTTGTTTTGTTTGATGTTCACGTCAAATTACATAACCATACCAACCACGAAAGGCGGCACATACTTACAACGATCAACGAACGCTGTTTGATCAACTTGATCGTCGTTACAGACGTTACAGACCAAAAATTCTGAGCGGCACTACAACTGCGCTCGTCACCTTGAGACATAAGATGTTAAGTCTCATTTGCCCAGTAATTTCACTAGCTACGGCGCCCTAAAGACCGAAACATAGTAATGCTAACCATTACTGTTTCACGGCAGAAATAGGCGCCGTTGTGGAACCCATAATCTAGCCGGCATCCTGTGCAAAGGAGCCTCCCACTGGTGTGCCTATGTGCACCTATTTAGCGTGATGAGTAGACTGTGTTACTCCTGCCAACTTAATACCACCAGGAAGCCGAACCTTGATGTTGCCGAGTAGTGTTGTCGGCCTCCCGAAGTATTGTTGGATCACTTGGCGTTGCGTAGAGAGGTCGCTTCATTGTGTGTCTTCTACCGCATCAATCACGGGCATAATTCCAGCCGCCGAATTCCACCTTCGCACGACACGCCACAAATTAGGATATCATCCTCACCATCTTGATGTATGGCGGTTCTGCACAGTGCGGTTTTCAAGGAACTTTCTTCCACGTACAACATGGGAACCTCAAAAAAAAAGCGCGTTCACCTTCCTTAAAGGCCGGCATCGCTCCTGTGGTGTTTCAAGAGAATGTGGGTAACACCAGATGACCCGTAGGCTCGTTTGTCCACTTTTTCCATAAAAAAAATACATGGGCGGTTGTTAGTTGCCTGTTTAAAAGCTAAGGAGTTATAATACCAACCCTCATAGCATACGCCAGCGGATTATTAGGGCAGGGCATCTTGGAGAAGAGTGCTGTAGCGGGCGGCGATATTTCGTAGGTCCAGGAGCGGGTGCGGAGGAAGCGCTGACCTCTAGCGCTACTCGACCAGCGCGTACGCACCGACCACTCGCCGGCGCACGAACTACTCTTACGTAAGTAGTACCTGTACACGATACATCATCATCATCAGAAGACGTCCACTGCTGGACAAAGGACTCCCCCAAAGATTTCCACGACGATCAAGAAGTGGCATAGTTCGACGGACATATAGCCGGTAGGGCAGAAAATTCCTCAAATGGCGACCACGTACCGGAAGATGCAGTGTTGGTGGTCCCCCCACAAGATGGACCGACGATCTGGTCAAGATTGCTGGAATACGTTGGATGAGGGCAGCGCAGGACACGACACATACCGGATTAGAAACACTACACCCCGCCACTTTGTGGAATCAACTGAAGTTCAATACGACTAAGGCCGGTCCTACATTGGAAGCGGAATTTCTCCCGACCAGACGGTCTAGGCGGTCTAACAAAACAAACATTGACGTGCCGTGTCCCCCTCCTACGCTGGAGCGCTCGCTCCGGCGAGGGGAAACAAGTCTGAACTGGTCTGACAAAAACCAAACAGGTTTGTTCTTCGTCTAGTCCAGACTCCAAATGCATGGAAGCTTTGGTGAGTGGCACATCGCATATTGATTCTGACTGATTCGTCCGCTCCTATGTAGCTGCAGTGTAGGAGCGCCGAGTCTGGACTGATCTAGTCTGGCAGGGTCGGGCCTGCTGGCAAGACCGACTCCGCTTCGAATGTAGGACCGGCCTAAGTGTCTGTTCACACAAACCGGTTTGGAGAGCTTCGGCCGGCGCTCTTCTTTTGACCAGCTGGAAGAACACGGATGCGCTCATACATGCAAAGGATGCCGTTCGTGTGCTCGAGGGCGGAAGATTTCTTCATCAGAGGCAATCGGTTGGCTCTTCTTATTATTTCACACTAGGCGCGTAGGTTAGCTCTCCAGCATTCAATAACCAAAGAAGTGAAATGTAAAAATAAACCTTATTACAATGATTGTGTATGACCCGTGTAACGTGACAAAAATCTGTTTTCCTCTCCGAGCCTGTTTGTGTGAACGGACACCTAGGGATCATCAAGCAAAGAGCATATGATTAAGTAAACCAATATTTTTAGGTGCTTCCCCTTTTTTTTACAGCCAAGAAGTAGTTTAGCGCGAATTGTGTTTCGGTTTAAAAGGTTACGAAATTACTGGACTGCTTCAAATACTTGACATCTTATGTCTTAAGTAAGTAGTTCTTCCAGTAGCATTACTTTGCAGTGGGTAAATATAACACTTAGTACACTTTCTTATAGTGAACATCTTATAATACAAAGGTAGCAACATCTATGAATCCATCATTTAAATAGGACTTACAACTCCTGGCAAGAAAAAAGATTTATCAAAGAGTTACCAATAGAAAATAAATTTAAACAAGACTTGTATCCCAAGAATAAGTAATATTTTTATGATTTTACTGGTGGATTAAAAATAACCACAAAATTTGAATCACATATTTAGGCTGGCATTAGTATGGATACGCCTCTTTGTAAGGCGCTGCGAAAAAGTGACTTTCCGAACATAGTTATAAAGCTTATATTTGAAAAAAATTATTCAATAGTAATCATTCCTGTTTGAATTATAGGTCCATGACAACATAAAACATATACCATTTCATAAAAATAATCACAACAATTAAAAATAAATCCTAGTTAAGAATGTGGTGTTCCCGGTAGCGCGTGCGACACAATCGCATCACTTGATAGTTCTTCCCTGTTGACTGCTCTCGCACCGCACGCCAATTACTCCCGAGGTAAGACGAATGCCGTATCATCTTTGTATTCGCTTCTTATGCGCGATGTTCTCGACTACGTCATTTTTAATATAAATTATTCTATTAAGCTTTTTTTTTTTTTTAAAATACTTTATAAAAAAAAAGTATTTTCAAAAATCATATTAAACAGAATTACCAACACACTAGAGGAAAACCAACCTAAGGAACAAGCTGGTTTCCGAAGCAAACTTTCAACTATTGACCATATACACACTCTAAGACAAATTATACAGAGGTATAAAGAATATAATAAAACATATTATATAGGGTTCGTTGACTTTAATAAAGCGTTTGATACACTCGAACATGAGTATATATGGGACGCTCTAAAATAACAACGGGTCGAAGCAAAATACATACGGATAATTAAAAACGTATACACAGTGACTACAGCACAAATTAAACTGGAATGTACGGGTAACAAATTTCATATTAGAAGAGGTGTACGCCAAGGAGATCCTATATCACCTAAATTATTTTCAGCAGTACTAGAGATGATCTTCAGGAATTTAAACTGGACCAAAAATGGGCTCAATATAAATGGAGAAAACCTCAACCATCTACGATTAGCCGATCAGATAATTGCATGAATAAAGAAATAGAAAGAAGAATAACTAATATTTGGAAAAGGTTTTGGTCTCTTAGAGAAGTAATGAAGAATAAAGAAATGCCAATGAAAGGAAAAAAGAAAGTATATGAAATGTGCATTATGCCATGCTTATTATATGGATGCCAGACATGGGCGCTAACAGAATTACAAGAAAATAAATTAAAAGTTTGCCAAAATGGAATGGAGAGGAGTATTTTAGGTATAAAAAGAATTGATAAAGTAAAATTAGAAGAAATAAAAACGAAAACAAAATTCAAAAATGCACACACTGCATACAGACAGCTTAAATGGCGTTGGACGGGACATATGTTGCGAGACAGTATAGAAAAAGTTAATAACAAAATGGTACCCAAGAGATCGCAAAAGAAATAGAGGCAGACAAAGCAAAAGATGGGAAGATGACTTCAAGAAAGTGGCTGGTCCGATATGGACCCGTTTAGCGAGAGACAGGAATACGTGGAAATCTTTAGAGAAGGCCTTTGTCGATAGACAAGCTGTCCTACACAAACATCAGGTTGCCGATAGTTCAAATAATAGAATAGATTAAATCAATTAAGTGTTTAGTAAGTAGGCATGTATATACTAATTGTAAGGAAAAGCAGCAATAAAAGCTATTTTTTTTATTCTATTAAGAATAAGTATAAGTTTTATCAATATTACTTGCCCACATAACCAATTCCCAATCTTAGGCATATGATCCTTAAACACCAGTGCAGCAGTCACATATGTATCAGCCAACAGTTGTCGGTCACCAGTTACTTCTGCCAAGTTAACAGCTTGCAAGGCCAATAACACTTTCCCACTTTGGCCACTGTGGTTTGATAATATTTCCAACTGGGCCAATTGGTGGGACACACTCGATACTTCGCCTGCCCAGTGTTTTGTAGCTCTCCGCACAGGGCTGTAAATTTGCCAGTAATTAGTTTCATATTTCTATCAGATGAACCACCATAATATATTTATAACAATACTAGCCGTTTCCGCCCGCTTCGCTGGGCGAATTTTAAAAGGAAGAAACGTCGGAAGTCATTTTTGGAATCGGTATCCTTCCGCCGCGACTCGCTCTCGCCTCCACACAACATAAGCACATCTCACCTATAACTATGTATGTAGTTACAAACCTATCTTGGATGACACCGACTCCAAAAATGACAATAGTCGTAACTAGAATTAGATTAATTAATTAGAAAATACGTTTATCTATTGTTTTGAAATAGTGTTTTTGAAGTCGGATGTTTTTTGTTAAAAAAAAAATTATGTTATGATTTTTAGTGAATTTGAAGTACACTAACTAACCATTTTGGGCTAAATATGTGTAGATATACAAAAATTTTCAATGCAACAATGAACGTAAGCGCTTCGCAATTTGATTACAGACAATAAGAAATTCTGCCACAGATCGCACCCTTACTGTAAGTCGTTAAGGAGTCCCATTGGTCATCATATTCGACTACGACAATTACTAGGCCATAACTATATTATGGTAGATGACTTAAATATCCGGATTCAAGAAGATTCAAATAAGATTCGGCCGAATATCGTTAATTTGCTCCTAAGAATTGAAGAGTTCCGTTACTTTGACATGGATTCCGTAATCAGAACCTAACCAAACTCTCACTAAACTATCTTTGAAGTATATATCTATCTTTGAATAGATATATCCTTTTCAATAATGAAAGAATCATCGAAATCGGTTGGCGCGATATTGAGTTATCATAAAAAAGATTCGGCCGAGTATCGTTAATTTGCTCCTAAGAATTGAAGAGTTCCGTTACTTTGTCATGGATTTCGTAATCAGAACCTAACCATACTCTCACCAAACTATCTTTGAAGTGTATATCTATCTTTGAATAGATACCTTAGATGAATACCTTTTCAATATAGAAAGAATCATCGAAATCGGTTGGCGCGATATTGAGTTACTCGTAATTTATCATCCACTTGGCTACACGTATGTATAGCAAATTTAAGACTTTTATGGTTTTCTCATGGATGCCACTGTCAGATATGGACCAAATTACAATGGTACCACACGGGAAGCACCAGCTTTCAAATAAAAAAAGAATCGTCAAATTCGGTTCACCCAGTCGAAAGTTTTGAGGTAACAAACATAAAAAAAAACACACCGACGAATTGAGAACCTCCTCATTTTTTGAAGTCGGTAAAAAACACCATAATTATATACTAATTTTTTCATGTACGCTGTTCCGATTAATACTAAATCACTAATTACTCGGTGGTAGACTACAAGCCATCTGGAAGGGAAATGTTTAACGCGGCTATGTCACGTATAGAACTTTCTTATTTAGAATTCTATGGTCACAACCGTAGCAATTTCAAATCCGTAACTTTTGCCTACAATTAATTAGTACCTCTACAGTAATTTTACGAGTGAGGTAATAGTCTAATAGTAATGGCTATACATGTTGCTCGATTACTAATATGATCTGAAACCCACCTATCATTGAACAGGTCCCCAGCTCGTCGCGCCAGAAAGCCGCCCAGGGGTAGCCGTTGCATCACCTGCCTCAGTGCAGCAGCAGCTAACGCAGTATACTTCACATGTCCTCGTTCACCAGATTGTATACTCTTCCCACATACCGCTAGAGACCGGTGTAGTTCTAGTCTGGCGTTTGTCAGATCGCCCTGAGATAATAACGACTAATTTAAAATGAGGAACAGACAATTAGTAATTAATGAAAATTTGCTGCCTGGCAATTCGCTAGGCGTGTGTAAATTCGCAGCGCAACTAAATTGTAAAAAAAACTGCCCTCGCTTTTATGAAACGCGCATGCGAATTGAACAATCGACAAAGTTTAATCGTGACCCTTTGTCAATTTCCTACAGTCATAATAAACGAGGAAATAGGAAAGGAAAGGAGGAATAGGAAGGAAAACAGTCTTTATTACTACACCATTTGATGGTTGTTACTATTAAGGATCAAATTCTGGTCAGTAAGAACATATTATATCGTTGTTACTATTAAGGATCAAATTCGCTTGAACGAAACGCGCATGCGAATTGAACTATCGACAAAATTGAATCGTGACCACCTTTGTCAGTAATAATAAACCAGTAGGTCTAAATTCGCTTGAACATATATTCCCTAAGAAACTGTTATCATTTTATTAAACACAGACAGTCCACCAATTCTCATACAATGTTTTTGGAGCAACTATATAAATTTTATGATTTAAAAAAATATCAGCAAGTGAATCGTGAATCAATTTTTATCGATGGTACATTACTTCTGGACAATGGACTCGGTAGTTACTGGTCTATTGATTGTATTTGGATTAATCAAAAAATTTAGTAAAGCATTCAATTACAAGGCTCTCGAGAATTGTGAGAAAGGTTGAATGGAAAGTTTTACTTTCAGATGTCACTCATTAAAACAAATGAAATTGTAAACAAAGTAATATACCTAGTGTTTCTAATAAAATATTGCATAAAGCAAGGTAATATGATAGGTTCTAGTATATTTTACATTACTATTCCTATATTAACATCTACGAATAGGAGTGCTAAGTAAATTAAGTGTAAACGAATTGGCAAACAAGTTAATATTTTTATGCAAATAGGCTTAGATCATTTACGGCCGTTCCCAATATTCAGTCTATATCTTAATTGATATAAAAATCGTAACAATCGTTGACTTTTGTGTTCCAATAAACTTATCGACGGCAACTCACCTTATCCGTACACGCTGTCTGTCAATGGGACGACGTATAGCTTACCAGCGATAGAAGTATGTATGGAAATTGCAATTCACGCGTCCCAATATGAGGCGATAGGAATGACTTATCGGGTATATTGGGACAGCTTCAGATTATTGACAGCTTATTACTGACAGTTGAAGGTAATAATTTATCTCTATCTGTTGATAGTATATTGGGAACGGCCGTTATACGTCTAGATAGGCTGACAGCTGAGAAAACGTCGAAAGTAGTCGTTACAAACCTTTTTCAAATAGTTATCAGCCTGTCGCTTGTGTTTATAAAAGAGGCCAGCTTCATTGGACTGTGGTCGAGGCACAGAATCCCCGTACACAAGAAGTTTCACCAGGCAACCTCCTAACAATATGAAGTTGACAATATATATCAAGAACATGTTAAATAACATGATAGCGCTGTTGGAGTAGCTTGAACCTGAAACAAGCGGCAAAGAGTTATTCATATTCAAATATTTTTATTCAAAATAGGATGTGATATCACTTATTGATTGAAAAAAACCTCCAACCATTCGAAAAGTACGTCTAAAACCGTATGAAACTCAGCGGGCTTCTTTTTTCTTCAAAAAAATATGGTTACATTGCAATACCATACAATAATAGTAGATTTTACAACGAGTGCACAAAACGAACCATTTTTATCCGAGACTTTTAGCAGGCTGATAGTAAAGTCGAGGGTAAAATGGTTTTGTGGACGAGTAATAACCTCTACCTTTTCATTTCGTATGCGAGGAAATAAAACAATAGTATAACATAACATTTTTTTAATTTATATTCAAAGTAAAATAAGTACAGTTTTGAATACTGAAGGAAATTGTTTTTCCCGGCATATTAACGGTATTTTTCAGAATTTGTCAAGATGACATATTGTGAGAAGATGGCTCTGACGACAACAAGGAATCTCTAGATGTAGAAGGGACTGGTTCGCTTGTGTGCTTAACATTGTCCTTCATTTGTAATGTTGCTTTCAGCATGGAATATATACTCCACAGTGTAGGTGGCTGAAGTTTTTTGGATAATTCATAATAACTCAAAAGAACACTTTCTGAGAACGTAGTTACTAGTTTTTCTTTTCTCCAATTTACAAAATTATCGTAAAGTTTGAGATATTTTTCCCGAGACATTGGCGGTAATATCTGTCGCACAACTCTTTGTGCATTAATTTCCATAAGCTAATTAGGAGAGAGTGCAAAATCCTCTTCACTGCAAATTAATATTGTGCTTGAGCTCCAGACCTATACAGCCTACTATTAAATTAATTTTGTAATATATTATATATTTTTTTAATAAATTAAATAACGTACCGTATTTTAATTAAAATTTTAATATATTTTATGTCTTAAAAAACAAATGAGGCAAGCCTATATCGTGCACAAATAAGCAATTTCAGAGCATGAGAAGTGAAAAGCTTATTATTTCACTGCCTGAGAGCGGTCTCTCCATTTCCAATGTGTTATCATTAAGAAAGTCATTTACGTTATAGTAGTAACCTTTAGCACACAAACGTTTTTTAACAATTCTTTTGAATTTCGTCATACTTTTGTTTTGTACATTATCTGGGATCTTGTTGTAAAAACATACATCACCCCATAAAAGACTTACTAACTCGACTTAGCCAAGTAGTAGGCATTAAAAGTTTGTCTGTTCCTCCTGGTGTTAATATTATGGTTATGAAAGTTTCTAGCAAATTCACTTATATGCCTATGAATATACATTACATTATCTAGAATATATTGAGAAGTAACAACATGTTAATTTCTTTAAATTTTGCTCTCAATGATTCTTTAGGACCTAGGTTATAAAAAGCGCGAATAGCCCTCTTCTGCAGCACAAATATTGTATTAATATAGGCAGTGGTGCCCCATAGCAATATACCATAGGACATAATACTATGGAAATAACTAAATAATACTAGTCGCGCCGTATCTATGTCAGTAAATTGTCTAATCTTCTTCACCGCGTAAGCTGCAGAACTAAGTCTGTTCGCCAATCCTTCAATATGGGGACTCCATAGTAATAAACCTAGTAGTTGTACGGCTCCGTACCCGAAGGATAACCAACGGAACCCTATTATATACTCAGTTAAACACTAATTGTTAGTGTTGGATGAGGGAAGCGTAGGAGCGATCGTCATCTTTCGGGATCTTTTGTCCAGCAGTGGACGTCTTCCGGATGAAATGATGACATTGTTGGTCATTAATTGTTTTTTTTTTATATAAATATTTAATGTACTCACATACATTTTATCTATACCCAGTTATAATAAAAATATAAGCAAACTTACCCAAATCACTGTCGGACAATATTCTTCTCTGATCAATTCTTGAATTATAATCAGGTGTGTGAGTGTTCATCATAAAACTGCTCACAAATGAGCTGAATGGATTGAATGCTATCAGACCAACCATGAATGCACATAACGCCAAACGAGAATGATCTCCCATGCCCATAACTATTTTTGAATACTTGATGTCATCCTAAAAAAAATATTATATAATAAAATTTCACTTGTAAATCATAATATTATGGCGTATGCTTGACATTACATATCTGTACAAAATAAGCAATAAAAAAGATTCTGTAGACATATTAAGTTGTATAACATTTCAACAATACTTGTAGTCTTAATATTGAGGGTATTTGTAAGTTATTTAGTTTGTAATGTTGTTCATAAAATTTCTTAGCACCTAAATGTTTATGCCTTTGTTTTGTTTTGTTTTTCTTCTGTATAATGAATATTTGTATGTAGTTTTAAGTTGTTTCATTTTTCTTTAAAAATAAGTAATTTAATTTAAGTAGTTAATTAAGTATTAAACTTTAAATTTAAATAATATTATATGTCTTCCGACGACCTTATTATACACAGTAAAACTCAAATGAGTTTATGTATGTACAATAATTGTGTTACCTATAATATGTTATTTGTTAATAAGAAATAAATAAATAAAAATAAAATAAAGTACCTCAACGTAATACTCGAAATAAAACATTTATTTCTATTTACCATTTACGAGAACTAATATTGGACGGAATACACCTTGCTATAGGATTCTTTCCACATACAACTAAATAATTTTAAATAATGCTGATTTAGATCTCTTTAACGATAATTTAGCGGATCTCAAACGAAAATTACTTGCAATTGCTTAATATTGTCATAAGATTTTCTTGTATATATATTCATAAATTGTTAATTTCAATCATCGTTTGTAAGAAGTTCAATTTAATTTACTAGTATTTTGTTTTACTTTTTAAGTCTTGTTTTTACCTATTCTAAATATCTATTATGAAATACTGTGAATACCTTTAAGTAATAGATATGCCACACTATATAGAATCTTAATACTGTGTAAAAATGTCATAAATATCTATTGTTGGTGTTCCAATAAATAAATTTATATTATTATATGCTAACTCATACGATTCAATGACAGTCACAGCCAGGCACTTGGGTATCACTGTCACACATCTGCAAGACATGTCTTTAGCTTTTTTTATGACAATAAGGGACGAGACGAGCAAAATATTCAGCTGACGTTAATCGATACGCCCTGCCCATAACAATAGAGTGCCTTAGGTACACCATACTTAGAATTATTTAAAAATCCAAAAATTCTGAGGGGCACTACAATTGCGCTCGACACCTTGAGACATAAGGTTTTAAGTCTCATTTGCCCAGTAATTTCACTAGCTACGGCGCCGTTCAGACCGAAACACAATAATGCTTCCACATTTCTGCTTCACGGCGGGAAAAGGCGCCGTTGTGGTACCCATAATCTATCCGCTTATCGCCGGTATCCTGTGCAAAGGATCCTCCCACTCGTAATAGTAACACTTGTGTAGAAGCTGTGGTGAAGGTTCTTGTCTTAAACATGGTTAAGGGAAGCAATGGCTCGACTATTCGTCATACTCGTGAACTGACGGTACTTGTTGTACTCGATGATCCTGATATAGAGATCTCTTCCGAACTTTGTTGTTAAATAATTTTATACAGCAACTAATTGCTGTGGCTGGATTGGATAGAATCCAATAATTTATTGAGGCGTCCAAAGCAAACTTGACAGCGGACTGTCCTTGACGAAGAGAAAGCCTTCAGAAAGACCTGGACTAAAATCAAGAGAGGTGCTCAGGACTGATAAGGCATAAAAGGCATTTATTTTCTCAAAATTGATTCCTTTAGAATTCTTTTTGATGTCATATCTTATACTACTAGATACTACTACCGCTTCGGAAACAAATGGCGCTCTGAGAGAGAAGAAGCGGCGCAAGAAACTCTCCCAGCATTCTTTTTTTTGCGCTCTTTTCAATAAAAATATACAATATTGTACAGTCATTTCTATCGCTATAAAATAATCACAATCCAGTCCCAGGCTGTCCGATCATTTAGATATTCAGCAGTGGAGTAATAGGATTTACGACAGAGCCATTTTTTTATAAAACATTTAAATTTATTTATAGATAAAGATAAGGATGGAATACACTGTGGACAGACAAAAAAAAGGCAGCTTACAATGTTTGTTACTTCTGTGTCGATGCGCCAGAATATTTGTCACACAATTTTATGCTTGATGCCCTGGTTGACAAAGACCCTACTGGGTCCATCTTTAGATATGACTTACGCACACGCTGCATTGAGGCAGCCCGCCAAGGAGTCTGTGAGCAGTAGGAAGTTACTGAACTTTTGGTCAGAGATGCATTAACTGGATGAAGCTAACAGCCAATGTTTCATGTAACATTAAGCATTATAGAAGGTAACAAAGTCATAGGTTTCATTTTTATCTTAAAATTGTTTCCATTACAATTATTTTGGTGTTATTTAATCACTACCACAACCAAATTTCACCCTGAGAGAAGAATTGGCGAAAGAAACTCTATTCTTTGGATATATCTTTTAAAAGCATTTGTATAGCTTAGTATCAAATTATTATACTCATACATTTTTCTAAAAGATGGGCAATGTTCCAGTGAATTCTCTGTTGATGCAGGTATATGACATCAAAAAGAATTCTAAGGGAACCAATTTTGAGAAAATAAATCTAGATGACCCGTGCACTTGTTTGTCCTCCTCGTCAAATCTTGTCTCATATAAAACACAAAGTTAAATATTACCCTTGATTCAGGAGATGAGGGAGAATCACTGTCAAGTCCGTTAGAAGAATGATACGGTGAGGAGACATCACTATGGGGTGGTGTGTATGCACCCTCCAATGGAACGTCTTTGATACCAGACTTCTGACAGGCGAGCTTGAGGGCCATGTTCTCTTGCTTTAATCTTGAATTTTGGTTTTGTAAATACTTAATATAGTCTATGGTTTTTCTTAGGATAGCTGATTTATTTAACTGTAACAGAAAAACAATTACATTTTTAAATCTATATTTACTTGCACAATGTTCCGTTTAAGTAATTGTAAAACATGTCTAGGGTTTTTTTTTATTTGTGAAATATCCTTAAATAAAGCTTAGGTAATTTATATGTCTAGATAGATTATGAAAGCGGTGAAAATGTCGGAAAAATAGACTTTGGAACTAACCTATATTTTGAGCAATTCACACACACTAACACAAAGTGTCATACAAATCGCGAGTGTAAGACATAGCTTGTCACACACACTTAACTAATATGCCTGGCCTGTTTATACTAACTTTTTTCTAACAGCAACAGACTCTATCGAGACATATAAATTATCTCAGAAGAAGAAGCTTCAAATAACCATTCACTTCAATTTTATTTACCTTAGCCTCTTCTCCAACTAGCATATTTTTTAATTCTATGATTCTATCATTGATACTAGTTCTATAACGCCTTTCTATGGCGTTATGTGCACTCCTCTTAACTTCTTTTACAACAGGTGGACCTGTACCGGGTACCTGGCTTAGTGCTATCTTATCACCATCAAGTACAACAGGAATGCCCGTTGTTAAAACAGTTGGGCCGTTGCTGCTCGTAAAAAATGTGTGTATAGGCATACTATCTGTGGCTGGTTTTGTATTTGTTAATACAGTTTTTGTTGAACCTGAAACATTTTTATTTTAGTAAATCTTAAGTATTGAATTAAAATTAAAATCCACAAATCAAAAAACTGCTTACGCAATATGTATTATTGTTTTATTTTTTGATCAAAAACTATGTATTGTACTCCGATTTTAGCAGCTTTCCTCTCATCACTACATAGTATAAAACAAAGTCGCTTTCTCTGTCCCTATATCCCTATGTATGCTTAAATCTTTAAAACTGCGCAACGGATTTTGATGCGGTTTTTTTAAATAGATAGAGTGATTGAAAATGAAGGTTTATATGTATGGTAACATCCATTGAATAGTGGAGAAATACTGTTATTTTTGAGGTTTCTAATGTGATGTCGTAAATAATTAAATTTTTTCCGCTTACATTGCAAACGCAGGCTGAACCCTACGAGATTTATCAAAATAATGTACCAAGTATTGTACACATTGAAACGGTCTACAAAAAACTCCGCTATGGTATATGTCTATCTTATATGGATATCCCACAAAAACATTTTTTTGTCATTTACTTTATACGACAAATAATGGCTAATTTTCCAAGCGATTTTAACCAATACATTAATCCTTATGTAATTAAATACCTTAAATACATTGTTGATTTAATATAGATCTATGTGGCCCTTTACAGCGTATGATTTAAATGAATATTTTCGAAGATATTACAGATTTAAAAATTGCGGGACGTAGCGTTTGCGGCGGTTCCGGCCGGCCGGGCGGCGGGAGCGTGCCTATAAATAGCGCGTCGGAGGCCACGGTTCTCCCAATAGAAAGCCACATTTTTATAAGTGTCAATATTACGCCGAAATATGAAAATACTTTTTCGTGATAGTCCGATTTAAAAAATAAGTCTGAAAACGAGCGAAAAGTGAGAAAACACGGTCGAGCACTACAAATACTTTATATGGCAAAACAACGTTTGCCAGGTCAGCTAGTTTTTTAAATAAAATACAATTTAATAAGTAACTTATAATAATTATAATCAGATTGAGCAACTAGTAGAAATCCTGTTGACACAGTTTGCCTAGAGACATTAGACAAGGAGGAAATAGGAGCACTACTTAAATATTCATGGAAATTAAAGATTTATGTTTTTTTATATATAAGAGAGGGCAAACGGGCAAGAGGCTTACATGAACCAGTTTCCGCCAAACCAGTGGTCAAGAAATGTGTTGCCAGCCTTAAAAGATGAGAGTATGCTCTATGCTTGATGGTTCCTGAGTTATACAGACCGGTTCTAGAAAATTACAGCCGGTAATTGATACCACAAATTGGCTGTGCGAGCTAACAAGCTACTTGCAAAACAAGTGTTTGTGGAATGCTCGGCAGACATTGGCTTAAAGTGAAGTATTGTTTCACACTATACATTAGTTATTATCATTACACCAAGCTTTTTGGGGCCAATTTGACCTTCCCCTTCAACTGATAATAATAGTGAAAGAGTGACTTGATATATTGACACAGTATAAGTATGAGTAATACTAGCTGTATAAACAAAACACATATGAATCCTGCAAACCGAAGTTCCAACAGCTGAAACATTTTCCACTTGACTATTGAACTTGTAAAAACAGTCATTGTAAGTGAAACTGACACACAGATGGGTTCCTTACCATGCACAAGATGTAATGTTGAGACAACTTTTATACAAGAAACACATTTTTGCATGGTATGTATTTTGTAATTCACTGTCTATTTCTTATAGAAGGCAAAACTAATATATAGAGATCACTTAATAATATGTCATGCTTTAGCCCATACTCTATTGCACACTGCTAGCACACTTTTCATTTCCGCTATAGCAACAATATATTTAAATCATCAGCTATTTCAGTTAATGAGATACCAGCCTGCTGATAGATAGACAGAAGATAGAGTAGTCTTAGTATAATACATATATAGCAACTAGCTGACCCAGCAAACATTGTATTGCCGATATTAAAATTGCGATACAAAAGTCACTGTTGATTGTAGATGGGTGAAAATTTGAAATTGTATGTATTTTTTAATGCTGACTCATAATCAGATTAAAAAAAAAATGTCAAAAATAAAAAATATAAAAATTCGTGTGGATCACCCTTAACATTTAGGGGGATGAAAAATAGATGTTGTCCGGTTCTCAGACCTACCCAATATGCACTCAAAATTTCATGAGAATCGGTCAAGCCATTTCGGAGGAGTTCAAAGTTTAACACCATGACACAAGAATTTCATATATATATATATTTTATATATTAGATAGATTTTCTGTGTTATCCTTTGTTTGTTATACTATAGTTAACCTAACAAGGTGAAATCCGAATTATAAGTATAAAATATAATTAATTTCCTAATATTTATTCCTTTGGAATTATTCTTGAAGTCAATCTTTCAAATCTCAAATCAAGCAAATCTTTATCACAGTTTAGTAATCAACAAGAAAATGGGAGAAACAAAAATGTCCTAGTATTCTTTTTTTCAGCCGGCAGCTGTGGATGCATTGTAAAATTAATAATTAATTTATTTTACTCAACATTCACACAAAATGTATCATAATTGTGTAAAAAAATTCAAATTTTTTCAATAATGTTACATATTTGGATAATCTTGTCTGTGATGTTGAAGTAAAATTAGTATACTAAACCTGTAACTATTGTTTTAATTAATAAAGAACAACTTTACCTTGTATTGTTGGGGCACTGGAATACATCAATGTTTGATTTGACTGTAATATCACTGGAGAAAAGTGTGACTCTGCATTGTTAATGATTACAGGTGTCATATTTTTAGTATTGTTTGGAACTAACAATGGCTGTGCTGTCCGTGGTTTTGCATTTTGGTTAAGCTGTTGTGCTCCCTCTATTTGGACGAGAGATACTCTCCCGTCCTGGAAATGTTGTAAACCATGGCTCAAATTTAAATAAACAGGGCTTTGAACAACTTGCTGGACAAACATTGGACTTTGTGTATGCGTTTTTGTCACACATTGTGGTTCAGATACTGGAGTTTTATTAGTGTTAGGCAAATTATATGATTCCTCCCTCCCATACACTCCTAGGATAGGACTACTTTTTGGTTGTGATGTTTGCACTTGAACTTTAGTATTCTGCGAATATTGAGACACTAAGGGATTTCCTGAATTCGAATTACTATAGTATGGCGAAGACTGTGGTGAGGTTTTAAGCTCTCCTTTACATGTCTTATCAATATCTATAATATCATTATCAATCAAAGCCAGTTCCTCTTCGAGTTTCACCATAAAGTCTCCATCACATCCACTAAGAAAATCTAAAAATAATAACAAAACACTCAGTAAATACACAATATGAAATGTAAATATTTCTTGTGAAATGTATAATACTTACCTTCTATTTCATTTATATCATTAACATTAAATACGTCATTACTAAGTAATGGTTCGTCAGTATCCATTTTGATAATAAAATTATTTATTTTTCATATTTTTCCACTAGTAAGTTTACACACTCACACTGTTTACTTCCATACTTTGACATTCGAATTCTGACTTATGAGCCAATAGCAAGGCGCCGTTGTAGTGGTGCGATATTGCGTCATTCTAATTTCAAATCAAAATTCAAATGTCAATGCAAAATGCGAATGCCGAGCCATCTTCATGCAATTTGTAGGTACATTTTTTACATTTGACATTGATAGAACTTTTTTTCGTACCTTTATTTTATGCCCGGGGGCAAGCCTTTTTAACCTAGCACTCACGAAATAAAATAAAGTGTTACTAGTAAACACTATTGAAATAAGAACTCTGAACTGTGATAATTTATCTAGTGATATATGTTTTATTACGTCTATTGACACTTTTTATGCTAAAATTATAAATGTACTTTACACTGCATCCATTTTAACTAGTGGTACTCGCTGTGGTCGTCAGAAAAACAAAAAAGTAGTGGGCTGGAACTACCACGTTCAACAAAGTCATGCAAAAGTGCGCCAAGACTTCACATGTTGGCTTAATAACGGTAAGCATAGAACCGGTTTTATAATTGAAAGAATGTGCAATAGCCGTAAAATTTTTAAGAAAATGTTAAGGTGGTGTCAGGATAACGAAGAATCTATTAAAATGAATATTTTAGCCGAAAGCAGAAAGAATAAAAATTTTGTAAAATTTTGGAAAGATACTAAAGTTTTAAATGGTAAATCTAGTGCGCCAATTACAGTTGAAAATTTGGAAAATCGGAAGGATATTGCAGACCTGTTCTCTAAGCATTTCAAGGTTGAGCCATCAGCTCCCACCCACACTGCTTTGTCTGTGACTGAGGCAGCCACCGACGGAGCTGTTCATATACCTCCTACTTTTTCACCTGACGACGTCGCGACTGTAGTGCGTTAAATGAAGCGAGGAAAGTCACCTAGCTTCGACCACCTCAGTATCGAACATATACAGTGTGCGGGTGTTGAAATATTTAGAGTTCTTTCCGAACTCTTTAATGCATGCCTAAAATATGGATACCTGCCATGCAACCTTATGAGAACAGTGGTGGTTCCAGTCCCTAAAAATAAAACTGGTGATTTATCTAAATTAAATAATTATCGCCCTATTTCACTTGGAACTATTATTGGTAAGATACTCGAGAGACTGCTACAACCCGCACTGGTAAGGGAGATCGAGATAGATGATGCTCAATTTGGTTTTCGTATTGGTCTCGGGACAGATTCCGCAATATTTTGCTTGAAGCATACCGTTAATTATTACGTTGCTCGAGAAACCTCTGTATATGCATGTTTCCTAGATCTTAGCCGCGCTTTCGATCTTGTAAACTATGATTTACTTTGGTCGAAACTTGCTAAAACGGATGTTGATGGCAGTATTGTGGATCTGTTGCGGTACTGGTACGAGAACCAAATTAACAATGTTAGATGGGCCGACACGCCCTCTAGTGATTATAGGCTAGCTTGCGGTGTGCGGCAGGGGGGGTTGACCTCTCCCGACCTTTTCAATTTGTATATAAATGACCTGATCTCTGAACTGAGGAGGACCGGAGTCGGATGTCATATCGGGGATTTGTGTGTAAATAACCTGAATTACGCTGACGATATGGTCCTCCTCAGTCCATCGATCAGGGGTCTCCGAAAACTTCTTGGTGTATGTGTTAAATATGCTGAATCACATGGTCTTAAATACAACATCAAGAAGACAGAAATGGTGATATTTAAATGGAAAAGAGGCCCGGAGAGGGTACCCGAAGTTTGTTTAGATGGCACGCCAGTGCGAGTTGTAGGGTCCTTTAAATACCTGGGGCACATACTTACCGATGATTTGAAGGACGACCAGGACATAGAGCGGGAAAGGCGAGCCCTGTCGGTACGGTGCAACATGCTCGCGCGGAGGTTCGCCAAATGGATCAGGTTAAACTTACTTTGTTTACAACTTTTTGTCAAAATTTTTACACCTGTCAACTTTGGTCATAAAAAAAGAAAAATCATATAGCTCACTCAGAATACAGTTCAATAACGCTTTTCGAATATTAATGAAAAAACCTCCCTACTGTAGCGCATCGGGCATGTTCGCCGAGGCAGGAGTTGCCGATTTTTATGCGATAATGCGTCTCCGCATCGAGTCGTTCTGGAGTCGTCTGCGCGGCGCTCAGAATCGTATCCTTCGAACCATCGGTGATTGCCCGGATAATCATTTCTTCAGGCTTTGGTTGTCCATGTACCACAGCGAGAACCAAAAATGACCATGTGTATTTTTATTATTTTTAATTGTACACTTTTTTTTTATATTTTATATCCTATGTTTTAAACTTCACTTATATTTATATCTTATTTGTAATTTTTTTTTTGTAATATGGACTTGCTCTGAAATAAATGATTTATTATTATTATTATTATAAGTCTGTGTGCGTGCATTTGCTTGTCATGTCAATCAAAAGACCATCCAATTTAACATCCAAACCTATAACTATCTAAGGCTTTCTTACGCGTATGTAATGGCATAGTATATATTTTTAGGACGCCTTTCATTTTATTATATAAGTAGACTAGACTGGCACCTGAACTGGCGCTAAGCAAAAGTAGTGCCTACAGCAATGGTGAGAGATACTGTATCATTTCTTCTACTGCTCACGTTCGCAATATGATCTAGCGGGTGTGATTTGATTGTATGACTCGTGCTGTCTTTTGTGCCTATCAGAAACTAGTACTCAAGTGGGTAGCAGTCACAATTTTATCACCGCGTTCGGCCTTCGTTGGAAGAAGTCTTGTTTTTTTTTTTCAAATATTAAGATTCCGTGGATCCCACTGGTAGTGTGTTGTTTTGAGGAGGCTCCTTTGCACAGGATGCCGGCTAGATTATGGGTACCACAACGGCGCCTATTTCTGCCGTGAAGCAGTAATGTGTTAACATTATTGTGTTTCGGTTTGAAGGGCGCCGTAGCTAGTGAAATTACTGGGCAAATGAAACTTAACGTCTTACATCTCAAGGTGACGAGCACAATTGTAGTGCCGCTCAGAATTGTTAGGGTTTTCAAGAATCCCGGGTGGCACTGCATTGTAATGGACAGGGCGTATCAATTACCATCAGCTGAATGTCCTGCTCGTCTCGTCCCCTATTTTCATAAAAAAAAACACAAATTATTACTACTGTTTTATTACACCATAGTAATCAGTAATACGTACTACTTAAACTCTAATAAATAAATTTTTGCATTTTTCTTTATGGCTGCTACATGTTGCTGTGATACAAAAAAAAATCGATGTCGTGGATGAATTCGACACAAAATATTTTTGAACAACAGGTATCAGTAGTCTAAAACGCGAAGAGATGTGATTCACTACATCTTCTACCGCACTGCGAAGATATCACGGGGAGTGCTCAGAGAAGGTGCTTGGGTTGATATCAGCAGTCGAATTCCACCACAGACATTACGTCAAAATTCCATCTGCATCATTTTGACGTCCGACAGCAAAACACGTGGTTGTGCCGCGTTTTTTGCTGTTCCATCACATGAGACTTTTGTCCGTTTGCCCTCTCTTATAAAAAAATAATTCCTATTCGAATTTTTGTGATACTTTTTTTATTGTTATAAGTTGGACGAAGTGTAAGGTACTGGTTCAATATCAAGATTCTCGTATTTCTCGAACTGTTGTAAGTCAGGTCAGACAGTATAATTTCCATCTTTAATCTTCTTGTCATCCAGTATTGATGGAATAGACAAATATTTTTTTTTCGGTTTTACTGCGTTAACTACTGAACCCATGCGAATACCTATTACTTATGCCATAAGATACAGTGTGTTTCGGAAAAGGTATTTTAATATAATTAGTTGGTAATTACTGACCCGGAACCATTATTTTTCACTTAGAAATACATATTATAAATTCGCAATTATTCAGTCAACCATCTAGATTCTAGATGAACGGGCGTGAGGTACTAAATACAGGGGCGTGCATTGGTTTTCTAGCAAGGTAGGCACTGTAGATCTTACTTGTTGTAGTTAAGCCTGAAGATTGCTTACTGTAGGTATTTAGGAAAATTTATAACTTGGGGTTCAATAGAAGTTTGGTTATAAAATAACGGACCAAATTAAACTAAATTAATTTTAACACTTTATTTATTTAGGTTTATAACGAGGTAGGCACTGACAAATTGCCTATATGATAGATAGATGCACGCCTCTGACTTAATATATATAGTAAAACAACGTTTGCTGGGTCAGCACTTGCTTATCAAATATGCATTAACATGGCACTGTTAATATGTTTGCCTCCAAGACTATAAATTACTCGAACGGTCCTTTTCGGCAATCGGCCTCATGCGACGTGTCCTCATAGTTGTTAGTAGAAACATAAATTACCTAGTTTTTTCTCCGATTTTATGAGGACCGTGTTTCACACTTTTCCTAAAACTAATATAGATTGCTTAAAATATTTCAAGCAAAATAAGTCCCTAAATACATTGCTATGTTTAATTTTTCAGGCGTTAATTTTTTTTTTTTTGGTTATTGCCTACAACTACAACTGTTTTTTTCTGTTAAGAATCAAATAATTTAAATAAAGCATTATGTTAAATTATTATTAAATACAGAAGTATTTTAAAAATAAATATTGAATAGGAGATAATTCATTGTAAGTGTATATCCAAATGATATTGTATTTACGTACTGGGCTTACTTTACTGTACTTACGTAGCTTACTGGGATCTTTTGAAAAAAAAACATATTAAAATTCCACCTCCACCATTTGCTTAATGCTTAGCATAATACTTATTTTCGGTGATGACAGAGCTACTCGAAACATCGGTGATCCAGCCGGTATCTACTTCGTTAGTGGTATATAATTGTTTGGCATCGCGTAGAGACGTCGCTTCTTTGTGTGTCTACTACCACATTTACCACGGGGAGTATTTGAAGAGCTGTTTGACCTGTATCCTGCTGCCAAATTCAGTAAATCATCTGCCACATACATCATATCTCATCCTCGCGATCTGGAAATTTGTCAATCCTCTACAGAGAGATTTTCAAGGAACCTCTTTTCCAAATCAAATTAAAATCACTTTATTCATCGAGGTCAAGGACACTTATGAATGTTAAAAGCTTTTTTTTGTTGAGCTAATGAGAAGAAGTGGCAAGAAAATCAACATTTACAGTTTCATCAGACACTGTAAATAAATAAAGGTATTATTAGATCCCGGGTTCGAATCCCAGTAGGTGCAAGCATTTATTTGATGATTGATGGATGTTTGTTTCCGAGTCATGGGTGTAAATAAGTAGGTATGCTAGCCTAGTTTGTCTCGTCTATGCCTTGTTTGGGGCAAGATAGTAGCAGTTATATACATAACTGTAAAAATATAAAATAATCTAACTGACCCAGCAAACGTTCTATTGCCGTATAAAGTGACAAAATAAAATTGAATTATGTAAAATTTTTGGGATATAAAAAATAGTTGACGATCGATTCTCAGTTCTCCAAAATATATCGTATATTAATTTTATCGTACCTACTACAATAATTATTATTTTCGATAGCCGTCTCACAACCCTATTGCCGATCTGTGGACAATACAGAATAATATGAAAATCGCGATACAAAAACAGGGGTTGATCATCTTGAATCATAATAAAATAAAAATAAAAATATTTGTCGAAAAATAAAATATTAAGGGGTGGGTCCACCTTATTACACCTTCACCTTCAAGTCACCTTACCACTTATCATTTAGGGGTATGAAAAGTCGGCCGTTGCGGAGGAGTTTGGTAACAAACACCGCGACATGAGAATTTTATATATAAGATTTAATTTTAAAAATGTGAAGCAGAGTTTGCGGTAGCAGGATTCCAAACAAACTATGGAATAAGACTTCCTCGCGGGGGGTTTCAGGACGATACGATATACGTAGCATATATGATCGAATGTGGTACGACTGAACCATCGAACGAGGTCCTGTAGCGGTCCATGTTGGACGGTATGTAGCATTGTTCTTTGCACAAAATTATTTGTCAAACTATAATATCTGGGAATAATAATTTTGTACAATGCACATTCTACCAGTGATAGGCTCCTTTGCACAGGATGCCGGCTAGATTATGGGTACCACAACGGTGCCTATTTCTGCCGTGAAGCAGTAATGTGTAAGAATTACTGTGTTTCGGTCCGAAGGGCGCCATAGCTAGTAAAATTACTGGGCAAATAAGACTTGACATCTCATGTCTCGAGGTGATGATCGCAGTTGTAGTGCCGCTCAGAATTTTTGGATATTTCAAGAATCCTGAGCGACACTGCACTGTAATGGGCAGGGCGTATCAATTACCATCATCTGAACGTCTTGCTCGTCTCGACCCTTATTTTCTCTAAAAAAACATCGAATATGATCCGCTACCGGACCGCATCCTAAAGTTCGATCAGACCCAATCGGTTCGTGTGTTTGGGCTACAAGGGTGGCAACGCTTCTGTCATTGCAAGTCCTCTGGTGTTGTGGTGACAAGAGAGTGAATATAGATGGCGGTAAGCACTTACCATCAGAAGACTCGTACTTTCCTTATCCATGATCATAACATTAGTTAACTATACATATATACTACATACATATATATATATACTATTCATAGTAATTATTAAGAAAATAATTGGCGGTTGTAGAGACTGCCGATTGAAGTCAAAATTTAGATCTTTCAGTATTCAGTTTATTTTTAAAACTTATTAACCGACTTCAAAAAAGGAGGAGGTTCTCAATTCGTCGGTTTTTTTTTCACCCGACACCGATTCCAAAAATAACAATAATGGTAACTAGAATAACATTAATTAATTAGATTGTATAAAAATACGCAATTATTTTTATACTTTTTAGTGCACATTATATCTATTGTTTTGGAATAGTGTTTTTGAAGGCGGTTGTTTTTTTGTTAAAATTTTTTTTTTTTTCAATAATTAATTAATTAAACAAAAACATTATTTCAACAATGCACTGTATATATTACATTGAAGTTTTCACTAAATCCATTCAATTTCAGTTATAAGATATACACACTTATGTAATACTTCACCTCTATAGCTACAGATATACTGCTATAAGCATTTCGGTGACACGAACCCATAAGGTTTTCCCCTACCAAAAAGTGCCCATAGTGGGTAAAGAAGTTTTCACTTCAAAAATATAATATAGAGGCGAGACAAACTCGAATGTTATTCGTGTGAGAGAATATAAATATTTGGATGAGATGTGTTATCGGCTTAAGCAAAAATAGCCTAAAATAATTTAAAAAAAAATGTACGGAACTTCTTATACCTCAGTGTGGAGTATTTGTGTGTTCTGAAGATATCTATATTATAGGTTAAGTATATTAGATATTGAATAAAATAAGTTTCTCGTTTAAACGTTTATTTTGTATTTGTAACATTATATTATTTGTAAATATAGATAAAGTTCTTACTAAGTATATATTATGTAGGTACGACATAAAAAAAAAACTTTTTAATTTAAACTACAGTCGATTGACTTGATACATAACCAACTACAAAAGTAGATACTAAATTTGATAACTAAATGTTGATTGTTCATTATAACATCAATCTTAACTTAGATAGGCACAATATTTTTACAATCACATAAGTAATAAAAGTTAACATACTGAGGTATACTATATAATTACTAGGAATCTTAATATATCATAAAACAAAACACAGTTGCACTATTAAAACATATTCATGTTGACTCACATTTTATTATTTAAAATACGAATTATTATTAAATATTACAATAATTAACGTAAGTGCTTAAATCGTGTATTATAATTTAATCAGTATAAAAGTGAATCTTCTGGAATGTCCACAATACATCTCGATATCAACAAACAAGGCACAAAGTCGTGATATATTCAGTGTATCTACACACTCAAAACGTGACCACCCCAATTAAAAATTATGCAAACACTAATAATTACATTCTCTTTGCTACACCGTATCTATGGCATTTTCAAACTAGACTAAAGTAACAAATCAGTCTTCAAATTATGAATAATTAATTATTATTGTTAATATAACTTAAACAACGATAGGTATTTTATTTTAATGTAGAGTTAACAAATATTTTAATATAACTTTAAAACGCGGCTTGAATTGAAAACATCTTCTTAGCTTATAATAACAGGAAATAAAAATAAAATATACTTGCATTACATCGCAACTGTTAAGATTTGATTTGATTACATTTTACATTAATCTACTACCCCTATTATACTCAAAGACCACAGTAATTTTTACAAGACATTTCGAGAAGCCTTATCGAGAGATATTGAACTACAAGAATTGAGCATTCTCAAGTAAGAATTTCTTAAAGTCTAATATGAATCGTAGAGCTTAACATTAGATATAATTAACATGTTAAGGATACCGTGAGGATTTCTAAAATAACAATGAACGAAGTATGTTAATATTGCAAACAATAACTTTATCTAAATTTTAACTTAGCTAAAACTTGTATTTCGTAAAACATCGCTACGTAATATTGTACGAGAGTCACAGTCGCAGGGACCAAACTATTTGGTTTCCATATTGAAACGGTGAATTCGAATTTGCAACGTGCGATGGCTGTGGACTAGAGTTAATTATTTAGCGAGCGTGAGGTAATGGCGGCATTTCAGTCTATAAACATCACAGTCGCGGAAAATAAATTGCACAATAACTCGTAGAGGCGGACCTACCAGAGGTACTTTTTTGATGTGGCCGGCACTGCCAAGGTAGCCCACATCCCTTAGCGGTTACCACTCAACGTGACCTACGTTACTAGTTAAAGCTAAACTATACTACAATATATATCAACAGAGATGTAATAAAGAAAAAACAAAAAAAGAAAATTATCAAACTTAAAATCACAAGATATAGCCATGCCAACTAACGGAAATTTTATTTCGTTGTCCGGCATTGTAGCTACCTGAAATAAATAGAATAGAAAGAGGTAGAAGATAAGTATGGCCACGGGGCCCATTGCAACCGCCCGGCCGGCGCGCCAGGTCTACGTGGCTCTCGCAACGCATCCCACCAGTACCCTACCGATAAACTGTCTTATTTCTAACTTTGTACGTCTACATCAGTCTTGTCAAGTTGAACATTCGATCAGCTTTGTGGTGCTCAATCTCTTTCACTGCTGCAATCAAGAGCAAAGTTACGAGGCGGAACGATCACGCCCGCTGGTGGGTCATGGTCGCGACGTCTTGAAACTGATAGGTCTTCAACGTGGTCTTCATCAGGAGGTGGGGTACGAGGTGAATGCGGTGACGATCTTGGTGGTGTCCTTGGAGTGAGAGCAGCATGGGCGGCCGCAGCGAGAGCCATTGCATGAAGAGCCTCTCTACCACCATCTCTCGTGGCACCTTCTAAGGCCTGCTGCAGAAACGAAGGGTCGATAAGAGGGGTAGTTGGATTACCATCATCACCTCCTGTGCCACTTAATCCGTACGGGAAAGCGGCTCCATTAGGCTCCCTCTTCACGCCACGGCTCATTGGCCGACTGGTCGTAATGCCCAGTTTCTTTACTTTGTCGTACAACGTACGGGATGGGACGCCATATTTACGAGACGCTTGTAAAGCACTCATACCGTTTCTAACGCATTCGATAGCGCTCATAATATCCGATCGTGTGTATTGCTTGTATCTTTTCCATTCGGGCTTTTGTTGAGGCGGCACATACGGGGCTAATCCACCTCTAACATCCTGTTGGAAATTAGTAGGAGGTGACGAGGGATGAAAACTGCGCTGAGTGTCTTCTTCAAATGAACGTTCTGTGTATGGCGAATGTGCATCTTCTGACCGATCTGATCGATTGTAATGAGGCGATGATGCCCTTGATGATAATCTGCGAGGACGGTAGTCGAACGGACGTTGCGGGCTGCCAGCTCTCTCAGGCTCGTGCGTGGAGTCGTTGGAATGCAGACGAGTGGATTCGTTATGATTGATAGGGTGACATACTAGCGATATAGGTTGTGACGAGTCTACAGAAGTGGTCTGGGCGAGGACGTTTCTGAGGATAGGGGTGTCGCGAGTAGCGAGCATACTTGAGAGTTTTTTACGTTTTAACGGATTCATATCGGCCGAGTCGTAAGCTGCGGACAGTAGAGGTGCGGTTGGCGGCGGCGGCCAACGAGTGATCGGTGCAGGCGGGGAGATACTAGATGGCGCTGCAGGAACGACGCGCGGGGGCGAAGCCGCTGGCGTTCTCTCCGTGCTTCCGGGCCTTCTTCGTAACTCTGTCATGTCAAACAAACCCTTAACTTCAAGCTGCTCGGCTACTTTCATAATTCTCGGAATATGCGCCTGCGTGACGTTCACTTCGCCTGTATACATATATTCCAATAGGGCGCGCATTTCAAACTCTTTTACACCGGGAAAGAGAATACTGCAGTGATCCATGGGAACGTCTGCTAGTATTGACTGGAAGTAAGGGGAGTTGGCTGCGAGCACTACTCTGTGTGCCTTAAAGGTGACTTGGTCGTCGACGACAATCGTGCAGTCCACGTACGTCTCGACCTTTATCAACGCGTCCAGGATCTCGACGAGGTTCGTCTTGTGGTGATTCCATTTCAAACAAAACGTTTGCTGACCTTCACTGCTCCCCATCTTTCGAAATTGAGCTTCTGTGAACAAAAATAAATGAATATAAGACAATATTCTTATAAGATTTTATTTACACACACTCACAGTCCGCACCTAACTGTGATCGTAATTGTTTAATTATATAATTATTATATTTTAATTCGATTAAGTATTACCTAATTATTTGTAAATTTTAATAACAATTATTATTTAATTCCCGATTAATTAATTTTTATATTTAATTCGATTATCCACTTATTATGCCATACTTTTAATTGTAATTGTTTTATTAATTGTAAATACTTGTAGCATAATATAACTCAGGAATTATGTAGAATTCTACAGGTGAAAGAAATATCATAATCGGTTCAGTAGTACCAGTGATTAGCTACTAAAAACATACACTATAAACAAACTTTACCTCTTTATAACATTAACTTTGAATATTTAAAAATATTACATTATATTTTAATAATTTGAATAATTTTAAAATATATTGGTATTTTATTATAAATTAATAAAAAATATTACTACCAAAATTTTATCTCTTATCAATGTGCAACACAAATAATAAATATCTACAAAACTCTATATTGAACATATTAAAAAATATTATATTATTTAAATTCTAACAAGCAATCGTTAATATTATAAAATAATCACATAAATTAATTCGCGAGTGGCAACACTAACACGTACCTGGCAAAACGCTATCACACGAAGAAGCGGGATACATAGCAAAGTCCGTTTCGTAACTACGTTTGAGCCAAGTCCGCGAGTGCACGCACGCACTTCGCGAGTAACAACTAACAATCCGCGCTTGTCACCAGCGATGGTTCAGTGCGAACTGGCGCTGAACAACTGTAGCGATGTAGCCAGAGCAACTACAACTAGCCACTAGCCACCAGCCAACTCGCAATTCAAGCCACACTGCACCGCCCTACCCCATTTACATACGGCTTCAGAGCCCTTCATTGCTGCCAAATTGACTTTTTACCTTTTATTCAGGTAAATCGAATGGGGGACTACTAAATGTATCCCCTTCCAATTTCAATGCTTATCGATTCCACAAATTGTCTTAATAATTTATATTCTTACACGTGATTAAAATTGATTGCAAATTAAAAATTAAATAAACTTTTAGGGTCAAACCACCGAAGAAATTAAACTATGTAAAAAATTTCAGGACGCGCGAAAGTGTGTAAAAAGTCATATAAAACACTCACCTGTTTGTTAGAATTGAATATCCGATTTCACTAGAAGCGGAGTGTCGGTTGAAACTTCATGTAAAAAATTCGTATTGGCACTGAACAAAGTTCGCAGCACACAGGGGTTGATCGCGAATGTCGTGGGACGCCCTGTGGGGGCGGCGTGCTCTCGTGAGCGACTAGCGGTGACTGTTCTCTGCGACTGTTGGTTGCATCGCCATCGCCATCGAGCCAGCGAACACTCGCGGTCCTCTTTCCCCGCGCCTCTGCGTGCGCTTTTTACGCACGCACCGCTTCGGAGTGCAATTGCGTGCGGGCGAGAGGACAGGGAGCGGGCGTACGGCGCGACGTCGAATTGCAGCGCGCTGAGGAGGGCGACCGGCTCGTGCGAGTGTGTGTGCGGGCGTGTGTGTGTGTGTCTGCGCCCGCGCATACCACTATCCTAGTGTGCTCTATAGATTAAAGCTGATTTCGGCTCATAAAAAGCTGTTGCCTCGCCCTGACTCTTTGTATGCTAAGGTTGAACTTCGCGTCGTGCCATCCGCATGTATTTTGTTTCTTTACCTTATTATCATAAGTTTCGAATTAAAATGCCCTTTCTTAACTTTATTTAGAGAGAATGGCTGATAACTTATTGTTATTTCACTAAGGTGAAAAGTTATAACAAGACGACCACATTCTTTTATTTTCTAATTAAAATTTAGAACCAATATTATTAGATATTATGTATAATGAATCTTAAAAATGCAAATTCAAATTGTACCATTGATAACATTTGTATATTTATTGTACTTCAATATTAATAACTGTTTCTATAGATTTTTTGACATAAGTATAATATCTACTATAATAAATAACATGTATATTTAATATAACGATAAGTAATAAATACCTTTCTAATTAACCTCAAAATATATATTAATGCTACACCTACATACATATCATAAGTACAGATATATATTTTGTACATGCCTAAATGTGTCAGATTATATAAATAGCAAATTTGCAATTAGTAATGTTTCATTGTTTATTTGAAAGTCGCATAAATACCAAAATCAGTCTAAATCGAGTTTATCATAGAGCGCCCCAAAAGTTTCCAATTCTACGTGAACAAACGCGAAACCGGGTCATTGACACATTACTTGTGTGGGGAACGCCAAAATAGCGCGAAATGCACTCAAAAATAGAACAGGCTGTGTGCAATATTTTTTGTTAATAGTGACATCCGGCTGACATTCAGTGTAGGTATTTAACTTGATAATTCATTATAACTCTAAAACGAAAAATACTGCCGAGATATATTAGTTGCCCTGTTGAACGGATAAATTGTCAATCTTCATTTAATAATGATGGTAGAAGACACGAGGACTCTATTAATACCATTATTAATGTTTCACATGTCAAATGTATAGAGAATCGAGGGGAATTTACAAATTCATTATAGATTTTTGATTCCACAACAATCTTTCCAAACTATAAATTTATCCATTTCTATACTGTGTAATTATATCCAAGTGCTAAATTAATAGTTTTGTAGCAAAAATACAATAAATTGTTATTGGTGTTTTTCTTATTTAACTAAATTAAATTTTTAAGCAACTTTTTTCCTAGAAATATTAAATAATATATATTATAACTTTGGGTCTTTTCTTGATTCTCATATTTTGCCCAGACCCATAGAAATAGTTTACAATTTCAAACAACATTAGTAATAAAATAAGAAATATCTAACCAAAATAATATTAGAATGTTAAAACTTTCACACGAATAAGTTGGGATCAAATCGCTAGAACACAGAGTATATTATTATAATGGCATGTAGAGCACTTGAGTATCGTTTGCATATCGATAACAAGTACCAAACCAATTCAATCAATTTCGTACTCTAACGGTTATGTGGGAACCAATCGAAGTGAATACAAATTCGAGTGCTACTGCCAACGGCGGTCCATTACAGAATATAAAACAAGCTATGAGTAGGTAAACTCTAGACCTGCATGACTTTTTTAACAATTTACTCTAATGATAAATCGATTCGAGCCCAATTCGTAAATAAAGTTAATTTTTAGTTGCACTATGTTAAGTATAAGTTCCTAGCTACATATATACAGTTTTTTTTTATGAAAATAAGGGACGAGACGAGCAGGACGTTCAGCTGATGGTAATTGATACGCCCTGCCTATTACAATGCAGTGCCACTCAGGATTCTTGAAAAACTCCAAAAATTCTAAGCGGCCCAAAACTGCACTCGTCACTTTAAGGCATAAGATGTTAAATCTCATTTGCCCAGTAATTTCACTAGCTACGGCGCCCTTCAGACTTAAACACAGTAATGCTTACACATTATTGCTTCACGGCAGAAATAGGCGCCGTTGTGGTACCCATAATCTAGCCGGCATCCTGTGCAATGGCCAATGGTGCAAAGGAGCTTTCCACTGGTGGGATTAATATCAATGCAGAGGCATTAGAAACTATTGTTTGTATATATTAAATCTATGATAATAATTAACTTACATCGTATTCTGTACCTGGGTGCACGGAAGACAACTAAGGAGATATTTGGTTTGTACACTCAACGGATTTTCCTACTCTCACATTTTCTTAGATTATAATTACACTTTGATTATTATCGAATGTTATTACATGTACCCCGTGAACGCATATAATACACTTGCTCCTAAGTATTATCAACTGTCTAATTGACACAAAGATTACGTCATTTTTATTGTCATTGTCGCCTTAATAATTTATTTATTCCTCTATATGGCTGGATCTGATAAAGATCCTTAAAACATTTGCGTTAATTTTCTTAGCCGTGAGTTCGGATTTGAAAAGTATTATATACGTTAAACTATATTCTGTTTTGTTCTTTGCACAGGATTCCGGCATGGTAGGAGTACAGCGGCGCCATATTCTGCCCTTAAGCAGGGGCATTAAAGGGCACCGTAGCTATACTGGCATTACTGGGCAAATGAGACTTAAAGTAAAATCTTGTCTTAAAGTGACGGTTGCAATTGCAATGCCACTCTATTCTATTCTATTCTTCCTACTGTGGCTTCTGTGAAAAACTCACCACAGATTTGCCAGTATCACGTTAAAGTAGACTACCAAGCTATGAGTATGTGTCTCCAAGTTTAACGGTAATGATCGGTGTTAAGATTACATAAAGTTTTATTTTCTTATAAAATCTGAAACAAATAATATACATGCTATTACACTATAAAGGACATACACAGATAGAATTACTTCAATTATTAATTAATATAAGCACTTAATGATATTTACAACTTAATCTTATTTATTTTAATATATTTACACAAAATATTTACAAAAGGAGTGTAAACTAGGGAGAGGAGACATCTAATGGGGGTTGGACGAGGGACTTCAGCAGGTTTATTGGCAATCAAACACTTTAGAAAACACTAATTTAGCCTTTAATCATATAATTATAATAATAGATAAATAAATAAAATTTATTTGTGTGTATTCTCCCGCTTTTAGCACGGGTAGTGTTCCAAAAAGCTGTTTTACCTGATTCCTGCCGCCGAATTCCAAGCTTACACTCAGCTAAGTTTTACATGAGTAAAGTCTGAGCAAAGTCTTAGTACGCTTTATAGATCTCAACCTAAGTATACCAGACAGTAATTATTGTAAGAGCAAAATGGTGTAGATTTATGTAAATAGGTACTATTACGACATATAAACTCAAATGAGAAGATTTATGGGGAGTAGAAACACGTTGGATTTTGTATTTAATAGTGAATATAAATCCATAATTATCAAAATTTTATGAGTTTTCTTGAGTGTTGATTCCTCTAAAGTAAGTCTTTAATCATTTCGACCCGAGTTTCACCTGCACGAGGCATATTCTGGACGTGTTGACTCGCCAATGCTGGCACGAGACTAAATTCGTGACTCATTCATAGCTAATAACATTTGAATGCTTCATTTGAAACATGAAGTAAAAGATCGAAGTTCCGAAGAGCTGTTTCACTTGATGATACATCCACAGTGCGGTTTTCAAGGTACTTTCTTCCACGTACTACAAAGCTGTAGAATGAGCTTGCTTGTCCGGTATTTCCGGGACGCTCCTGTGATTCCTCTGGTGTTACAAGAGAATGTGGGCGGCGGTGATCACTTAACACCAGGTGCCTGTACGTTCGTTTGTCCTCCTTTTCCATAAAGAAATACATTATCAGTAATGTAATATTACAATAATGTGATCACGAGTATAGATAAGATGTGTCGACGAACCGTTTCTCATGATATTCAATGTCGATGGTAAACCGCACGACCGTTAAATTTTGACGATAATTTAGCTAGTCCCCGGAAACGCTAATGCAGAAATGTGTTTTAGAGCCCTCATGACCTTTGGAACTTTGCGGACATATTCGCCGAATACAATAACCTATATGTTGAATACAATACTGTGAATGATTCGATTAGAAATATAAATGGCTGTATTGATTTTGGTGATACTTTCACGGCAGATACCGCAATGAAGTCGAGTTAGAAAGTCTTTTGTTGGACGATGTATATTTTACAACACGATCCAGAAAATATACAAAACAAAAGTGTAAATCAATATTAAAGAATTGTTAAAAGATATTTATCTGGTAAAAATATATTAAATAACTTAATTAATGATGCCAAGTGCCACAGAATGGAAATAGTGCAAAGATCGTTGATGTTGATGATGTTGATCGTTGATGACCATGTTTTTTTTATGACAGTAAGGGACGAGACCAGCAGGGCGTTTAGCTGATGGTAATTGATACGCCCTGTCCATTACATTGCAGTGCCGCTCACGATACTTGAGAAACCCAACAATTCTTAGTGACACTACAATTGCGCTCGTCACCATAGATAAGATTTTGTTTCATTTGGCCAGTAATTTCACTGGCTACGGAACCCTTCAGACCAAAACACAATAATGCTTACACATTACTTCTTCATGACAGAACTAGGCGCCTTTGTAGTACCTATAATCTAGCCGGCATCCCGTGCACTGGAGCCTCCACTGGTAAGATGTATTTAACGAACTGTTGTTTAGGAAGTTTTGTTGCTATATTATTGTCAATATTATTTCTATTCTAGCATTTTCTACTCCAATGGTGTCCTTTTTAATGAAATCTTCGTAAAGTCATGACCGGTTGCTCGTTTAGATATTATAAATATCAGCGTCAATTGCTAAACAATGCGTAATATTCTAATACCAGCATAATACGTTCGCGACCTATCCCACGGCGTCGCACGCGCAGCAAAAACACTTCGAAGGGAGGTTATTGAAAAAACTAATAAAAAAGCAATAACGCGATCCCGCATGCCGGCTTGTTGAGGCTCCGACATGATGTGTCTGATCAACCGAATATATATTGGGGGACGGTGTATCTAATGTTGATGTAGGTCATTATATTATAACACTGCATGTTATGACACTTATGCCTTAGACTACCTTTATCCACTTTTATCAGTGGGTTGGCTCCTTTGCACAGGAAGCCGGCTAGATTATGGGTACCACAACGGCATCTATTTCTGCCGTTAAGAAGTAATGTGTAAACATTACTGTGTTTTGGTCTGAGGGCGCTGTAGCTAGTGAAATTACTGGGTAAATGAGACTTAACATCTAATGTCTCAAGGTGACGAGCTCAATTGTGGTGAAACTAAGTTGAGTGTAATAAAACGCGAACTTAAAATTTGCATTGGGTTGTCTTAGTTTGTGCTCAGCATAATTTTATCTGTCAAAGGACTATAAAATAGCTAATGTGATAACTAAAAGTTTTAGGTTAGTAAAGTCTAAGTACGAGTAAAAAATGCGTTGTATTTTATGTAACGGTTAATAGAAATACATAATTATGAGTTTTCTTGAGTGCTGATTCCTCTAAGATAAGTCTCCAATCATTTCGATACGTGTTTCACCTATACAAGGCATCCTCTGGAGCCAATACTGGCTCGAAACTAAATTCGTAACTCATTCATAGCTAAAAACATTTGAATACTTTATATGATTGCCTGAAGTAAAAGATCGAAGTTCTGAAGAGCTGTTTCACATGATTCCTGCCGCACGACAAGCCACAAATTAGGATATCATCCCCACCATCTAGATGTATGGCGTTCCTCCATGGTGCGGCTTACAAGGAACTTTCTTCCACGTAGAACAAAACTGTGGGATGAGCTTCCTTATGCGGTGTTTCAGTTTCATTCTTAAAGACTGGCAACGCACCTGTGATTCCTCTGATGTTACAAGAGAATGTACGCGGCGGTGATCACTTAACACCAGGTCTCGCGTACGCTTGTTTGTCCACCTCTTCCATAAAAAGAACAATACAATAAAGGCAATATTTGTGTAAATACATGTTAATAAGAGGATAACAATTAAAACATGGAGTTTGCATAATGAGTGAAGGGTTGGCATACAGAATAAAGAGATAAATAATTGTAATTTCACGCAGAGCGACCGCCATGTCATTTGTCAACAGCATCCTGCCACGCGCCCCGCACCCATTTATTATTTTATATTATCTGGGGACACTTTACCCTCTTATCTCAAATTAGCAACTAGGAGACAATTGTAGATTAAATACCAAACATTTTTTAATGCATACGAGCCGCGATTTTGCCTACGCTTTCATTGTATCAGATTGTGTTCAAAATTTAATGGGACTTTTGAAGTGAAAACTTCTTTCAACGATTACTTAAAACGATTCAACTCTCAACACCGTTATCGTTATAAAAAACACTTTTTTTTTAATTTTTTCCTGCACAATAAAATATTTACTGACGATTCTAGAAATTTGTAATTGTTCAAGTTTTCAGGTCAGTCGGCACTCCCGGAGTGCTTCTGTTTATTGTCTTTGTTTGTACCCTTATTCATTTTCTAATATTACAATTTAAACCAATAGGTACCTATCAACTAATTAATATTTCGTTAATATAATTCAGCTTTTCAGCATTGTTTGAAAATCGTATAAAAAAAGAAGAGAAAAAAAAATTGCGTGAGCATTCATGAGCATTCAGCATAATGTTTCTATTTTAATATTACAATCAGAAAATATTAAATAATTTATTGCCTATTTACAAGACTTTTGCGGTGTTTTATAGAAGCATTATTTTTTTTACAAACTTAAAGTCAAATAAACTGTATTCGAATCGTCACTGCAAATATTTCCTTTAAATTTCTGAATTTTCCATATTATGTTCGTAAAACATATAAGAAACTCAACGGCCACTCTTTTCAATCAAATAGGCTATAGAGTATTTTACAATGGATGTAATGTACCTACACAACAAAAAAGTTTGTATGGTGCTGCATCCAATATATGAGTCGTGTTTAAATAATATAAATTATTTCATTAAAAGGAATAAATAACTATATGTATCAATATAAATTATCGTATATTGGATGCATCAACCCTTAGAGCTTGAACTCATTGTTTGTGTAAGAATGCTTCGTGAACATGATAGTCATAATTAGTAATTGCATCCAACAAATACAATGATTCATTCATCACTTAGCCCAAAGTAACAGATATGTCTCCTCGTTGAGGACCAGGCCTAGAGTATTCAGGCCTTCTGTCTATGCCAATGCCTATTTTCTCCAATACATAAATAAATGTGAACCACACACAAGCTGAATAGTCGCAAAGAACATTTTTGGAATGCCGGACAATATTAGGTATCTATCGGCGGCTAGAGATTGCAAATTTCCTAAAATATAGGTTACTTATCCATGTTAATTCTGTTTTCCACAAAGGTGATAAATGATTTAACAATATAATTAGTAGAATGTAGTAAATTTATTCATATATCTTCAATATCATCCATATTTCGATAAAGTTTTATTACTTCACTTCGACACGTGTTTCGCCTCTACACGCGGCGCCTTCAGCTGTTGAATGGCTAAACGCTGGAAGGATAGTAGAGCTCTCCTTCCCGCGTTGGTAGGAAAAAATGTGGAATAAATTTATTTACTTAAATTTTGTAAGATGATCAATTTGTTATGTTTTTAAAGTGATAACCCTCACTTCTAGGATTAATACACAAATAAAATTTGAAAAACCACATGATGAAGATGATGAAGCCACAACCTGAGAGTTGAACAAAAGCAAACAGAATTTTGTAGCGAGGCTGTACTCGAACGGTTGGATCAGTGGTTTAGAGCACCGGCACGGAACGCCGGAGGTCGTGGGTTCGAATCCCACATCGTTCATAAAATTTTGTTTTTCAAATTTTATTTGTGTTTGTAAGATGATGACGCGAGAAGAAAAGTAGAGCTGAGATAACGATATAAATGAATTGTAGCTAGTGTGGCCGATATGAGCCACATTTAATATATTAGTAATTAATTATTAATGAATGAAATATAATAATGAAAAGCAATTCAATAGTTTCACTTCACAAATCGATCCCACGTGTGACACAGAGGTTTCACGTTACAAAGCCTATGTGCACATAGCCCTTTAGTTTGTTTATATTATTATTTCCAGTGGAAGGCTTCTTCCAAGCAGAAAAATGCAACCATTTCATCCATTAATTCCATGGTGTTTCAGTTTGAGGGGGCTCATTGTTAGTAAAATTTACTGATGACGAGACTTAATATCTTATTTCTCCAAGTAACAAGCACAATTACGATGTCGCTATGAATTTTAGGTTTTTCAAGAATCCTAAAAAAAGATTATCTATATATATAAAAATGAATTGCTGTTCGTTAGTCTCGCTAAAACTCGAGAACGGCTGGAACGATTTGGCCAATTTTGGTCTTGAATTATTTGTGGAAGTCCAGGGAAGGTCTAAAAGGTGAATAAATATGAAAGTGTTCGGAATGAAATAAAAACAACAATTTTGTTTTTCCTTTGATGTGTCCCCCGTCGTCCGATATTTGTTTTGTATGGACATATTTTCTATGTGAGAATTTATTGACGCACGGTTTGACAGTTCTGCTGTAAAACAATTTCATAACAACAACAGGGAGCATATTTCACGAAATAATTCTTGATGTTATGATATATATTACTTACAATTTAATAAAAAACATTATTTTATTTATTATATACAGAACAACGTCTGTCGGGTTAACTAGTATATGATATAAGTAATACCTAACTATGTGACAGAGCTCTGCTCGGTGTGAAAACTCGGAACAACGCGTTTCGCCAGAGACGTGAACTAGAGCAAGATTGGTATTTAACCCTCAAAAACCTTCGTACGGTTAATTTCATGAAAATTGTTAAAGCGGATCAATTAAATGGGCTTACGAGAATTAATTGGTTTAATAATATATCTTACAAAATGGGGACCTGTTAATTATTGCGGTCAAAAAGATCGACAATATGTTATTATAATCATAACAATTTTTTCTTATTTTTTAATAAGTTCTTTTCGTGACGCAATGTATAATTATTATTCAGCGTCAATGATATTAAAAACATTAAAAAACATTTGTTTTTATTCGTTGTTTACTGTACTGTGTTGAAACGTCACGATCAATATAACATTACTCATTAGTATTACTTATTATACAAACACGTACGTCATTATTTTTATGTTTAACTAGCTGACCCGACAGACGTTGTTCTGTATATAATAATATAAAATAATGTTTTTATATGAATTTGTCAATAATATAATATCATAACATGAAAAAATATTCGTAAAATATGCATCCTGCTGTCGTAATGAAATTGTTTCACAGCTGAACTGTCAAACCGTGCGTCAATAAATTCTCTCATAGAAATTATGTATGGACACATCAAAGGAAAAACAAATTTGTTGTTTTTATTTAATTTAGCAGCATTTTCCTATTTATTCACCTTTTAAACCTTCTCTGGACTTCCACAAATAATTCAACACCAAAATAAGCCAAATCGGTCCAGCCGTTCTCAAGTTTTAGCGAGACTAACGAACAGCAAGTCATTTTTATATATATAGATTTTTAAATAACTGCAAAATATCGTTGACAATATCTAAGTATCACTACTTAGGTACTTCGTCGGCTTTTTAAACTATCTTCGATCTATATTTGATAAAATATCTCATTCCTAATCTGGCTCTCGTCGCGTATAATAGTAATTGGGCACAAAATCTATTATAATGTATCTATAGGTTATAATGGGTGTGCCCGGATGCGATTCATTGTAGCGAAACTCCCCAAGACCAAAGTAAAACAATATCGTAAAACCTTTCCTACTGCTCTTGCTCCTTACAAATAATTCAGAATAACTTAATATGTTGAGACATTAATTACTCTAATCCACGTTTAAGTTAACCCTTTTCGATGTGAAAGAAGAGGTAGGGAGAGTAATTAAATTATATACTTTATGTATAATATTTAATATAAAGTAATTTTTTATTACATTTTACGAATTATTTTATATTTAAAACGCTTTATTACTTTGAATATGATTCATATATTGGATGCATGCGTGAATTATACTTTATATGGCAAAACAACGTTTGCCGGGTCAGCTAGTTACTTTA